>JAPPVO010000016.1:77822658-78311450 GCA_030407325.1 Camellia japonica | reverse complement strand
ATGTATCTTAAAAAGTTGAACAGTTAAAATTATTAAAACAGGACGTCAAATGAGCTTCAATGGCTACATACCTATTGTGCTAAGTGCACAACAACCACTTTGAGTCCATACCCCTACACCATTTGCTAATTATCAAAAGATTGTATTACTAGGTAATGAGACTCTTTACCATTATTCCCTTAAGTTGGATGGTGGAGGTAGAGTCTGCCTCTTTGTTTCTCTTGATAATGGTATCTGCCAATTCTGGAATGTAAAATCCTATAAAAAAATAAAAATGAAACTCTTAACAATATCAATAAATATAAGAACATAATTTTTATTTTGGATTACAGTGTTAATAACACTGGTTTTAGCTTGAATGGGTCCACAATTTACTTCATGCATCAATTCCAGAAAATTTTCCAAGTTGCTAACATTATTATAAGAAAATTATTCATGAGTTGGATGGCAGCACCAAGATATAAACATAATGATGATAACAAGGGGCCCTTGATTAAAGTGAACGTATTGAGAGACCAAATCCTGATTCCTGTTGTCCCAATCTCAAAGTAGGCCCTGTTGTCCCAATACAATAATACTCAAAGTAGGCCCATTTAGAGGACAATTCATATTTCTTTAGGTTAATTTTATTTTTGATTCTCTAAAATAAAAGTCTTATGGCGTTTTAGTCTTCAATATTTAATTTATATCAATTGATTTTTAATGTATAAAAGTGTTTTACTTAATACTTAAATTGTGTCAATTTAATCCTCAATACATAAAAAGTTTTCAATTTCAAATTAGTCCTCCCAAATCCCAATCTAATTCTATTAATAGGCCTAATTTAAACATTTGAGGGACTAAAATTGAAACACTTTCAATACATTGGAAACCAGATTGATACAATTTTTTAACATTAGAAACCAAATTGACATATTTTACACATTGGGACGAAATTGGCACAATTTCAACATTGGGAACTAAAATAACACAAGATTCTTACTTTTGGGCAAAAATTTAATTAACCCTAATTTTTTATATGTTTGTTTTATTCTAATTCCTTGTAATCATGTTTGTAAGTACCTGCATAGCTTTCACCGGTTATATAGAAGTCTCTGGCCTTGTAATGCGGGTATCTTTTAAACCAATTTATGAGGAAGACATATGCATCGTGAGCTGAAAAACAAACAGTGTACAAATGAGATCATATAACGCGAAAATTGTTCTTGCTTCATGCAACAATGTTACAGAGGGCATTCACACCTGCAATCAAAGGGTTTTTCCTGATTCATTCCTCCATAAATTGTTAAAGGCAAACCAGACATTTTGCTAGGAATGACTCTAGAGAGCTTCAATTTTGCCTAGACAACACTTATTGAGTTTTTGCAGTTATACTTTTCATTAGAGATTATAATCAACACTAATTGATTGTGTGAATGCCTTTTTCGATATTGTTGCATGTAGCAATGAATAATTTCTCCTGTGTGTTTGTGTGAGTGTATGCATGGCTAGGTGTGGGAATGGAGGAAGGTTTGTCTGTAATTTTACCAGTCCTTTTATCTCCTGACATATCGTAATCAGATGTAGTGTTTGAGTAGGAGAATCCAACGCCTGCTGGGGACTCCAGAAATAATATATTTGCAACTGCAAAATGTACGAGCACAAAGACTCTAATTCAGTGAAATAAGTATACATGCATTGATAAATAAGTAATTCGATAATTAATGTAATAATTATCAAATTTTTTTATTAAATTTACTTATTATTTCACAGTGTTACCACTACATTGAGAGCCACATATAAAAAAACGGAAGAGCCTTTCCGACTGTCAGACATTTGGAATGGAGGGATTAGTTGAAGGGGTTGTGTTTGGAGCTCATACTAGGCCCACTTGATCATTCAAATCATTTATATTTTAGTAATCGTTTAATGCTAAATTTTTATATAAAAAAATTAAATTGAACAAATATCTATAATCACATAATTTTAAAAATAGATAGTATACTCTCGAAATCATTCTTACTGTCCATTTTTAAAGTCAAACATAATTCAATTCAATGACTCTTAATAACCGATCAACTTAATTTTTTGTATAAACAATTCACACAAAAAGCATTAAAAGATGAATAATTTAGATTAACCAGATAAATTCGGAATGAGCTCACAACCCTCCATTTGAACCTTTTAGTGCAATTGCTGGACTAGAGGGAAAGGTAAACAGTTCAATGATAAATAAATTTATTAAACAAAAACTTGATTATCTTTCCGGGATAAATTAAGCATGCCAACTAGCTCCATAAATAATGATACATAATTTAGAATATGTGTATATATATAACACAATTATTTTTCAGTTTTAAATAAATATTTTTAATATTTCAATTTTTTTTTCTTTACTTTTTAAATTTATTTAATCTGGATACACTTAAAAAGTATAAAATTTGTGAAACTAATCTTTAAAAAATTCACTAAATACAAAAAATATATTAAAAAAAAAAAAGCAATATAATAGTTTCATATTATGTACATGTTGAATTCCTTTTAGATTTCTTCACAAATATTTTACTTTTAAAAAAAATAAATAACTAAAATGTTTTTAAAAATTCACTAAAGACAACAAAACACAAAAAATTAAAAATAACCCAAAAAATATTTTTAAAAACAAAAAAACCAAACAGAGTGATTAGGTCTTTGTAATGAGTAACAGCAAAATAAGAATTTAACCAACCTTTGTTCCAGGCATGCTTTCTTGGATAAAGGGTTTTGCAGTCTGAATTTACACCAAAAGGTCCAATCTCTCCCATGGCTCCCACCCCAAATGATGAACAACCTGGCCCTGTTTTGTGCATTCATAAATAATATTAGTCTTTTTACCACCTTATATATTTATTAACAACTTTCAAACGCACCATGATTTTAAATGGTATTATTGGGAGACAAATCGGTATTAGGTATGGTGTGGTGGGTATTAAAAGTATTGAGCAATATATACTGAAATGTGATTTCAAAATGTGATTCAACGTGGTAGTTTGAGTATGGTGTTTGGATGGAGCTGTGGATATAATTTTACACAATTCTGCAGAACGCTCTGTCTGTTCTGTCAAAACCGAGCGCGTGTTTCAATTTTTTTTTTTAAAACGGGACGTCCGGCCGGTCGTCCGGCCGGTTGACCGGAATAGTGATTTTTTTTTTTTTACAATTTTTTTTTTTTTTTTGCAATTGATATATAATCGAAAAAAATATTTTCTGAAATTTTTAAAATTTTTTATGTGCTTTAAAATAATTTTGAATTGTATAAGTGTAAATTTTGTATCAAATTTCAAATGTCACATCAACAATTCCCTACTCAAATTAAAACTCTTTTCAAAACTCTTTACCAAACAAATTTTCTACACTCAAATCATAATTCCACAATACACAAACTCAAAAAATACAACTTATACTCTCAAATCACATTTACAAAACTCTACCAAACGCTACCATAATTTTTTAAAATTATCAATTGCAGAATTAACTTTCATAGTAATAGAATTGATAATATCGATTGTGAATCTGATGGTGAATTGATCATGAACCTATACTTACCAAAAGTCACCCAATATGAATGTTATTTTCATTCTTACCGATATACCTGAGTATATCGTTAGCAGGATGCCCAAAAATAAATGTTCTATATTGGCATATTTAAAGAGAAATGGTAGGAATCCGAAAATTCTATCCATGAAGGTCTCATATGTAGATTTAAATTGGTGTGATATGGGACAGACTAGAGATAAATTTGATTGATATATTTTAAATATTGAGCTCTTCCTCAAGAAAAATTCGGTTGCTATCATTGTTGATATTTAGAACCATCAAACACAGTTACACACATACATATCCGTTCTGTTATATATGAAGTGTACAGCTCATTTGATATGAACATTTTTTTAAACTCCATCACGTTTTATTTTCTTTCAAAAATGCTTATAAAATTGTCAACTGCTCACACTTTTTTTTAAAAAAATTATAATTTGGTTAATTTAAAACTCTACCTCTAGTAAATAAGCTAAATGGTTTTCAAATTCAATCCATCTTTCTGGTTCATCAAATCATCTAAAAGTTTACATTCAAAACACATCACATTAATTTGTATAGAGAGAGAGAGAGAGAGATCACCTCCATTGAGCCATAGAACAAGAGGCTTAGAAGATGGATTATGGACAGCTTCAGCAAAATAATAGAAAAGGCTTCTTCCTTTGAATTCATCCACATTTACATACCCTGCATACTGCTTAAACATCACCTCTGTTGGCTGCCCTGGAAGCCCACCTTTAATTTCATCATTTTCCATCTTTCCAACTTCACCACCACCACCTCCTCCTATATTCGACCACACATCATCAGAACTATCAAGATTCTGATCAGTTTGCTTCTTCTTATCCCTCCACAAGGCCCTGAGTCGACCTGCTTGGTTGACCGGATAGCCATGGCTAATGCAGGCCTGGAACATCACCATGACAGTCATCAGCAGAATTAACAGGTTGAGGCTTGCATTCTTCTTCCCCATTGTTGTTGATAATTGCCAGGAATGTGTGTTGGAGTCGATCATATTTACTTTTTCTTTTATAGTTTCTAGTAATCTCTTTATCTCAATCATTCTATTAAATGATAAACAGTTAAAAGTAGACCCCCAAAAAAGTTTAAAATTAAAAAAGAATTCATAATTTGAAATATGTGAATTACAATCGCACTTTAAATTTAAGGCATAAATTTAAGAAAATTGATAAATAAGTCCGTTTTTTAAACTTAATAATGCGTAAGTGAGATAAGTGGTTAATAACTAAAGAAAATATGAAAGAGCAAGAGAGTTATTTTAGATATTCTAATAAATTATCACATCATTGTGATTGAAATATTAGTCTAATTTTCATCTTGACTGAGAGAATGAAAAAGATAGATGAGTAATGACAAATGGTGCCTATTTATTGATATCATCAAATATCATTTCTTTATTTTAAATTATCAACTTCTTTTCTTTCTTTCTTTTTTTTTTTTTGTACTTTTTTATAAATATATAGCATCTTTTATTGGATAAATTTTCTAGCTTTTCCAATGACTATCCTTTTTGTTCCAACTTAAATTAGAGGGTAGTACTGTCATTTGGTATGTAGGGAACTTCTAAATACACTCACTTTAATTTTGCTTGCATTTATTACTTGCATAAATCTTGTGACCTTAAAAAAAAGTACTTGCAAGTGTGAAAAGAATTTTGATTAGTGTTTAGAAGCTCTTTAATGTGCTTTTTTTATTTTGGTTTATTCAAAAAAAATAAAAAAAGAAGGTACTACATAGATACAAAGTGATTGAGGGTAAGGTCAATCGGCCATTTTAGAGAGGATATAAAGTTCAATCAAAAGCGTGCTCTAGGGGAATTCAATCAAGTATGTTTCATGCGCTGTTTGGGTCCCACCTAAAACCAGTGCTGTTAGTTTTTTTTTTTTTTTATCAGAATAGTAATATCCATTAAAATAGGTCAACAGCAGCTACAAGGATAGGAATCCATCCAAAAACAACTTACACCATTAAAGGTAAGATGAAAAATCAAAGAAAATACAGGAGTAAATCTATGAAGAATGGCCAGCTACACAACAAGTGTTTGTGCTCGTTCTGTTGTAAAGAATGCCCAGCTACACAACCAGTGTTGTTAATATACTCCTTTCTCTCTTCACATTTGAAAATAATATATAATTAATTTCATATTTTTTTTATAATTATTATGATTTTTTTAAAAAAATTAAAATTAATATTAATAATAAATAGATACTAAACTAAATAAAGATAAATATATATTTCAGGTCAAAATAGATGATAATATTATTTTTTTCATTTATACGATTAACAAATTATTAATAAAAATAATCTAATTTTAATGTGAATTAAAATTTTAAGAGAAACTAATATAATTATATTAAAAGTATAAAACTAATTATATTTTTTTGAATCTTTAAGAAAGATGAGTATAATTTACTCAATTATTAATTTCAAAAGCACTTTTATTATTTTAAGGTAATATTTGATTCATTAAAATAAAGTAGAATAAAATAAACATTCTATCAAAATGTCTATTTTCATGTATAATTAAACTAAAAATAATAATGACAAATATATTATAAATATAATCATCTTTACTGTTTTCAAAAAAAAAAAAATTGCTCATTCTATAAAAATATATATTTATATAACGAATGACGATTCTATTTTATTTGAATTCATTCCAAACACGACAGTACAAAATAAGCTACAACGTTTTTCATCTTGTGGTTAGCGAGCCCACCCAACATGAGTAACATTTGCCGAGCAGAAGCCCACTATATAGTGGGTGTTTGGGAAATTAATTACTTTAGTTTTTCACTATTTTAATAGGTTAAATTTTTTGTGTTTGGAAAGATAGTTGGATTTTTTTGTAACTAAATGTGATGTTTCTGTGAAAAAAAAGTGAAATGATTATGGATTTGATGTAACATTGTCTTATTAATTATTTTAGCCTATTTTATCTTCTTCTTTTTTTGTGAATTTTAGCTCAAAAAATTAAAGAATAGCCTTTGCCAAAAAGAGGGGCATATAGGTGCCACTTAAGTTCACAGTCATTTTTATTTTTTTATTTATAAAACATATTAAATATATTTATATTTATTTCTAATAAAAACAAAAAATACGTAAGATATACATATTTTAAAAGCCTGTTTGATCCAATCTTACCAACAACAAAAAAAAAACTTGTTTGATAATAAGCGATTTGTGACTGAAAATAATTATTGACCGTTATAAATGATGGCCAAAGCTAATTGTTGATTGTTAGAGGTGGTTGTTGGACGAGAGAAGTGGCAGTCAAAAGTGATTGTCGATAATTGAGATGGTGATCTGTTATCAAAAATGATTGAACAAAGGTAATTTTTAATAAGAGGTGATGGTTAAAAGTCGTTGCAAACGGGCGAGATGGTAGCATGAGATAATTTCCTCCAAGAGGTGATAACTGAAGGTCATTACCATCTGTCATCACTCATCTATACATCTTTCATTCTTTTAAGTCAAAACGAAAATGATTTTTCTATCTCTCTATGGCAAGTTCTCTCTACATTACAACCAAATTACAAATTCTTGGCATATCAAAACACAAATTTATGTTATACTCTCAAAATGGAATCACTCTCACTAAATAAAAAGTTCGCTCTTCTCTTGCAATCAAGTTAAAAGAAAAATTGTTACGAATATTATATAATTGATCTTTTAGAATATATATTTTTCTCTGTCATTATACTTATACATATAAAAATGTGAATTTGTACCCTCTCTTATTACGAAAATTACAACAAAACAGCCATTCTCACTGTATGCATTTCCCTCTTCCTCTTTTTTTTTTTGGTAGTATAAAAAAAAATACAATATAAAAACTTTATTAATGCCCAATTTAAATTTTTCATCTTGGATCTCAAGTAGGCTTCAGTCACCTTTAGGTCGTCGGTAGTGGCCAAAAATAGTTATCGACTGTGAGATGTGATTATCGATGATGGTGGATAGAGAGGCAAGAGGGTCGCCTTGTGATGAGTGCTAGATCGTGACGGAAAACGGATGAGAAGATTGAAGAAATAAAAATAAAAATAACAAAAAAAAAAAAGAATATTACAAAATTTAAGCAACTTATAAATTTAGGTGAATTATACCAACGGTCCCTATAATTTGAGATTTGTGTCACTTGGATCCCTGACTTTTCAATTGTGACACATTTAATTCTAAATTTTAAATCTTGTTCCAAATAAGGATAATTAAAGATACTATTGGATTTTTTAAGGACAAATTCGTTAATTTCATAAAACAAAAATTAATTTGACAAAAATAAATGTCAAAAAACTATTTTTGAATTTTTTTAAATTATTTCTACCTACTAAAGATAAAATTATATAAAATTAATAAATCTTTTAGACATTTATTTTTTTTTTACCAAATTAATTTTTATTATGTATTTAGATGATGATCATGTAAAATTAATTTTTAAAAATTAATCATGTAATTTTTATCAATATTACATAATTTTATCTTTGGTAAGTAGAAATAATTTTTTAAAATTTTAAAATATTTTTTTTGACATTTATTTTTGTCAAATTAGTTTATATTTTATCAAATTGACGATTTTGCCCTTGAAATTAAGTAATGATATGTTCAATTGTCCTTATTTGAAACAAGATTCAAAATCCATGATCAAATGTGTCACAATTAAAGAGTCAAAGACTAAAGTGACACAAGCCGCAAACTATAGGGACTATTAGTGTAATTTGTCTTCTAAATTTCTATAAGCAAAATTAAATACAAAATGAGTTTTTATTTAAAAATTTTAATTTTTTTATAATTATAAACATAAATGCTAGAAAATAGGTTGATAGAGTTTGTTTGGTATTTTCTGCTTCGCAATAATGAATTTATTTAAACTATTTTTATTTTGAAAAATGCTTGGGAGCACTAATTAGTGCTCCACTAATTAGGTGGCAGTGGGTCCCGTCAGTAATGATGTGATGTTTTGGTCTTGGAGTTGTATTTTTTTTTTTTTTTTTTACTTTTTTAATGCATTAGTGCTATTAGTGGTGGTGTTTTTAGTGGGATGAATCATTGTTGTTTTATTTTATAAGTTATAAATATAAATAATTTTGTAAAACAAATAAACTATAAACATAAAGTGCAGCAAAGAGCCACAGTGTCTGTCCTGTTAGGGCCGTGTTTGGCATCTTCTTTATTGCCGTTTCAGAAACGCTTTGCTTTATATGGATTTTTTTTTTTTTTTTTTGGAACGGAACTATTCTTTATATGTTATTTCACCTTTAAAAGTAACGATATGTGATGATAAATATCACGAGACTACTTGGGTCGCCAATTGAATATTCAAATTACCAATCTTTTCTTCTTCTATTTTTCTTATAGTTTTAATACTAAAATTCTAAATAAAATTATAGTGAGATAAAAGAAAGAGAGAGTAGAGAGAGAGATAAAAATAGGAGTGTAGGTCCCACATGACCACTCTCTACATCATTATAACTGCATCAAATATTATTCATTTTTCTTTCAACCTTAACCTTTTTTCTTTCCTTCTTTCTCTCTTTTGTGGTTGTTTTCAGACTTACCTCGATTAATCATGGTTGTAATGGTTAATTGAATCCTTACACCTTACTAAGAAAATAGAAGGACGAATTACACCAATAATTTTTATAATTTGGGATTCGTGACATTTTTATTCATGACTTTTCAATTGTAACATATTTGACTATGAATTTTAAATCTTATTCCAAATAAGAACAATTAAAGATATCATTGCTTAATTTTAAGGATAAAATTATCAAATTAATAAAATATAAATTAATTTTACAAAAATAAATATCAAAAAAATATTTTTAAATTTTTAAAAATTATTTCTATCAACCAAAGATAAAATTATGTAAAATTAATATATCTTTTAGACATTTTTTTTTTACCAAATTAATTTTTATTATGTGTTTAAATAATGATCATGTAATGGGTGGTTGTTAGAATTTTAATGTGTAATCGATATATTTAATATATGAAATATTTTTAGTTTTGAATTTTTTGATTTAACGGATTGGTTTAATAATGATATCAAAGTTATCATTATATTTGACTTTTGAAAAAATAGAAATAATGAAAATAAAAACAATCAGTCATTTCATGATCATCATCCAAACACATAATAAAAATTAATTTAGTAAAAATAAATAATAAAAAAATATCTAAGAGGTTTATTAATTTTACATAATTTTATCTTTAGTGGGTAGAAATAATTTTTAAAAATTTTAAAAATATTTTCTTGACATTTATTTTTGTTAAATTTGTTTATATTTTATCAAATTGACGATTTTACCCTTGAAATTAAGCAATGATATCTTTAATTGTCCTTATTTAGAACAAGATTCAAAATTCAGAGTCAAATGTGTCACAATTGAAAAGTTAGAGACCAAAGTGACACAAGCCCCAAACTATAAGGACTATTTGTGTAATTTGCCTAAAATAGAAAATTAGTGATTTGAATCTCTAAACTTAGTTATAAGTATAATTTTTTGTGTATTTGTGTGATTTTCTCTATTACATTTTAAAAGTCTTTAAATTAATTATGTGGGATAAATTATACTTTGCCCCATTTATATTTAATTATTTTTTTACTTTGGTAGTTAATTTTTTTTCTTCATTTTACTTTACCCTTTCACGTAGCCAATTTTTTCTCTCTCAAACACACATTAATGTGTACTAATTGAGTGTTATTTTTTTTTTCATATTTTAAGTTTTTTTTTTTTAATTTACTCTAAAAGCTAAGTTATGTCCAAAATTAGATTAAAAAATAATAATAATAATAATAACACATTGTCAATCATGTGGCATAAAATATTTTATTATACACAATTCACACATCTCACACAAACTCAAATCTTAATATAATAATATATTTTCTATGTCATATGACAGTTAACATGACTTTTTTGTCTAATTTTAAATAGAAGTTAATTTTAGAAGTAAATTGTAAAAAAATTGAATCATGAAAGGTCACCACAAAAAAAAAAAAAAAACTTCAAAGTTAGAAGTAAAAAAATGACCAAACATAATGGGAGTAAAATATAATTTATTCATTCGATTATAGTTCATTGAACTTCATTTCAATATTGAATTGATAATATAATAAAATAAATAATATTAATCTTTATTTTCTCAATGTATCTTTTATGTGAGGGACTATAAATTTAGAATTTTTATTCAGAATCTATCTAAAAATAACAATCAATAGTTAAAATTCATTTTACTTGTAAACTCCATACTTCATCTGTTTGATCTCTATTACACAAAATAGAGTCATGATAGAGACCCCCTCCAATCACCACCCCCACAACCCCCACATACACGTGGCGGGTGGTGATTGGAGGAGCAAGAAAAAAAGAAAAAAGAAAAAGAAAATCTAACCAATGAGAGAGAGAGAGGGTCAAAGGGGGTGGGGGGAAAAGGGGGCATGAAACATTTTTGCACAAAATAATAGGGGATTTGGTGATATTCCCCTCATTATCTAATTTGTCTTTGAAAAGGACAAGAATTATATAAGTACTTTCAAAACCCCCTAATATTTTAAAACTTATTTTTTTTACTATATTACCATCATATCTATCAGCTCTCCTATTAAGCCATCTTCACTATATATTTCAGAGTAAAATTTTACTCTGTATAAAAGTAAAATTTTACATTCTGAAACTAAAAATAAAATTTTACTCTGTATAAAAGTAAAATTTTACTCTGAATAAAAGTAAAATGCTACACTCTGAAACTAAAAATAAAATTTTACTCTGTATAAAAGTAAAATTTTACTCTGAAAAACTAGTAAAATGTTAGACTCTACACAAAAGTAAAATTTTACTCTGTATAAAAGTAAAATTTTACTCTGAAAAATGAGTAAAATGTTAGACTATACACAAAAGTAAAATTTTACTCTGTATAAAAGTAAAATTTTACTCTGATTCTGTCAAATGAAAAAAACAGAGTAATAGAATCAGAGTAAAATTTTACTCTGATTCTGTCAAATAAAATTAGATAAAAAAAAACAAAAATAAATCAAAAACAAACAAACAAACAAAAACAAAACAAATTAATCAACAAATCCACAGATCTAATTGAAACGAAAAACTTCTAAAACTCGATCAACAATCACACATCTCAATGAAAAAGAATACATATGTTCAACAACACTCATACACACAAATATATATATATATATATATATATACATATATTCTACTGTTCCTCATCCACATCCTTCCCAACCTCCTGTTCAACTTCTTTCAATCTCGAAGCTTCAGCCTTCGCATTCAACATCGTCAGCATCTCATCAACAACCTCATCGTGTTTCTTCTCCGCTTCCAATTGAGCCATCTCCACCGCACTCCGAATCTCCCCTATCTGCTCCGAAACCCTAACTTTCGAATCTCCAACGACATCCTCATTCAATTTCAACATACTCAAAGCCTCATCGTTGCTGATTATGAAGATGAAGAGAGGACCTTCTGCTGAAGCTTGGAAGACGCGACTATGGCGGCGGCTTGTCGACGACCTTCTGCTGAAGCTTGGAAGATGCAACTATGGTAATTATGATACAGTTGATGACGAAGCTGATTATACATGCAGAAGTTGAGGGTATAATAGTCCTATAAAATATTTAAATAATAAATTTTGTCCTTTATGCAAGACTTTATAATTATGAGGGGGTTTAGAAAGTATAATTTTTTTCTTAGTCCTTTTAACAATGAAAGGAATGTAAAAGGGGTTTATAGCTAAATTTCCCCAAAATAATTGTCAACAATTTCTATTCTTTATTGATAGAGAGATTTTCACAAATAAAAACTGTGGGCAATTGGAATGGGATCGAACCTTCTTGGGATCAAGGCGGAATTGGGGATGTTGTTGTGCCTTATGGCACAGCATCCTGTTGTGAGGCTCATTGAGAGCTTTTCCTAGGTATATTGTGATAATCTGAACCGTTTAGATTGTAGATTCATCAAGTAGATCATCTATATAAAAATCAGGTTAATTGAATTTCTATAACCCTATAACAAGACTATATTTGTTTTTTAAAAAATAAATAGTTAACATATTTTGATAATTTTTTAAAAAACAATGAGGACTTGATCATGAAACCACTGATATTCGATTAACTTAATTTTTTTTTTTATAGATACTATATTCAACAGATCTTACAATATGAAAAATTTAGATCATAAAAATATGTCTGAAAAAACTTCCACTAAACCTTGCAGCAGAACTACCGTGTCATAAGACACAACAACATCCCCGTATCCGATTGAGTCAATGTGTTGCACACAATTTCACTTTTGAAGGGAAAACCCACAAAAATGGTTTTATTCTTTACTTGGGCTCCCCAATTTTCAATTCATTCACTCAATAAAGGAGAGTAAACATTATCCTATTACTTGTTCCTCTTTTTGGGTGTCGGTCTTGGCTACTTTTAAAAAGATTCTTCTTTTTTTTTTTTAATTATTGTAGAAATTATAGAGTTGTATAACTATTTGTAAGTTTTTCTTTTGTCTTTTTCTTTTTAGTGGACCCTCCACGTTTTGTATTTTCTTCTTCTTTTTTTTTTTTTTCTTTTCTTTTTCTTTAATAAAATTTTTCTTTTGTTGCCATCAAAGCTATCAAAAAAATGTGACCTACTACTTTGAACCCCACTTATAGTAGTTGTTACTATTTACACCGCAAAATCTCCTTACACTTTTTTTTCCTTTTTACACTCATTTCAAAATTTTAAAATTTTTATTTCATCTCTTTATCTTATTTATAATTTCAAAAATAATATCATTGGAAACCTTCATCTTCTCTTTCTTAATCTTTTAAGCTCTAACTCACACCCACTATCATCTTCAACACCATCCTATCTTAGCCCCTCCCTGCCCACGCCCTCCTCATACACTAGTATCAAAGATGACATTTTTGGAAAAAGAATTTTTGTGTTTGAATTTTTTTTCAGCCAATCAAGGCCTGGCCGAGCAAATGAACAACTCAAAATTTGTTATAAAAATTAAAGCAATAGAAGAGAAAATGAGATCGAAAGAGAATAGCAAAGAATTAGAATCAAAAGAGTAAATATTACTTTTCGTTCAATCTTATGCATCTCAAAACATCTAGCAAACATTTTCTTATATAGGCAAAATTTTGATAAATACAACATGTGAATTTGGAGAAGTTGGTAGAGATAAGAGGTTGGTGAAGTAAGTGAAAATGGTGAGGTTGGAGGAGTTGTTGAGGTTAGAGAGATGGGTAAATTAACACAACCTCATCTACTAAATTCCACCATGTTTCATTACTCTCATCTTCTTATCTTGAATCAAAATAATATCTCTTTTAATGGTCCTCCAAATAATTCATAATACTCTTCCTTGGATAACCATATATTAAGAATATGCCTCATTAAAACCTTACCAAGTAAAACCCAGTGGGAAAAAACCATTATTGAAAGAAAAAGAGTACAATATTCTTGTATGTAAGTTGTTTAGATTGCCTCAAACCTTGTTAAGGAAAACTCAATGGGAAAAAACCTTAGACGAAAGGAAAAAAGTACAATCCACAAATCTACTTAAATAGATGACTCTCCTTTAATACTGCATAATAGATTTTTATGTCGACGCATCCCAATATTATGCACCAGATTTTTTAATGTTGCAGTCGTTAGTGCTTTGGTAAATAGATCCGCCATATTATCACTTAAGCATATCTTTGATATAGCAGCCTTTGATCTGTGCGATACATGCAGCATTATCTTCATATAATATGGTTGGATTATCTTTTGTAGAAGATAATATGCATCTTTCTTCAATATGATGGATCATGGATCTAAGCCACATACATTCTCGACTTGCTTCATGAATTGCAAGTATTTCTGAGTGATTTGAAGAAGTAGCAATCAAAGTTTGTTTTACTAATTGCCAAGATACAATAGTATTTCCTTAGGTAAAAACATATCATTTTTGTGATTTGGCTCTTGTAGATCAGAGAAATATCAAGCATCTGCATATCTGATTAACTTCGACTTTGATTCATTTGAATAAAATAAACCCATATCAGTTATTTCACAAAGATAACGTAATATTTGCTTCACTTCATTCCAATGTCTTCGAGTTGATGTAAAATTATATCTTGCTAATAAATTGACTGCAAATGCAATATTGAGCCTGGTACAATTTATAATATACATAATAGCACTAATTGCATTGAGATATAGCATTTCAAGACCAAGAATTTTCTCACCATCTTCTAGAGGGCAAGAAAACCATTAGAGTATTTAATGGAAGAGCATTTTTCATATAAAGGTGCTTCAAGAGCTTTTAATTGATAAACAAGAATTCCATTTGGCCACTGTTTGATCTTTAGGTCGATACAAGATTTTGTTTTGCTAAGATCTTTCATTTCAAATTCATTTTAAATATTCAATAGTTTATGTAAGTTCTTCTGGAGTTCCCACAAGATTGAAATCATCAATACATATTGCAACAATTGTAAATCTTGTTTAATAAAAATGCATGGGTAAATTGGATCATTCTCATATCCCTCTTTCAATAGATTTATACTGAGGCAATTGTACTACACGCTTCCAGATTGTTTTAACCCGTATAAAACTCTTTGTAGCTTGATAGAATAAACACGTCTGAATTTTGAGTTAAATGCTTCAAGCATCTTAAATCCATCAGGGATTTATATATATATATATATATATCACTATTTAGTGATCTATAAATATGCTATAACTACATCCATTAAATGCATAACTAAATTTTCTATGATTACCAAACTAATGAGAAATCTAAATGCAATTGGATTCATTACAGGTGAACAAGTTTTTTCATAGTCAATACTAAGTTAAGCATTATAAGTTACAGGTGAATAAGAAACCTTGCACAATAAGTTACGTATTATATCTAACAATTTCATTTTTCTTATTACGCTATAGCACAAATACCCACTTATATTCGACAAGCTATGTCCCTTCAGGGGGTTAGACTACAAGTCCAAATATTTCATATTTTTGTGAGCGAGTTTCACTCTTCTTGTATTGCTTCTTTCTACATTGGCCAATTATTTTTACGACGTCATTCTTCGACAGTTTGTGATTTATTATCGTCATCACTTCTGTTAATATTTTCACCATTACTTCGAGCCTTGGGCAGGCCGGTGGGCCTAAGCTCAGGCTTGGATGGGCCTTTATATTTTTTTTTTTGTTCTTTTTAATTTTTTCTATCAAAATTTTATTATTTTTCACTAAAAAAAATGTTAGGCCTTGAGCGGACCAGGCAGGTCAAGCCTTGAGTGAGCCTTAAGTAGGCTGATGGACCGGGCCACGAACCAAACTGAGCCGAGCTTCAAAATGATGGCACATGCCTAGGCCTAGGGTCTCAAGTTGGACTCGGGCTCAGGCCCAAACGGGTCGACCCATCTCAAACTGCAGGTCAATTTCAAGCCGCCCATGGGTTGCAGGCCATTTTTTCACTCCTAAAACTAGCATTGTTTTGTTCCACAAAGAGATGGCCACAGCTTGGTTTGTCATTCCCTACCCCGCTATGGGTAAAAATTTTCAATTCCATCTATCTTTGCGAATACCCGACCATATTTCAAATAGTTAAAAAAATTAAAAATCATTTAAATCTTTCACACACTGAATAATTTTTATTGTTTCCACATATAAACAGTGAGACTTTTAAAATTATTATTTATTTATATTTAAACAAAACCAGACTTTTATTATTCCTTTCTTATATCTAATTATCTTATATGTTATATATATACATATATAATATTTATTTGTATTTTTTTTTTTGATCAGAATATTTATTTGTATATATTATTAATTATATCAAGTCGGGTTTGAATCGGAAGAGGCAGTACCTGCCCCCGTTACAAATAACCAAAATATAATCCACCCTAGCTCTACATAAGTGTTAAGTCAGGTAAAATCCACCCCATTCGAACGGATATGGACAAATCTCAAACATCAAATTAGAATGGCCAACCCTGTCACACTTCAAAGCAACACATACAAGGCCATGACCAATTTCATCACCACTTTCAGCTTAAAGATTTCAATAGTTAATCAACTAATGCACTAAAAATAAAGAGATTTCCAATAATTAATATGGTTCGAACCTTAGCATCTATCCACAATAACTCTCATATTACCACGGGATTCGAGATTTACAACTGGTCAATTTCAAAGCGAGACATATCAATTATGCTTCTCTCAAACTCATCAAATGCTCTACCCATAACAATGATCAAATAAGTCTAATTTCAAACAAATATGCATATGTTACAGCACCACATGGGCTCACTGTCTGATCTAAGATCAGCTCATGGCATTTCGGAACTGAAAGCATCTCACCCAAACAAGGACGCTTTTCAATTGTTTGCTCCACAATAATGTATGCAACTCTTATCTAATTCCAAAATTTAGTTCAAATAAATTCTATCTAATAAAAATCTTGGGGGCGAATTAAATCCAACTAAAAAATCCAACAAAGAAACAACCAAATCCGTCTAGTTTTTATCACGTCTTTCGATGATTTAAATTGAACAAACTCTCAAGTAACTTCAGCTGACTGGCTGTTGGTGATTGCCATATCCGTTTGAAGCAGCCCCATAAGTCCCAGATGCAGCATACATGCTTGGATCCTGATTCTGAGGCACGGCATATCCATAACCTCCATAACCCTGCCTTCCGTAATAAGCTCCATTCGCCTGATTATTGGAGTCCATTCTCAACTATCCACATGGAAATTTAAGAATAAATTCAAAATAAGGAAAACAAGCTAGTGATAAAGAGTAAAAAAGCAGTCGATATTACTATTATTGTTATTGAAATGTAGAACTAACAGAACTCTTGAGAAAGTATAAGCAAATTGAAGGTGATACAAACTTCTACCAAAATTTACCACCAAACTTGCAGCAAAGTAAGATGGATTCATTTGCATTAATGCAATACACAATGAAGGAAAACAGACAAAAAAAAGCGTCATTTTGGCCTCAATTTTTTCTGAGAATTATTAAGCCCTACCAACAATTTCAATATTATATATGCCAATTATTGAATCATACTAGAGCACTTGCCATTGAAACAGCAGGCAAAATTTGTCTCTTACCCTTTTTTCTGATAATGTGGAGCTTGTCAATAACTGACATGAATTGGATAACCAAAGACATAGTTGTAAGTAACTTGTGATAGATAGTACAACACAGAATACAATATGTTGTACAGGTAAAACAGTACATATATCGCTCATACACAACCCATCTTGAATTTAATCTATCTACAATATGCATACGATACAATAAGGGGAACACAAGAAGCATGCACACTTCTATCTCTTTGTGATATTTAAAAGAAAGATAATAGACACTTCTACGAAATACACATTGGAATCTTGTTTCAAAAGAACCTTTATATTCCCCCGTCACAAATTGTTTGTCCGACACAAAAAACAAGAACTTACAAAAAATATATTCTCATAGAAAAATTCCTTTTCTTTTTAAGTTCTCGTTTTCCGTGCCAGACAAATAATTTGAGACGGAGGGAGTATTGCAACTAAAATATAAAGTTTTGCTTCTTTTCATTTGCTCTTCAAAATAAATCTACTCTCCCCCACTGCTTATGAGTTATGATACCTCCCTAATGAAGGGTGCAAAATAATCTTATCCATAAGCAAGTGTATCAGAAATTTTTGAAGGCTCATACAATTTCGCCAAAATAGGTAGGCCTTAAGCTAGAAAGTTGGGGACATTATTGAAGACCAAGAATGACCAACTCTTTTCACATGCGAACATTTTTTGGGAATAAGTCTACATGCAATTAAACTATGAAACACGGACACCTCTCAGAGGGCTGCGTATCAGTGTCGAACACGTATCAGGCACGGACACACGTCGGACACGCGGTGGACACGTGTCCAAAACGCAGCAGAGAGTGTCCAAATTTTTTTTTTATTTTTTGGTAGTCGGACACGTAGTGGACACGTAGCGGACACGATCAGGACAATTCAGGGGTCAATTTCATCATTCATGAAACTTCTGTGGGGGCCAATGTGTAAAAAACAAAAATCAAACAATATCTAACCCTACATCGAGAGAGAGAGATCAGAAGAGAAAGAGAGAACAGAGAGAAACCTGGTCATCGGTGGTCATTGCTCGCTGCTGTTGCAGTTATCTAAGGTACACTTCGCTGCTCTTCTTCATTCTTCTTCTTCTTCTTCTTCGATCATCTTCTTTTTCTTTGTCGATCTTCTTTGATCCTCTTCTTCTTCGATCTTCTTCTTCTTCTCCGATCTTCTCTCTCTCTCTCTCTCTCTCTCTCTCTCTCTTCTCCTCTCCTCTGATTTGAGCTTTTATTTATTTTATTTTTTTTTCTTTTATATGGTCAGTCAGTGTAAATCATCAGCTCTCTCTCTCTCTCTCCTCCGAACTTTTATAATTTTTTTTTTTTATATTGATGGAATGCAATTTTATGTTATTTGTATTTTTAAATGTTTATTTGTTATAATTTTGATAGTATTATTTTGTATTTTTTATTATTTTTTAATGATTTTTTTTATAATTTTATGACATATAATAAATAAATTTAATTATATATTGAATGTGTCCCCAGCACGCCGTGTCTCCCATTTTTTGAAAATTTGCGTGTCCCCATGTCCGTATCGTGTCCATATCCGTGCTTCATAGCAATTAAACTACTTTATAATTCACCATTTTTTTAATGCTAATATTGAAGTACTAGTATTTTGAACTCCAACTATTTTGCAGAACAGTTGGAATTTTCAGACTTATTTCCTCAAGTTACTTCCCATATTACATTAAAAATAACAAAATGTCTATTCTAGAGGGACTATAGCATGTGGTTGAATATTAACAATAAATTCTACATAATTTTTAAGGAACTCAGAAAGAAAATGGAAGTCTCAAAAATTGTGCTCCAGTATTTTCTTAACTCCCTGCCACATCAGTCCTACTAGTAGATGGTTAAAGAGACCCCAATTTCTCACTTAGTTTTGCGTTCCTGTGTCTCTGGTTATCTACAAATGAAAGCAGCAAAGATATTTTGTTTTGAGCCCCGCTCTACTATTAAGAAAAATCCATCCCTTCCTATATACATCCAAGATTTTTGCTGCCTTGGGGTAAATGGCCCCTGCCATCATACCCTCTTCCCTCCACCCCTGAATTGCAATAATTAAGAACTTGATATCTATACGAAATGCTAACACACTTAGATGTGGTATTTTTACACTGAATAGTAGTTAGATACAAGAAAATTGCAGAACATTCATTTGTAACTACTTTTTTCCCCTTTAAAAGTGAAAGTTGAAACCATTCAAATTTTATAATGTTCCATAGTTTGTGAAAAGACTCAAAACCATTACATTTGAAGAAACAAATTTTAACACTGAATACATCACATTAACCAAGTGATTTCTAGGGAACAATATTTGCCATTTGTTCAATATTTTTCCAGATTTTTATGTGTTTTTCAATGAACTCTCAGATTTGGAACATATCTTGCTATACAGGATATGTGAATCAGAATACAGTAAATATAGAATTCAAAATACTGCACAAGTCAACACCAAAAGGTAAGACTATTGCATATATGCAGTCAAACATGCACTCCTTCAAGTTGAGAAAATTTACCTGCCTATTCCCTGGACTTCGGCCCCAAGAAAGGCGAACCGTCTGCTTGCCAATAACTGCCCCATTCAGCCCCTGCATTGCATCCTCAGCATTGCTTCTATAAACCGACACAATAAAATTGAGACCACAACATGGTTATGAAATGACATGCTCAAAAGCACGTTGCCATCACTATTTTCAATATTAACAGCAGTTACAACATTGAATACTACATATTTTTGTAACTTTCTGTCTTATTTTTAATTTTGAAATATAAAACACTGTTACTTTTTTTTTCAATAACTTGCTGTCTTAAAAATATTGATATACCATTTTGATTTGAGACTGGCTTGTTATTCCGCAATGAAACTAAAACTATCATCAATGCTAGGCTATTATAACATTAAATTCCATTAGTAGAAGTGCACCTGTTAGCCAATTGTACAAAACCACATCCCTTTCCAGCAGGTATTTTTACAGAGACAACCTCGCCATACTGAGAAAAGGACTGCCTGAGATCTTCATCAGTGACATCAGAGTCAAGCCCTCCCACAAATATCTACAATGAAAAATGGGTTACTTATGTAACTAGAGTTGTAATAACTAACTCAGCAAGTGAAGCTGGACTTACTGTTGTATTTGATGAATCACCATCAGACTGAGCATTTTGGGGCATAGCACCATTTGAAGGATATGAACCAGTCAATACCAGAGCTACCAAAGAAAGTAAAATTAGTTTTCTTTTTCTTTTTTTTCTTTTTTGGGTTGTCTATACTTAGAATGAAAGGATAGATATAAAATAGACAGCCTTGAAATGATAATAACGTTAATCAGCTAGAGATTATTAACTCTCAGCAGTCAGCAGTTAAACCATAAAGATGGTGTTCTATGCAAAATCTTGATGCTTTAATAATTCATAAAAAAAATAAAAAATAAAATAAAAATTAGAAGTCTTGAATATGAATCAAAGGATGCATGCAAAAATATACAAGATATGACAAAATAAGGAAATGCATAGCACAAGAATCAATTACTCAAAATTTACGTGTGGAATGATGCTCAAAAAAATTCAACTGGCATTTTCATGACCAAAAACGACAATGATGCAGAACAACAAAACCACAGCATAACCATGACAAATTCAGAACATAGTAAACAAAATTTGAACAATAATTGCTATGTTTTCACAGGGAAAGACAAAAGCCAAACAGCAACATAAATCATCTCCCAGATCAGACCTTGGAAGGAAGTGAAAACATATCATACATATGCAGAAAAGGGAACACTAAACTATACCTTGTGATGAATATTGTTGATACCCTGATTGCTTCTTAGGGGTCGCAACACCTACGCGCATCGCCCTAGATGAACAGTACATGCCATTCATTTCAGTGATGGCCCTTGACCTCTCATTTTCATCCCCAAACCTAACAAAACCATAACCTTTTGAACGGCCAGTATTTGAATCAACAACAACTTTGGCACCTCTAACAGATGGATATCTACTAGCAAAAGTTTCATGCAATACTGCATCAGTAACATCTGCAGCCAAATCTCCTACAAATACAGAAAGATCCGAACCAGCATCCACACGCCTATCACCTGTGCTGAAGCCAGCCCAATTTAGGCGGAAGGTTTGCTCTGTATTAGGCATTACGGTACCATTGAAACTCTGCAGAACTTTTTCCGCTGCTGCATGAGAAACAAACTCAATAAACCCATACCTCTCTGACTGACCAGTCTGCTTATTGCGAATAACCTTTACAGAGGAAACCTGTATATTTCACGATACCGTAAGCAACCAAAGGAATACTAAACAAAATGAAAAGCAACATAAAACAGCTAGGTAATCATCTCTATGCCTAATGCAAAGCTCTCAGACTGAAATTTCATATTCTCCAATTCAAATTAAAGACGAAAAAAAACAAGTTGCTTAGGGCCTTGTTTGGTAACATTTAAATTTATAATTTTCTATTTTTATTTTCAAAAAATTTGTAATCGTTTGGTATCCATTTCATTTTCAATAACTTTAACAGTTCACAAAATTTACTAAATTCTTGTTTAAAAAAAATATGGGTTTAACTTGTTTAGAAAATATTCCATTCCTTCCTCCTTTTTCCATCCCCTTTGGCCACCTCCCACCGCTAATGGCTACCACCTGCCCCCACCCACCTTATCACCACCACATCCGGCCATCATCGCCGGCAACCTCAACAATTTCCTCCGACCACAACCTCCTGCAGTCCGCAACCACCACCAGCCGCAGCCAAAAACCTCCAACTTGCAGCAACCATCTTCAGCCACCACTTCTTGCCGGAAACTACTTCCAGCTACAGAGGAGGTAGTTTGTAAAAATTGTTGTGTCCTGTGTCTACCCATTTTTGTGCTTCTTAGCTTGCGGAAAATTCTATCAAAAAGCTTGGTGATGGCTGTTTGTCGTGTTTCTTGCAAATAAAAGGTACTTCAGGTGGATGCCATTCAGTCAAATAGAAAGGGTTGTAGCACTACAGAAAGATGGTCAGTCACGGGTTTCTCTTATCATAGGGAGTAGGTATCAATAATGATACTCCTCAACACTTGTTGAATACATTTGATACTTTCTAAACATATCCATAATTAATTTTTTATTATGATAAGAGTCTCATATACTTTCTGGATACTTTAGGTATATGAACTATCATGAAATCAAGATGTGGCACTTCTTGTATCGCTTTAGATTATCATTGTTAAAATAAATGCAAGAATAATTTCCAATATATTGCATACTCCTTAGTATCAGAGTCAACAACTGATCATGGGCTTAAATCTCACAGCCCACCAGATAAATATAATTGTTGCACGTTTGACTGGCTTACAGAGAAGAACATGGCCACACGTGAGTGGACATGTAAAAGGATATAAATAATAAAGTTACATATGTCCCTAACAGCTTAAACTTTTAGATAGACAACAATTCGACATGTTGTGATAAAATTACCTTATTGTTTATATACACATGGTTGTCAAATCACAAATCGAATCGTGAATGGATTTCCTAAAAAAATGAATTTCATGCATCACTATAATGCTAACAGTGAATAAAGAATAAGAAATTAATCAAATAGGGACAAATATATATAATATATAATCTACATAAATACCTATATATATTATTTATTAAAGTAGGTGTGTACAACTACAGGATATAATATATATACATATATAATATTATCAAAGAAGATCAGTGGAGCGGAGACCCAGCACATATTTTACCGACTGAGAGAAGACGACAGGTTGGGTAACGAACGAGAGAAGACGACAGGTTCGTTGCTCCTTCCTTGACAAATTCTCCCCTTCTTTCTTCGATTCACTCGTCAAGCCCTAGCTACTTTAGATTTCTTCCTTGACAGGTTCGTCACTTCTTCCTTGACAGATTCTCCCCTTCTTTCTTTGATTCCTCGCCTGTCAAGCCTTAGCTTGACCTTTCGACTTCTCTACTGTATATTGACGATATGGACTTTTCTTCCTTTTCTTCTCTATTGTATATCAACAATATGGACTCTTCTTCTTCTTCTTCTTCTTCTTCTTTTGGGGTTAAAGACATCAAACAACGTCGTTTTACACATCTGGGAGGAAAAAGAAAAAATTTGAATCGTTTTGACTCGTACGTCTTGGCGATTCAGATCGATTCAAACGATTCTGATTTTGAATCAAACGATTCTTTTGATTTTTCGATTCCAAGTTGTGATTTGAATCGTTCTATGTAAAAATCATATTGAATCGTATCGCGAATCGTACGATTTAGACAACCATGTAGATACATGCATACATACATACATGATACAAACATTTATATATTGTCGTATTCTTAATGTATTTTTTTATCCTACTTTTTTAGAATTAGCTCGTTCAACGAATATATTTGTCATACCTACAACCTGTATCCATACTTATACTTCATAGGTTTAGGATATTTTAACCTCTAAGAGAAGTTTCAAAACACTGTTTTTATTCATGATAATCTTAGGCATATACTTTTTCAGCTCCTAACCTAAGGCAGCAAAATGTGATTACTTATATTTTCCATTTGTTTGTAGACAACATGGTAAAAAGAAGACGATGACGATAAAGAAGAAGTCATACAAGAGCTTTGAGTAATGGGCATAAAGGTTAATATACCCACTCTTATACAAAATTGGTGCAATGAAAAGGCAAATTTCCTCCATAAACTAACTGAACTCAAGAATGCTTGTTATATGGATCCACACTATATTACCCCCTTATGCTCTATTTGATTCACTGGAATGAAATAAAATACCTTTGGCTCTCCTATGGAATAAGGCGAATGATGATTCCATTTCTAATACATTTTTCATCATCGTTTTCAAAAAACCAAACATGAGAATGAATTTTTTGATGGAATGATCATTCCATTCCACTTCATTCCAATGGACCAAACACTACCTTATTTTATTGGGTTCTCCTTTCTCAAAGGAAACAATCCTAGAAGGTAGTTGTATTCGTATTGAATACCGATCCTCTTTAGATATTCGTGGATACATCTCTAGTACTTCCTAGACATATCCATAATTTGAAATTGATTTGCTTAATTTTGAGAAGTGTTAGATAATTTTGAGACACTCTAGGTAACAATACGTGAACTGTTATGAAATCAATATTGTAATAATTCTTAGATAATATTAGAGTAATTATCAAGATAAATACAATAATAGTTTTTCAAAATATTACTTACTTCTTAGAGGAAAAGAAAAAAAAATCAATTTGTGAGATTAAAGTAGTATTCCAGTATCCTTATGTTTTCAGAATTTATCAAATTAACCTATCCTTAATGTATCATACATGTGCCCATAGTTGTCAAAATCGGGATTTGAATCATGAATCGAAATAGCCTGGTACCAAATCGCAAATCAAATCAACTTGTAAATCGTAAAGATTCGATCATTTTTTCTAAATTACTTAGAAAAATATATTTACATAGTTGGATGTCAAATATATCTTATGAATATTAAATCAATGAAAACGCTGTTTTGAATGATAATCATGTAGTTTAATAGGTAAGAAAATAACAGAGGTTCCTATGTAAGATCACCATCTTACCTTTTTTCCTTTTTTAGATATTTCTTATCAACCATTCTTAATAAAGACAGTAAATAAAGGCAAACTCTCAATTTCCAAATAACAATCAGGGTATTTGGTTTCAATTTTTTGAATTCAATTTTCTGAAAATTGAGTTTTTTGTTTTTCGTGTTTTTTTTGTTTTTAGAGAATATTTTTTAAATTTTAAACAATTTTTTTACTTTTTTATATGCACCTTACTTAGATGTATTTACAAAATATTTGTAAAAAATAATTTTAAAAAATCAATAAATACACAAGAATACAAAAATGTACATGAATTCTAGTGTTTTTTTTTTTTTTTTTTTGTATTTATGGTATTTAGTGAATTTTTTAAAGATTTTTTTCACAAATATTACACTTTTTATGTGTATTTATTTATATTAGGTGTATCTAAAAATTTTAAAAATTGCTTAGAATATTAAAAAAATTCAATAAAAATAAAAAAACACAGAAAATAAAAAATTTCAATTTTTTGAAAAGTGAATTCTAAAAATCAAACCAATCAAACTGAATAATTTGACAACGATATTAATAATTGGACAATAAGCATACATACTTTTTTCAAATAACAATGATCAAATAATAAGAAAGCATTATTTAAGATATTTTATTTTAAAATCTAAAATATTTTCAAATATATAATTGTCCTCGCCCATATAATATGCAACTATATTTAATTTAATAAAAAACAGCAATAGATAATTCATGATGTAAGTTGTTTTAATTTTAAACATCTTTAGAAGAAATATTATGATTATTTAAAGAAAATAAATAAGAATAACGGCTAAAAGCATGTTGGGTCTGATTGAATCTGATTAGATCTTATTAAAAACTCCATGATCACTAAAATAACAACAAATCATGTGCATATATTGGTTATTTTGGTACTAAATGCCAGTGTTTTAAAAGGCGCGCTTAGGCGCGAGCCTAAGCGCGAGGCGCAATGAGGCGCAGCCTTGCGCTTCGAACAGATCGAGGCGAGGCGCAACACGCAAGGCGCAGCTTAGGCGCTGAGGCAAGGGCTTTTTTTCGAGGCGCAAGGCGTGGGCTTCATGGACTTTATCCATTTTTCTACTCCAATTGTTGATTAAGTACTTTTTTTGTGGACATACCCACAGGGATTCAAAACTATTCAATATAAAATGACCAAATGTAGTCATAAGAGAGCAAAAAGTGATAAAATATTGAATGTTATACTTTATATCTTTTGTTGAATATTATATTTCTAATTTTTAGCAGATTGAATGTTATGTTTAGAGATTATTAAAAATGGTTATGATTTTTAAATATTATATATATATATATATTTGTTATGTTGAAAAATTTACCTATTTTATAATTTTGCTTTTCTTCTATTACTTGAGCTTCGCTTTGGTGAGACGCGCGCTTCGCCTCGCGCCTCGCGCCTCGCACCTCGCACTTAGGCTATAGGAGACCTTATCGCCTCGGTGCGCCTTGAGCTTTTTAAAACACTGCTAAATGCTATTAAAAGTTGTATTATGTCATTTTCAACAAAAAGATAGAGAAATAAAAAGTAAAAAATATATATCGAACTCGATAATTTCAAGAAAAGCAAATCAAATTACAGATTTAATTCCAAAATAGATTCACCCAGAGATTGTGTCAATTTTGCAAAAATTGCGAATCGAATTGTGAATCGTAAGATTCTAATAACAGAGCATGTGCCCCATATACACATCTATGCTTTATAGAAAATCAAAATAAATATTAAACAATGTAACGATACTAAAATTGAATTTCAACAATTAAACAAACAAGTAAACTTGTGTACAACACTAATACATATAACATTTTGACTATAAAAGGAAAAAATGGCATAGCCAGTACAATACAAACAGTTAAAATCAATATTGAAATGAAAATTTTACAGAACCTACTGAAAAATTAAAAGTAAACTAGTTACTAGCTTTAAAACTAATACGACTCTTTTAGCTAACGTGTAATACACTATTAAAAATTTTATTTTTATTTTTATTTTTCCACAAACATATCGGGACCATACTTGTATCCTATTTTTTTATGTTTCATCATATCAATGTATGTATATCATATTGTATTTGGTATCTGATATTAGTATGCATGCTTCATAGACACCATCAACAACGACGAAAACAACATGAAGAAGAAAAAGAGTAACCTCTCTCTCCCCCCCCCCCCCCCTCTCTCTCTCTCTCTCTCTCTCTCTCTCTCTCTCTCTCACACACACACACTCTTTTTCTGTTATCCTTTCTCTCTCTCATCTCCCTCTACTGCTACTATGCTACTATTCTTCTGTTGGCTTTAGAGTTTTGAATGTCAGATTGTCTCTCTTCTTGACACAAAGTATACATGTCAAAATGCATGTTGACATGTGTGCCCGTGTTGATATGTATCAACAGGAGCTCTGTCCATAATAGAGTTGAGTCACTAAATCACAGCATGGAAGGTTATTTTTTTTTTTTTTTGAAAGAGCAACAACAAAATTTTATTAAAAATAAAAAGAGAAAGAGGACAAGAAGTCCTCATACAAGGAAAGAAAGAAACAAAAGTGAAACAAAAACAAAAAAGTCAAAGCCCTAGGGACGGCAAACACCGGCCCAATCCCTAGAAATCAAAAACAAGGGAACTCCTTTAAAAGGAGGAGATACAAATGCCCAAAAAGACGCCAAAAAATTCACCCTCTCCCACAAAGCCTCTACACTTGCTTCCTTCTCATCAAAGATTCTAGCATTTCTCTCCAACCATATAGCCCAAAAAATAGCAAAAATAATACATGCCCACATTGTTTTGGCTCTCTTAGATCTCCCGAACCCTATAAACCGAGTAAGAAGCATCTGAATACAGTCCCACGGAGCAACCCACTGCTCATCACATAAGCTGAATAACCGCTGCCATAATACCCTAGCCACCGGGCAATGAAGAAATAGATGGTCCGCTTCCTCCAAACTCCTCTTGCACATCACACACCATTGAGGACAAAGAGAGTAATTAGGCCTTCACCTCTGAAGAATATCATTAGTTGATACGCCCTTTTGAGTCAAAGACCACATGAAGAACTTCACTTTATGAGGGACATCCACCTTCCAAATTTTCTTATGGTAAGGAAACAAGGAAATAGAAGGATTATCAATGAGCTTATCGAAGAAAGATTTACATGAAAGGACACCTGAAGAACCCAGATTCCACACCCTAAAATCACAAGATGAAGAAAGAGAAACCCCCTCAAGCACTACCAACAAGGATGCCAACTCCCCCGCCTTCCTATCATTCAAATTTCTAACAAAATCAAAATTCCAAGAGATGGGTGCCAAAGTAGAGCACGCCACCGACGCTATCGAAACATTTGAAGAACGGACCAACCGGTATAGAAGGGGAAAAGCTGTATGAAACGAGATATCCCCTAACCAAACATCCTCCCAAAAGCGAATGTTCACCCCATTCCCCACTCTCAACGAAAAGTAGTTAGACACAAGAGGATACAAACGAGAAATGGATTTCCACGGTGAACGACAATTGCCTCTATTAACCACATTAGAATCTCTACCATTGGATTGAACTCCATACTTGCTTTTAATAACTGAACACCATAGCGAATCACTTTCAATCGGAAATCTCCACAACCACTTACCCAAAAGAGCAATATTCCTAGCAACGATGTTCCCAATAGCTAATCCACCCTTTTCCTTGGGAAGTGAAACCGTATCCCATCTAACCAAATGAACCCCTCTACCCTCCTCACACCCTTCCCAAAGAAAGTCTCGCATCAATTTCTCAATTTTCCTCGCAATGCTAATCGGGATTTTGAAAATGGATAAGAAATAGATAGGAACAGATCCTAATACAGATTGTACCAAAATATATCTCCCCCCCTTAGACAACAAAGCTCGCTTCCAACCATCCAACCTTTTCCCAATTTTGACAAGAACAGGTTCCCAAAAGAATGCCAATCTAGGATCCCCACCTAATGGAAGCCCTAAGTATTTGATAGGAAAGGACTCAATAGAACATCCCAATAAATCCGCTACCCTACGCACATAACTATCATCCAAATTAATACCCACAACACTGCTCTTGCTAAGATTGACCTTAAGGCCCGACACGATTTCAAAAATTTGCAGAATCTGCAGTAAGCACCCCACATTATTTTCCTCCTTTGATGAAAAGAATATCGTGTCGTCCGCAAATTGTAAATGAGTAACTTTAATCCTATCCCTTCCCACCACAAACCCTCAATGACACCCTTATCCTTAGCTAAATCAATAATCCTACCCAACACATCAGCAACCAAAATAAACAAAAATGGTGATAAAGATCGCCCTGTCTTAGACCCCTAGATGCTAGAAAAGAATCCCCAGCTTTACCGTTCACAATGACCGACAAATTACATGACGACAAACACCCCCAAATCCACTTTCTCCACCTAACTCCAAACCCCTTCTTTTCCAAAACAAAATCCACAAAGCCCCAATCAACATGATCATATGCCTTCTCGAAGTCTACCTTGAATACAACACCCTCCTTACGAAGCCCCCTATACTCCTCCACAACCTCATTAGCCACTAAGACTACATCCAATATCTGCCGACCCTGCACAAACGCACCTTGTGCCAAAGAAATAGTTTCCCCAAGAACAACTCTAAGTCTCTTAGAAAGCACCTTTGCTAAAATCTTATAGAGAGAAGTAACCAGACTAATGGGTCTAAATCCCCAATCTTGACCGACCCCTCCTTCTTGGGAATTAGACAGATAAAGGATGCATTAGTACACAAATTAACCTCCCCACTCTCAAAGAACTCACCAAACACTCTGAAGAGATCATTTTTTACGATATCCCAACAATCTTGAAATACAGCCATTGAAAAACCATCCGGACCTGGGGCCTTATCTCTCTCACACTCAAATACAACCTGTCTTATTTCATCCTCCTCAAAAGGCCTTTCAAGCCAATCAGCCGTCACTACCTCCACTGGAGCCCAGTTAATTCCAACAATCCCCGGACGATCCACACCCCCGTCAGAATATAAATTTGAATAAAAATTAAAAATCTCCTTGACAATAAGCTCCTCCTTAGACACAACCTCATTCTGATCCACTACCAAGTTTTTTATAAAATTCTTCTTTCTCTTTCCCGATGCAACTCTATGAAAAAATCTAGAATTGGTATCCCCCACTCTAGCCCATTTTAACTTAGCTCTTTGACCCCAGAAAATCTGCTCCCTAAAAACAAGCTCTTCCAGCTTCACTTTGAGCATTGACCGCCTATCCCTTAACTCTCCAGATAAACCCTCGCCAACCTCCTTCACATCTAATTCCTCAATATCCCGAATTAAACCCGCTTTCACCGCACCTATATCCCCAAAAACTTCTCGTTTCCAAACTTTTAAATTATCCTTGACCCCTCTCAGCTTTCGCATAAACATAAAGCCCTCCCACCCATGGACTCTACAATTTTCCCACCAATCCTTAAAGGACTCTTTAAACGATCGATGTTCCAACCACATATTCTCAAACCTAAAAGGGGTGGGGCCCCATTTAAAAGGACAACTCTCAAAAATCACAGGACAATGATCTGATACAACTCTTGGCCCGACCTCTTGCCTAATGTCCGGAAATAACTCCTCCCATCCTAAAGTATGAAGAAACCTGTCCAATCTGCAACACACCCGATTTTCCTGGAGGTTAGACCAGGTGAACCGAGCATTACTCAAAGGAAGGTCAATCAACTCACAATCCCTTATAAAAGAATCAAAATCCCTCATACTCCTACTGGAGGAAACCCCATTGAGCTTTTCCGAAGCGAGCCTAATCACATTGAAATCCCCACCCACACACCAATTAGGGGAACAAAGCCCAAACAAACCTACTAACTCATCCCACCATTCCTGCCGACACCTGGGTTTATTAGGACCATAAACCCCTGTCAGCCACCATTCCTTGTTATCCCTATTCCTAAATCTAATAGACAATGAAAATACCCCAGCCACAACCTCACACTCCGATACAACTCTTTCATCCCACATAATCAAAATTCCCCCAGATCTCCCTGTAGAAGGCAAAACAGCCCATCTCCTAAATCGAGTCCCCCAAATACTCTTAATAAAAACCCTATCACACTCCTCACACTTTGTCTCTTGAAACATTACTATGTCTGGTAGATGCATTTTCAGAATCTCTTTAACTACGTCCCTTTTCCTACGAGACCGTAGTCCTCTAACATTCCAACTAAAAATCTTCATCGAGAACCATCATCACCCCTTGTCGCATTTTCCCGACCCTCATAGAGATATTTGATTAGCAGGTTAAAACTTTTGCCATTGTCTCTTTCTAGCCATTTCACTTGTCATGTAAGGATGGCTGCAAATAGTGACATTATGAAATAATTAAATTTTGAAAACTTAATAGACTTCAAAGGTTTGTAAATCCACAAAATCCAAGTGGACCACACCACACTTATAGCTGTAAGTACATGCATACACCATTAAAATCAATTATTTTCATTGTGTCATTGAGTCACAGTGTTTGTGTAGCATCAATATGAAACTCTCCACCACCACCACCCCGTTTGGGATGTACCATTTGTTTATGTCATGAATGCCTGTCACCTCTACATAGTGTCACTAAATGTTTCATTCGAATTGGGATGATAAGAAAATAACAACCACTTTCCCAATAGTTATTTAAGTTATTCTACGAATAAATGTCTCAACAACCCAAACAAATATAAGCCAAAATAGACTCATTCAGTCTCCATAAAATCCTCTTTGAATATTTTTGCAATGACCTGCATGCAAGCAATGAGGAACCCACCTTATCTTATGCCTGGGGGTGGGCAGCTGCCTCCTCTCAAATTTTTTAAGCATTGTTTTTTAACTGTAGCTCTTCTCTGCCATGGTCTCTCTCTGTCCCCTCTCTCAAACATACATAGAACAGTGCTCCTTGCTACCAATTTATGTGCCTTGGGAAAATTGACTGCCTTCGTGGTGCAGAGTAGAGAGAGAGGAGAGAGATCAGTACATCAGCATCGTACCTGGCAAGGAGGAAAGAACGGGAGAAAGTGCGGACCCTCTACAGGAGAGCCCTAAAAGATAGTCTCACTAAGGCCATTCATCGCCATCTCTGCTACCAAGATGTATGATAACAGATGGTTGTCTATTTCAGCCATAAAACCTCTGCGATGGGTTCAAGACTAACAAAAATGTGGTTTGTTCTCTCAAAGCACGTTCTCTGTCTGGTGAAGAACTAATAGATTAAACATACATCACAGATGCAATATTTGGAGTGAAAGGTTGTAAAGTATGTCACAAGGGCACTTCTAAATCAATGGTATGGCAGCTCTCAATTTTTTTTGAAATCTAAAATAGGTAGTAAGCCAAGTCAGTTGACTCAATTTAAGGATGAGTTTCAGTTCGTATCTCTAATTGTGCTCAACACCGCCACAAAACATAAGAGGCTAAATGACTTGGTTAGAAATTCTCTATACCAAATTGACCACAGTTTCCAAAACTTGACACACACACTAAAGAATGGGGTAAGGTTCCAAAGGTAGATTTAGCCTTTCTATACTCTTTCACGAGGATATGTGGAAGTTGTTTTCACTATCATTTAATCCCAACCCCAAGTGTTAATTTACTATTACCACACATCACCGACGCAATCAAATAAGGTAACTTTACGTTCAAGATTTATGTCACATATCAGCAAATTTCCATATTCTAATTAACCGTCTATTCAAATCCATGCCAAGTTTTCTTCAAACAGCTTTAGATCAATGAATTACCAATCAAATCGTCCACCACAATACAAACGATTCACTTCAATGCTAAGATTCAGCTAACAAATAAAGAGAATCCAAAACGTACATACACATACATGTAAGTAAAAAAAAAAAAAAAAAAAAGGAATAGCATAAAAACCCTAACCTCGCCGGTGTGAGCGAAGCAGCTGTTGACATAGCCTTCGTCCATCCATTGTTGAAGGTCACCGATCCAGATCGTCCTGTTCTCTTCACTAGAACCACCCTGAATCTGAGGCTGAGACTGTTGTGGCTGTTGTTGGGGTGGTTGTTGTTGTTGATAAGGTTGATGTTGGTAGGGCATGTAATGTTGTTGTTGCTGTTGCTGCTGCTGCTGCTGGTACATCATCTGCTGCTGCATCACCATTGCAGTCGCAGGGTACTGCATCGCCATCCATTGTTGCTGATAGTGCTGCATCCACTGCTGCTGTTGTTGCTGTTGTTGCTGCTGCTGTTGTTGCTGCTGATTCAGATCCGCAACGTTCGTCGTCGATTGCATCATCTTCGCAGCTTCCAAACCTCCCTCTCTCTCTCCTCTTTCTCTCTCCTCTCTCTTTTCTGTCCTCGGAGTGAATTCAGGTAGAGAGAGAAAGAGCGAGGAGAGGACCTGGTCTGAACCAGCTAGACAAAGAGAGACGGGGAAAGAGGAGTTCACAGCGGCGGCTTACGATGATTAAAAAGAGTCACGGTTTCATTGAATTTAACGATACTAGTTTTTAGCCGTCTGATTGGATGGACGGTGATGGCTTAATCACCGTTTAATGGAAGGACCGACCCACACTATATGCGGTGATGAGAGCGGGTTCGCATTTTTAAATGAGTGAATTATTGAACAATCCAATCTAAAAGGGTATAAAATATTGGGTCATGTACATATTTTTTTAAGATAAATTATCAATAAGTCCTAATAATTTAATTTAATTCTTATTAAATCTTGTTGAAAATAAATTTTGACAAAATTGTTACTAAAAATAATTTTTTTGTGATAATTTTTTATATATGTCTCTAAAAATTAATAATTAATGACTTTTTTTTCATGATTTTTATAAATTATCGCTAAAATTTACAATTAGTGACATTTTCTTATGATAAATTTTTCCCATAGGACTTACATGTAAGTATTCCATTTTTTTATTGGTAAAAAGTCTATTATTTGTGAAAAGTGCTGCTAAATGTTCTTACTTATTTATTTTGAATCCCTATTTCTTTAAACCCCACTTACAAGTCGAAATTACCAACATCAATGGCAACCGCAGCTTCATCGTAATTCCAATATCTTTCCTACACATAATTTGACCTAGAAATTTAAATTCTGGACATACATATTTCATATTTCATTTCATAGAAATTTATTTTAAACCTTTTGCTCCCCGCAAGTTCGAGACTAGTGAGATTTTGGCAACATTTCTAGGCTTCACGCCATTGTTATCAGATTCATGAAATCTCTGCTACCATGCCAACACCGTCGCTCCTCACAATTTTGTCAGCAATCGAATCAACGGCTCGCTTACGTGGCATTTTCCAGTGTCCAAATTGTTGCTAGAAACTTAGTGGCATTGGATTGCGACGCTGCTAACAGACTTTCTCAGAGCTGCAATGTTGCGGTGGTGAGACGGAGAAGGAACCTATCATGGTTTACACTAGGATGTAAGGTTTAAAATGAATAAAGCTTCAGACCCCAGTGGGGGTACTGGGGGTCGGCTGTGATTGGCCCAAAAAAACTTTTTTTTTTTTTTTTCCAGCCAATGAGAGGCTGACACGTCACTGGGGGTGCCACTGGGGGTCGGAAGCATTGTTGTTGGAAAATTAGGGTTAGAAAGTTAGGGATGAGGATAAAAATTGAACTCTATGTTTGGACAAAATTGAAATTAAAAAATAAAAATAAAAGAGATGGGGTCCAAAGAAGAAAAGCAGCACTCTTTGTGAAATAATTTGGTGAGAAGTCCTTTTGTTAGTTTTAGAAGACATTTTGTTTCCAATTCTACCCATTAATTTATCTGTCGACTTTTTTGACTATCTGTTCAAATTTATATCTGTGTGTTGAATTTTTTTTATCCATCTACTGAAATTATCTGTTAAAATTATTTATCTGTTGAAATTGCTAATTTTGTTTCTTATCTATTCAAATATATGTCCAAAATTTATTATCTGTTCAATTTTCTCACTTATATATTTAAATCTATTTGTCCAAATTTTCTTATCTACTTAATTTTTTTGATTATATGTTCAAATTTTTTCCTAAATCTCTTATCTGTTCAAAGTCTTTCTCACCAAAACAACAACAAATTTATATATATAGATCTATATAGATCTGTTGATTTATACAAATCTGCTTTTGGTTCTGATTTACATAGATCTATAAACCAAACCAAACCCAACGAAATGAATACATATCTATACATACATATATACAACTATGAATCAGATTTAAGAATTTAACGGTGACGTGGTGATTCCACCACTACACTTCTCCTTTCAGCTCCAACCATCCCTCTCATACGCCGCAGTCAACATCGGTTACAAATTGTTGATGACCAATCTCTAAACAATAAATCTGCATATAACGAACACAACTTGTAATCCATCAAGTATATAGAACAACAAAACTCTTCAATTAGAAATCAAGAAGAAAAAAAATATATGAGCAACGAATTAGAAATCAGGAAAAAAAAATGAGCAATAAATCAGAAATCAAGAAAAAAAAATATGGCAATTTGAGAACAAATTTGTAGACCTCATCATCTGTTGCATCCAACACTTGTATTAACATTAAATCATTCATAAAAACAGTAGTGTCACAAACGAGTTTTCTTAAAAAATATTTGATCAATGCACATAATACTTGTATGATCCACAATACAAAAGCTATATCATATTTTGTTGCTGATAATATATATATACACACACACACCAAACAAAAACAAAAAAGCTTTATCATGATTTTGTACTTTATGTAGCTTTAGAATAATCAATAAGAATTATTTAAATGAACAATAAGCAACTTCACACAAGAAAAATCTAAACCTCATACCTATCTATCCATTTACTTCACATGATCATAATTTAAAAAAAAAATCAATTTGGATTCTATACGTGTAATGAACATTATCCAATCATGTACCTACCTATACGCATATACACATATATAAATTCATAAACATTTCTTAAATGAAACCGTTCGAAAATTAAGATTATAATGGAAGTTTTACCTTCTGTTCCATCTTAGGAACCTTCATAAGGTGATTTTGTCATTGTTGTTGAAGCGATGAACGACAGACGATGGACGATTCTCAACAAATCTGGATCTGGATCTAACTCTAGATCTAGATTCGTGACTTTGGAGATTTTTATAGAGGTCCAGCATAGTGATCTCCATGTCGTCGAGGAAAATCTTGCAGTTGATTTCATCGTCAGTGAAATCAGATTTGCGTGGTGGTGGCGCCGCTATGGAATTACAATGGATTGACAACAGTAGGAGTGGATTTGAAGAGAGAGAAAAACCACTATCCTCTTCCAGATCTGTTCAATTCTCTTCTAGATGTTCAAAAGTAAAGAGAGAGAGAGAGACAGAGAGAGAGAAAGTAGATTGCTCAGATGATAGTGACAGCGGCAGATCAGTGGCGATCGGCAATAGAGGTAGTGACACCATGGCTCTACTGCATAGATGGAAAAATGAAAAAAAAGAGAGGAGAGAGAGAGTCAGTTGACCACAATGGAGGACGTAACAGCATGGGTTGAGAATCGATCCTCATTTCTTTTTCGTATAGAGATAGTTGTATAAAAAAATTAAAAATTAAAAAAATAAATAAAATAAAATGGAAAGGTTTTCTGCCATAATTGGACTATGTTCGAAAATTTTCTAAGTGTGGAAATTGGATTTTTCAAAACTTGCGATTTTGAAAATAATTTTTTGCAGTAATTATTCCTTATATATTAAATAGTCTAATTTGAATTTTTAGTGTTTTTCTATGAAGTATTAACCCTTTACTTCAACATCAAACTTAGATATTTCAATTGGAAAATTAATTTTGTACTAAAACTAGGGGAACTACTTTTTGATTTAATTGGATTTTGATTTTTTGTATTTTTCTTTGAACCAAATAGGAGGTATTTCCTTATTTATATTATAAACTTAAGCAAAATATTTACTTAAATGGTTACATATGGAAATAAGGTTGATGTGCAGGGAATGCCTTAAGGATTAAGTCTGTAAGGCTGTCTCTGTCCAACAAATCTCAGTTCGCTCGAGCACATGAGTGAGCACTCGAGCAGTTTGCTCCTCGCGCTTGAGATTCTAGGAGCCTTCATTCTTCGCTCGAATGTAAGAGTGAGCACTTGAGCAGTCTGTTCAGAATCAGCCACTTAAATTCAATCTTTTGCTTCACTTTTCTCACTTTTTCTTTCTCTCTTCTTTCTCTCTCTTCTTGTCCGAAAAACCCTAACCCTAATTGATTTCACCCATTTTCTTCAAGAGATCATCCAAGATCTTGTCTTAAAGACGAAGAGGAAGTGAAGATCAATGTTTTTATCGATTGAATCGCATTATCTTCGACGTTCTCCTTGGGTTTTCATCTTCTTGTCTCCATATTCGAGGTAGGGGTACTTTTAACTTAGTATATCTATGAGTTAAGGTGTATATGTGGTAATTTCTTAGTTATATTTATGTATGAGATCAATGTGTTAGATTAAATGGATGTTGATACATAAAAATGGGTCTTTGTCCAAGATTTTGAAAGGTTTTGAATAACTATTGATAATAAAGGTTGTTGATGATGAATATTTGTTTTTAAAATGCAAATGGAGTAGTGGAATGGTGTATGATTAATGATTTTGAGACGTTATGAAATTTTATATTGTGATGAAGGAAATTGGGTATTGTTGGGAATGTGGAAATTAGGAACTTCTTAACTATGAACTATGTTAAGATTTATATGTTTGGCAATGAATGTATCTTAGGCAATTGAAATTTTTGCAAATTCATGCATTGGATTATATTACATAGTTTCATCTCTTGATTTAGTACAATGTCTTGGATATTTGAAAATGTTGAAAGGGGGTAAACGGCGCATGAGTCTGAGTGGTAGAGTCAGCTTTTGGAAAAAAGTTGTGTATTGTATTAGTACTCGTGCGGGAGTCAAGGTGCCCAATTGTCCTGTCTTAAACTTTTTGTTGTATAAATGTAGAAAAACATGATTTTTGGGTGTCCACGAGCCCGCAATTTCAGGAGTCGACAAATGTGAAAAAAAACATGATTTTAGGGTGTCCATGAGCCTGTCGTTTTAGGAGTCGACAAATGTGGAAGGGAAAAGGTTTTTGGTAAAGGTTATCATGGATCCATCAAATTCACTTAATCTGACCCGATCCAATCCAACTCAATTGATTTTGGACGAATTCATGTATTTTGACGGACAAATGCGAATGAAATATTTCAAAATCCGCTAATATAGTTTGGATGGCGGATCAACCATCTCGCACCCGTATGAACCTGATCTGCCCGTAGATGAAGTTCAAAACAAAAATAAAAAAGGAATTGTTAACAAATAACAACATAGAGTAGAAATAATAAAATATATATTTTTGTGAAAATAAGAAATAATATCTTAAAAATATGCATGTGTGGTGCCATGGCCTATTATAAATAAATAACACATATTTTTTCAAATTACTAGTTATTGGAGATTGTAAAAGTAATGAATTATAATTCGAAAAAATGCCCAAAATTTGTAAAGTTCAAACCGCCAAACCGATTGCTTCCATCCGTTAATCCGTACAGCCCATTCAAACTGCATTTGCCAAACCGGTGAAAAGATGTAGATTGATTTTTTCCAATCCGCCTTGTTTTAGACGAATGGTGGATGGGATGCCACCCGACCCAACCTGATCAATGATCACCCCTAGTTTTTGGGTGCCCATCTCCCCACCATATTTTAGAGTCGCGAATGTAGAAATATTTTCAGTATACAAATTTATATATGTATGTATGGTGTTGCAACTCTTTCTTGGGACGTCATTGCGTATTTACTGCCCCATTGTTGATAATGAGATTTTAAATAGAAATTGGGTAGTGAACATCATTGTTTTTAAATGAGAGAAATATGGATTTTATCATGGCATACTTTGTTAATAATATTCCTACTGGGTATTAGTTCATCCCTATCAGAACAAACATTTCAGATTATGATGATGTGGTTCCACTCAACTAGGAATTGGTGAAGATCTTGATGGATCATGAAAGCTCACTTTGGATGTTTTATGTGATTACAACCACTAGACTTATGTATTTGGGATAGAATTCCACTTATGTGTGTAATCAAAACCCTAGCCTTGAAAGGTGTAAGCTCCCTTTGGGTATATTGTTATATATCTATTTTTTTATTTCTTGAACTATAATTTATTATTATTTTGAACACTAATGTTGTAAAGTGAAATGTAACTTTTATGAGAAATCTAATGAGAAGAGATAAACATTAGACTTGTGAAATGGGTGTACTTTAATTAATTGTTTTTTAACTCTTTCTTCACATTTTGAAATTGAGATTAATAAATGATTAGTAATTATAAAATGGGTTAAAATATCGGGGTGTTATAGAGGAAAGGGCAATAGGTGAGACAGAGGCGTAGGTGAGACAGAGGGTGAACGGTAGATGGCGGTGATCAGCGGCAACAAAGAACGGAGAACAGAAAGAGAGAGAGAGTAGGAAGTAAAAAGAGAGGAAACTAGATGAGAGAGACAGGTTGTGAAGTGCTAGGGTTTGGTTTGTGTATATAGCATATATACACATGGGGTATTTTGGTCATTTTATTTAAATTTGTTCTTATGGACAAAGTATTTGAGTGCTTGGACTTCTAGCTAAACAAAATTTAAAATTGAATTTATGGACTGAGTACCCTTTTTAAATTTGTGTCAATTTTTTTTTTTTTTTTACTTTCAACACTGTCTAATTAAAATAAAATATAATAACATTTTTCAAGAAAGAATTTTGTTAATAAATTTTAAAAAAAATTGTTAATGAGAGTCCTTAAAGCAATTGATAAGAAATTTAAAATACAAAAATAATTCATCCACTGAATTTAAGTTTGTCCGAATTGTCCGAATTTGTGCATTCCAGTCAACCACCCAGACGATTGGTGCAACCGTTGTCCACCGCGGTTGTCACCATTGTCAATCGTAACTGTCACCCTTGTTGTTAGATGACTGGCAAACAAAAATTTGAACGATTCAAGCAAGTCAAAATTCAGTTGATGTAACATTACATTTTAAAATACTTGTATTAAAGGTTAATATATGAGAGTACATGTATCATATAATATATAATTAATTTAAATTTTATTAATCAACGTCTTTATGCATTGTTAACTAAATTCAAAAAGAAATTACTATATAACAAAAACAATAATATTACGAATTTAGACTTAATTGTTCAAAAATTACTTAAAATTATCATTTTGTAATTCAGATTTATTTTATACATAAATCTCATACTACACATATTTAATCTCCACCACACAATCTTCTACTCGAAAAAATCTAGGTGATTAAGTTGGGGTCCCTAGACTTTTTCTAACAAAAATTATATTTTTTATTTTAATAAAATATTAAATTTTCTATTTTTTAAACTTTTTAAAATTAATCTAATCAACTAAAATCTAAAATTGTAAAAAAAATAAAATATTCTAAAATTAAAATAAAATAAAATAAATAATTACAAAGGAGTTGTTTGGGAAAAGATATATAAAAAAGTAAATAAGTGATGTGACTAAATAAGTGCACTTTTCAAATAAGTGCACATATTTAGATCATTCCAAACTACTTCTAAAATCTCGTTTGGAGTGTTGATTTTTTGGCTAAAATAATTAAAAAGTCAAAATATTCAATCATATCAATCTTTCTATTTTTTTATACGTATTTTTGTAAAAAATCAAAAAATCAAATAAAATAGTTGCTTTTCAAACAATCTAAAAATATCAATTCTAAGCCTTCGTTTGTGAAGAGTTAATTTAGCTTGACTTTTTAGTTAATTTAACCTAACTAAATTAGTTCCGTTTGAGAAGAACTTTAGGCTTTTTTTTTTTTGTTTAGATATGATTAAGGCTGAGCAAGGAATCCATATAATTCGTAATCCGATCCAGTCCAGTCCAATCCAGTAGGATTGGATTGATTTTTTGAATCCGTGGTTCGGTTCCAGATTAGAGATTTAAAAATTTGTAGGCCACGGATCGGTTCCGGATTGGAATCGATCCGAACCGTATAGATTTAGTCCATATTTATACCACATACCCTGCCACATAATATCATTTCTTGTTTCATATAAAAGCTAAACACTAACCCTAATTCCTCACACGCTACTCAACTCACTCACTCACTGTTACCTCTCACACTCTCATCTCTCTCTCTCGGTACTCTCTCTCTTCTCTTTCTCAAACACTCTCCAATCATCCATCTCCGATTATCATCCATCTCTGATCATTCATCTCAGATCTTCAACCTCTCACGCTGCTCACTCACTCACTACCTTTCACACTCCCATCTCTCTCTCTCGGTGCTCTCTCTCTCTTCTCTTTCTCAGACACTCTCAGATCCTCCATCTCAAATCTTCAACTTCACACGTCGCCTACTCATTGCCTTTCACACTCTCATCTCTCTCTCTCTCTCTTCTCTCTCTCGGTACTCTCTCTTCTCTTTCTCAGACACTCTCAGATTTTCCATCTCCGATCACTATCCATCTCAGATCGATAGCCGTAGCTTTCTCTCTCTCGGTGAGCTCTCTCTCTATATATATATATATATATGTATGTATTATATCTTGTTTTTGTGAGAATTATATTTTGTTTGCTGATTTTTCCAGCCCCAGATTTATCACATTTGATGAATAAATCTGTTTGAGCTCTCACTCTCTCTCTTTCTCTCTGTCTGTTGATCTGTAAAAAAATCTCTGTTGATTGTTGATTATTATGTGTGTATCTCAGATTATTGTTCATCTCTTTTGATCATTGTTCATCTCAGATTATTTTTTGTTTTTATATGGGTGTGTGTATAGTTCTGTCTTTAAAAATCTTTGTTGATATGGGTGTGTGTATAGATCTGTAAAAAAATCTCTATTGATTGTTGATCATTGTGTGTATATCAGATTATTGTTCATCTTTGTTGATCATTGTTCATCTCAGATTACTTTTCTATTTTTATATGGGTATGTATGTAGATTTGTTTTTATCTTTCGGTTTTTATCTATTATTAAGTAAGAGATACTTGTATCATTGTTAATCAATCTGTATCATTGTTAAATCAATCTATTTGTAGGTAAAAAAATTTATCAATCTATCTGTAAGTAATCAATCTGTCATACTTGTATCATTGTTAATCAATCTATCTGTAAGTAAAAAAAAAATTATATGGTGGGAATCTGTGGTCCTAATTCGATCCAATCCGTATTTAAATGGATTGGTTCAGATTGGTTCCACGATTTAAACGGATTTGATTAGTTCCAATTTTTCAAAAACCACGGATTGGTCCTAGTTTTACCCCAATTCAATTCGGACCAATCCGGACCATGCTCATCTCTAGATATGATGGTTGTGAAAAAAAAAATGAAATTATTATGGTTTGAATGTGACATTTTAGCCATGTTTGGAAAGGGCTATTTGGGCTGAAATAGTCAATAAAAACAAAATAGGTTAAAATAATCAATAAGACAACATATCACATTTAACATATAATTATTTCACTGTTTCTCTTATAACCATCAAACAACTACAAATAAATAAATAAATAAATAACTATCTTCCTAAATACAATTTTTTTTTAGTCAAACTAAAATAACTAAAAAAAAAAAAAAACTAAAATAGATAATTTTCCAAACATGACCTTTGTCTTATTGACTAAATTAATCTATTTTATCTTTTTTTACTAATTTAGTGATTTTAACTTTTTCTAACATTTCGTTTGGCAATTTTTAGTTTTAGATAAAATGTCAAAAAATATTATAAATTATTATGTTACTCTCTTTATTTTTTTACATAATTTTTTATAAATAATTAAAAAATTACTAAAACAACTTGATGCCAAAGGAAACCTAAACTTACACGTAAATCTATCTTTTGAGTGGTGCAGTGAAAACACATTTGATATTTGGGGAACACGATTACGTGGTGTCCAAATTAAATTTGATTGGTGGAAAAAATGTATGTAATGATTTCGATTGATGATAGGGAAAAAAGTAAAAAAGTATGACAATGGATGATTATTAGGGTAAAATAAGAAACACGTGTCCTAGGTCACCCAATAATTTTCCGGTGTGGTGGGGGTAATAGTACTGCGTAAGAATGACGCGTCTGCAAATAGGAACTACTAGTGCACATATTTGACTTGATCCAGTCAAGATTAGGGCGCACCATAGCCTAACCCTAATAATGTCGCATGTAGTCTCATGTAGATCTTTCGTCGGTCAAATGTCGTTGTTTGTAACTTCGGAGTTTGTTGGATACCGTACATTAGGAGTATGCAAAAATAGTCAGTAAAAATTGAAAAATCAAATTAATTGAACTTTTGTGAGTAAGTTTTGTTCGATTTTTCAATAGATTGGTTTGATTTTGGGTTTTTAAATCATCAAGCATTGGTTCTTAGTTTTCTTACATTAAACCAACCAAACCTATATATGTATGAGGGTGTTTAGGAAGTAGATTAGAGTTAAAATAGTCACAAAAAAAAAATAATTAAAAAATAATTAATAAGACAAAAATTTCATTTGGAAAGTTAGTTATTCTAGTCATTCTTTTGACTTTTTTGTTATTTTAACCTGATTAAAAATGTTGTGTTTAGAAAATTAGTTTATTTTATTTTATTTTTTTTGTAATTGATTTGATGGTTGTATGAGAAAAAATAAAATAATTATGGTTTAGATGTAACATTTTATTTTATTGATTATCTTAACCTATTTTATCTCTATTGACTATTTTAGCCTTTAACCTACTTCCCAAACACCCAATATTGACATGTCTTCACTTAATTAGTCTTATTTGATTGTATTTAATAATTTTTCACATAGAAAAAATATTATTGAATTTAATTTGTATCGGTATTTTTAAGCTTGAATTGAACTTTACTATACTATTCACTAACATGTATTAAATAATATTTAATTTTTTTATTTGTATTATGTTTAAATACTAAAGATTTGTTTTATTTTAATTATTTATTATTGGTTGATTTTTTTTCTTTTTTTTTTTTTTTTTTGTAGTTAAACTGTGGTTCCAACTCAAGTTATGTTGGGTTTAGTTGGTTCTAATACATAATTATTTGGTCCTAGATTCAAAATTTAGAACAGATGATAATTGGGTTGATTCCAAATTTAATGTCAAATTCAAACCAAACAGACCCATGAACATGCCTAATGGACACATTTGTCATCAATTATATAAAAAATTATATAATTTATAAATTGAATGTAAATACACTGTCAATTTTTATACAATTAATTTTTTATATTTATTTGACTGAAGTATTTTGAAGTTAGGAATTATAAATGTAACAAATTTACTGCCATATGACATGGTATCTCAAAATAAATATATAATATTAATAAATACTCCTAAAATGTGTAGCAAGTGTGCCTTTTTTTTTAAAAAAAAAAAAAGAAAGAAGCAAAATTACATCTCTTTGTCTCGCAAACCATGTTGTGAAAAAAGAATAGTGAAACTACAAATTTATAATAAAACGTAGTATCAAATTTATAATAAATAAAGTCAAAATATTAGTATCAGCTTATGCAATTTTAAGATGAAAATTATCACAAAAATTTTGGCGAATGGGCTTAAGAGAGTACTCCAACAGGTATCGCACTCAATCAATCAGCTTTTGTTCCAAGTCATTTTATACAAGACAATATCCTTGTAGCGCATGAAGTAGTCCATTTCTTGAGACATAAAAGAAGGGTAGGCAAGTGGACTTAGCATTGAAATTGGATTTCAATAAGGTCTATGATCGGATTCAATGGGACTTCTTAGAAGCAGTGCTCAAAAAATTGGGTTTCAGTGCACAATGGGTTCAGTGGGTCATGGAGTGTGTATCGACAGTCAAAATCTCAATTTTTGTAAATGGAGAAAAGCAAGCTGCATTCACTCTAACTTGTGGGATCAAGCAAGGATAACCCATATCCCCCTATCTTTTTCTGATTGTGGCGGATGTTTTGTCCAAATTGATTATTCAAAAATAGTCTCGGGACTCAAAATGAATAGATTTTGCCCAATTCTCTCCCATTTATTTTTAGCTGATGATGCTATTCTTTTCTTCAAAGCTAGTAACTTTGAGTGTCAGAACGTAGTCCTAAGGCCTTGGGTCAGCTTCTTAATTTTGACAAATCTGAGATATTTTTTTCAACCAATGTAGATGAGGAATTAAGGGAGAGGATTTGTACAACCATGGGTATCAATCAAGCGAGTTCGAATATTAAATATTTTGGGTTATCTTCGATGTGGGGTCGGTCTAAAGGAACGACATATGGTTTTTTACTTGAGAAAATGGTTGCTACGATGCAAGGATGGAAAAACATTCTACTTTCTCATGTCAGGAGGGGGTTGCTTATTAAAGCAATTGTGCAAGCTATACCTTCTTACGCAATGGCGTGCTTTTACTTTCCGCAAAGTTTTTGTCAAAAGATGGACGTTTTTATCAGGAATTATTGGTGGAAGGGAGATCCCAAGGATAGAGGATTTCATTGGGCTAAGTGGGCATCTTTGTGAATGTCAAAAACTGAAGGAGGTTTGGGATTTCGAAAATTTTCACACTTCAATCAAGCTCTTATAACGGTTCTAGTTTAGACCCGAACCTTATTATGTCCTTGGATCCGGGATCTGATACTCTTCTTATTCATTGTCTATATTCCTTTTTGCCTTGTTATTAGTTGAGTTTTGTTGTTTAGGGTTGTTGGTTGTGTTTGAAATAGGTTGGGAGTTAGTTTTCAAAAAAGTTGTTGTACAGTTTTCTTCTTGCTCGCTCGCGAGCAGTGTTTTGGTCATTCAAGCGGTCTTTGAGATCTCCCAGTATTTTTGTAAGTCTGGAAAACTTTTGGAAGTAGAGTGATCTTCGCTCCAGCAGTCTTTTACAGTCTACAAAACTTCTAGGAGGGCATCATTGTGCGCTCGAGCAGTGTTTCGGTCGCTCGAGCATTGTTACTTACTCGTGTCTAATGCTCAAGCAGTGGTTTGGTCATTCGAGTGATGATTTGGTCACTCGAGTGGTTGTGTGTATATCAAATTGGAGAAATGGGATTTTTGTCACTTTTTCATTTCCTTTCTCTCTCTAACACTCCTAACCCTAATTTCTTTACCTTCTCTGTCTAGTTCTTATTTAAAACCTTAAATACTCCCTAATCCATTGATTTCTCCACCATAGTCCCTTGGAAAAAAAGGTAGAGCTCATCGAAAGCTTTGTTTTAATTGGAGAAGATCTTGTTTTCGACTCCGTCAAACTTCTACCCTTGCTCTCTTTATCTTCTACTCTTAAGGTAGGGATTTCTTCAACCTTTGGTATGATTCTTTGCTTAGTTATTTGCTCTTTGAAAAGGTTTATTAAGGAATTTTGAGTTAAATCTAGGGTTTGGTTTTGAAATGTAAAAGAGGAGTTTTTCAAAAAAATTCTTAAGTAAGGTTGTGGGGGTGCGAATATTGTTGGGTTGCATTGAAATGTTGGAAATTCCTTCCTAAAATGTGATTTTTGAAAATGAAGGATGTTTTATTTGAAAATCCTTGATGTTTATCTTATGAAAGAAAAAGGGAAAAATATTGGGTTTGAAAATATAAGATGATTATATCTGTTGATGATGAGAGTGGAGTTGGATATATATTATCGCTCCTATTTTAAAATTTATGAGTTTATATTTATTATTGAAAAATTATTTGTTGAGTAAAGATATCTGTTTTGGACTATCAGTGGAGAATAGCTTTGATTGTTGTAGAAATTGCATGAGGATTAGGTTAGTCGAAACTAATTACTCATAAATTTTGCATTGAGCATTATTTCATACTGAATCATTAAAAATGGATTGTTTTGAGAAAAAAATGGTATATACCTTGGTGAATCTAGTTAGGAGATGTAGTTATGATTTATATTGTTGGCCTGTGTGTCCTTGGTGAAAGTCTAGAAACCCGCGTGGTTAGGTGCCGATCTTTCCGGTTAGTACTGGTAAAATAGTTTTGGTATGCTTGTATAGTCTATTGGCAGACACGTACCTAGAGATTCCCAGTGTTTTGTATCCACCGCCCTATTTTCTAACTTGAAAAGTATTGTTTATTGAATTGAAGTACATATAATTGAGACAATACATTGTTTTGAAAGAGATAGCATGATGTTTTGAAAATGGCATTGCATAGCATTGCATTGCATTCACCTTATGACTTTGTTAAGTTTCATGCATTGTGTTCAAATATCTCTACTAGGTTTTGACTCACTCTACGTGGAAAACAACTTTCAAGCACTGATGACATGCCTCCACCAACAACTTAGCTTGGGAGGATTGTGGAGTTGAAGGCTCATTTTTGTTTCTCTTGTTGTAATTGCCTTTTGTACAAGCCTCGGGCTTTTTAATTATTTTGGACTTGATCTGTCTTGTTGTAATCAAGCAATGTCTTGGAAAGATGTAGCTATTAGGGCATAAACTTATTTGTATTACCTTTTATTTCCAATTTACATATATATGGCATATGCTATAGATTCAGAATCTAAGATTTATGAATATATATTTGCATATGTCATTTTTTGTATGGTGAAGGGATATAAATGAAAGGTTAATATTTCACAAGTTTATGCTTTTCTATTGGATATCATGAAATGGGTTGTTGTAATTGTTTCGGGGCGTTATACTTTACTTGCTAGGCAAGGTATTGGGCTAGGATGTTTAAATGGCTATATTATCCACACTCAGATTTCTTACATACAACTAGAGGCGCATGGGCATGGGCAAGCTGGCAAAAGGGCCAAGAGTTATTATTAGAAGAATGTCGATGGCAGATTCACAATAGGAAATCAGTCCGATTTTGGGATGACGGCTGGATACCAACAACCACAAATTTCAAGGTGTCTTCTAATCAGTCCCCAGAGTGTGATATTTCGTATGTTTCAAATGTTATTGACCTTGGGAACAAGCAATAGAAAGTAAATGAACTCTGCAATATTGTCATAGTTGAGGAGCTGAAAGCTATTCGGTTAGTCTTGTTCCCTTTTGAAGATAGGGAAGATGTTTTGGTTTGGCACCTAAATAGGTCGGGGATATACTCTGTGAAGTCAAGGTACCGTTTGGCCAACAAGCTATTGGAGAACCAGCTCTTGACACAACCCTCCTCCTCCTATTCTTTTCCTCGGAGTTTTTGGAAAAAAAAATTAGAATCTGCAAATGCCCCTAAAAATCTGCCATTTTTGGTAGAGATCATGAAAGAATTTATTGGCAACAAAGGCAAATCTATTTAAGCGAAGATGCGCTGCATCCAATATATGTCAGGTGTACCAAAAAGAAGTGGAAACAGTGGAGCATATGCTGTTTGATTGTAAATGGACAAAGGCAGTCTAGTTTGGAAGCATATTGAATTTTCGGATGGAACAAGAATCAATTCCAAACATGGCGCAATGGACAGTTCAATAGGGAGATGATGGGGAGTTTGAGGAATTTGAAAAGAAAATCTTGAGCAAGATTGCTTTGATTGGTTGGTATATATGGAAGGTAAGAAATAACTTTATCTTCAACTTTGTGCTTATCAATCCGTATGACACACTCCAAAAAATAGACCATGGGTGGCACGAGTATAATACACAAAGGAGGGAAGAGAACACAGTGTCAGTAGATGGTAGCCCAAGGGATCAAAGAGAAGATTCTAGGTGGAAACCTCCTTAGGTGGGGTTTTTTAAAGTTTGACATGGGTAAGCCCATAAAAGATATGGCCCACTACCCAAGGTCCAATCCATGATTCAAATACTAAAGCCCAACACTCGTGAAACCCAGTGTTACACCAAACACCAATGGCATCTAAACACTTGGCAAGTAGAGAATCACCCACATCAGCAGACAAAAATCCTGTAAAGTTATTACACCACACATCAGCCATTAATGAGTTTTCCTGCAGCATTTATTGTGATAACCCTTCCCCGTCGGGACAGAACGGCATCACCATGAACAAGGTAAGCTAGAGCATAGACTTTCGGCCAAGGTGACAGATCGGAAGGGACAACGAAATGATTAGCAGAGGATATAAGCAGGCATCGAAGACAAGGAAAGGGTTAAGCTTTTCTATCACTAAATTATCTCTACATTCCATCTCTCTTGCTAACTTGCTCGTCGGAGGGTTCACTGGGGGACTCCCCTTCCCCGTTGAACTCTTGTGCAGGTCTCTCTGTGGACTTGGTACCTCGGGCACCGGTTTGGGAAGCGTGGATCAATCCGACCCGTTCCATCTGGAACACGCTGTATCATCAGTTGGCGCCGTTTGTGGGAATCTTTTTGCTCCGCGCGCCAGTTGTGCTCATTGTCGCTGGAGACCCCTTCCCAATAACCCCTTCCTGCCACCCACCAAGGTGGATGGTCACAACTAGATCCATGGCTTCTCACCACAATGTTACCGACCACCAAGCCGACCCTTCCAATCCAAAAACCCCGCCACAGTACTTCACAAAACTTACCAACAACATCAACTGCTTAGTAGAGCAAAACTAAGCCCTGATCAATGCTTTGCTTCAAAGAGACCTTCCCGTCCCTCCTCCTTCACCTCAAGATATCCCATCCAACCAAGAACGAGCCCCGAGCCATCCTATCCAACAGCCCTCCCACCCAACTTGGAAGGCTTGCGACCCCCTCCCCCAGATATGCACCCGCCACCCCGGGCTCCATATCCATCGATCCAGGAACCCACCCCCGAGGGAGAGGCCAGTAGTGTCCAGCCTCCGTTGCATTCCGGTGGTGACAACATTCCTCTTCGGGATGCAGAACTCTGAGCCATGAAGCTCCAGCTCCAAGAAGTCATGCAGAACATATAGAATAAACCATCTACCACAGCCAACTCACCATTCGTTGCTTCCATCAGGGACAAACCCTTACCTCCTAAGTTCAAAATGCCCTAGCTCGACTCTTTCGACGGCACAACAGACTCGGTCGACCATTTGGAAATTACAAGACCCTCATGGTCCTCCATGCATTCCCTGATGAGATCATGTGTCGGCTTTCCCCGTAACACTTAAGGGGTCGGCTCGACTCTGGTTTAGTCAACTGCCAACAGACTCTGTCTCCACTTTCCAATACCTAAGTGACTCCTTTCTCAGCCATTTCATTGGTGCCCAGCGCCAACGGCGTCCGGAAACCAGCTCCTCAACATCTATCAGACCGAAGGGAAGTCGCTGCGCAGTTTCGTCACCCGTTTCAACACTAAAGCCCTGCAGGTAGCAGAAAACGACGACAAGGTCATCCTCACGGCTTTCATGGCCGATCTACGATCATCTGATTTCCTTTTTTCCCTCTCCAAAAACCCCCCAACCTCCATGGCAACCCTACTTTCCAAAGCCCAAAAATACATGAACGCCGAAGATTCCTTAGCTGCCCGACAAGATCCTACAGCCAAAAACTCGACCCCCAGAGAGAAGAGAAAGGACTCCGAAACCAGAAACACCCAGTATACTCACCAAACACCTCAGTATACCAACCGACTAGCCCGAGCTGACTAGTCAGTGCCAACTCGACCACCCGCCCAGTTCGAACGATACACACCCCTCAATTCCCCCATGGAACAAGTCCTGAACCAGATCCAACGAGACTATCCCCTAAAATGGCCCCAACTGTCACGGTCTCCTTCTAACTGGTGAGACCAGTCCAAATACTGCCGCTTTCATCAAGACCACAGCCATAATACGGAGGAGTGTGTTAACCTCAAAGACCAGGTCGAGGGCTTGATACGTCAAGGACGTCTCAGTCGGTTCACGGCAGCCTACCCTCAGCAAAGGCAAATGATTGAACCTATCAGAAACAACCACCGGTGTACCCCTCCTCGACAACTCGCACAACCTAACCAAGGTCATGATAGGCCTCCATAGCAACCCCGGGCACAAGGTAACCCTGCATCCCCTGTTGGAGAGATCAGAGTTATTACTGGCTGGCTTGCTTGTGGAGGACCATCCCGCTCGGCTCAGCGGGCAGAACTCAGAAAAATAAGGCAGGGCTCAGATAAAGAAGTTGCCACATTGGACCGCCCTTCCAAACAGCCCAAGCAGTGGATGGAGCCCATCACCTTTACGGAGGCCGACTGCACAGGCATCCGTTACCCCCATGACGACCCCCTCGTCATCTCTGCCCTCCTCTCCAATTACAAAGTCAGACGGGTTCTCGTTGACAACGGCAGTTCTTCAGACATCATTTTCCTAAATGCCTTTCGCCAGCTCAAGGTCGGGGAAGAAAGTTTGTTCCCTCTCCAAACCCCATTAGTCGGTTTTACTGGAGATCGGGTGACCTCCATAGGCTCCATCGATCTTCCCATCACAATCGGAAAATACTCGCGGCAGACCACAAAGTTGCTCACTTTCCTCGTCGTCGACTATCCCTCTGCTTACAACATTATCCTCGGTCGTACCGCCCTAAATGCTTTCCAAGCTGTCACATCCACTTTCCATCTTGCCGTCAAATTCCCCACCGACCTTGGGGTCGGCACTATGAGGGGAGAGCAGACTGTGGCCAGAGAATGTTACGTCGCTTCACTTAAAGTGGTCAAGCTAAAGGAGGCTATGATCATTGAAGGACTCGACGTCAGAGATGAAGATGAGCTGGTCAGAGGGGAACCAGTGGAAGAGCTTGTCGAGGTCCTCATCGATCCCACCAACCCGACAAAAATAGCCAAGATAGGTAGCCAACTATCCTCTCAAGCCAAGGTCGATCTTACAACCCTCTTGACTGAACACAATGATGTGTTTGCCTGGACCCATTCCGACATGCTGGGTATCGATCCTTCCTTCATCACTCATCGTTTAAGTATCGAACCCCATTTCCGACCCTTCCGCCAAAAACAACGCATCTTCCAACCGGAATGCAACGTTCTTATTGCCTCTGAGGTAGATAAGCTACTGGAGGCACAGTTCGTCAAGAACGTGGACTACCCCAGGTGGCTGTCGAATGTAGTCTTGGTCCGAAAAAATAATAGTAAATGACGACTCTACGTCGATTACTCCGACCTCAATTGAGCTTGCCCCAAAGATAGTTATCCTCTTCCTCGCATAGATCTGCTTGTTGATGCCACAGCCGGTCATCAAATGCTCAGCTTTATGGACGCCTTCTCTAGGTACAACCAAATTCTGATGCACCCGTCTGACTAGGAACACACCTCCTTCATCACCGACCGGGGAACCTACCTTTATCGTGTCATGCCATTTGGGTTGAAAAATGCCAGAGCAACTTACCAACGATTGGTCAACGCCGTCTTTCATTATCAGATAGGCCGGAACATGGAAGTATACATCGACGACATGTTAGTCAAGAGCAAACTCTCCTCTGATTATCTGACCGACCTGCGAGAGACCTTCGGCACCCTACGAAAGTATCAAATGAAGCTCAATCCGGAGAAATGCGCCTTCGGCGTAGGATCTGGGAAGTTCTTGGGTTTCATGGTCAGTCAGCGAGGCATCGAGGCTAACCCCGAAAAGATCAAGGCCTTGATAAAAATGCAGTCACCCAGAACGGTTAAGGAGGTTTAGAGGCTTACTGGCAGAGTCGCCGTCCTCAACCGCTTCATTTCCCGCGCAACGGACAAGTGCCTCCCCTTCTTCAAAGTTCTTCGGCGGGCTCTCGAGTGGATGATCGAATCCGAAGAGGCTTTCCAACAATTAAAGCAGTGCATGGCCAACCCCCCTTTACTCTCCCAGGCGCTCACGGGTGAGCCCCTTTTTTCTCTATTTAGCCGTATCGAGCACCGCAGTTAGTGCAGCCCTCATCAGGGAGAACGGTTCAGTACAGCGCCCAGTTTATTACATTAGCCGGGCTCTCAGAGGCGCAGAACAGAACTACCCATTGTTAGAAAAAATGTCCTTGGCCTTGGTCACCGCCTCAAGACGACTCCGTCCTTACTTCCAAGCCCACTCCATAGTGGTCCTCACTGACCAACCTTTGAAGAAGATAATGCAACAACCAGAGCTGTCCGGCGGACTTATGCAATGGTCAGTCGAGCTCAGCCAATTTGACATCTCCTACCAACCTCGAACGACAATCAAAGGGTAGGCTGTTGCCGATTTTATCCTGGAATTCACTAATCCCACTCCAACCACGACCCCTCCGCCCCCACAATCCCACACTGAGATAGAAGACCCCCACTCTTGGACCCTCAACGTCGACGGATCATCCCCCAAAGAAGGCAGTGGGGCTGGTCTCATCCTCACCGCCCCCGAGGGTAGTTATTTCAAGTGTGCTCTCCGTTTCTTGTTCGACGCAAGCAATAATGAGGCTGAATATGAGGCATTGATAGCAGGTCTCCGCCTAGCCAAAGACATTGGTGTCAGCCATATTCAGGTGTTCAGCGATTCCCAGCTCATTGTCGGACAAATTACGGGGGAATTCGATGCCAAGGAAGACACAATGCGGGCTTACAGGGATATTGCACTCCCCCTAGCTTGCCTTTTCAACACTTTCCACATCAAGCACATCCCTTGGACGGAAAACTCCAAGGCAGATGAAATAGCTCAATTAGCTTCCGCCGATCAGTCAGACCTCAGCCATGGCGTCCGCCTTGAATACCTGGCCCACCCCGCCATTTCTCCACAACAGCAGCAAGTCCACTTCCTCCAAAATGAACCTATTCCATGGACGGCAGATATCCTGCTATTTTTGACAATGGGGAATTACCTGCCGACAAACACTAGGCCGCCAAAGTCAGGGCCCGGTTGTCCAACTACATTTTATCAGCGGCCTCTTGTACAAACGTGGCTTTTCACACCCATACCTGAGATGCCTCAATCCTGCTCAAGCGACCTACGTGATGGGAAGTCCACGAGGGTGTATGTGGTAATCATTCGGGTGCCAGGTCACTAGCCCACAAAATACTCGCACCGGTTACTTCTGGCCTACTCTCAATCAAGATGCCATTAAATTCGTGCTTAAATGTGATAAGTGCCAACGCTTTGCCAACATCCCTCATCCTCCTCCTACAGAACTAATCACACTTTGCAGTCCTTACCCATTCGCCAAATGAGGGATCGACTTAGTTGGCCCATTGTCCACCGGCCGAGGCCAAACCAAATTCGCAATCGTCGCCATTGATTACTTTACTAAATGGGTAGAGACGAAACCTCTCGCCACAATTATCGAGCGGAACACAACCAGATTCATCTGGCAGTCGATCGTGTGTCAATTTGGCATCCCTCAAGCCATCGTCTCAGACAACGGCAAACAATTCAACAATGTCAAGTTTAGGAAATTCTGTGCAGAACTTCAAATCCAGCCATGTTTCTCTTCTCCAGTCATCCCCAAGCCAATGGCCAAGTTGAAGTTACCAATTGTTCTCTTCTAAAGATCATCAAAACTAAGTTGGAAGCTGCTAAGGGACTCTGGACTGAGCAATTACCAAACGTACTCTGGGCCTACCGCACTAACACCCGAACCCCTACTAGGGAGACCTCCTTTCGTTTAACATACAGCGCCGAGGCGGTCATCCCAGTGGAAATCGGTCTGTCTACCCCGAGGGTTCTGCACTCGAATCCAGAACTAATTGAAGAACTGCGTCAGGTAGACTTAGATCTAATTGAAGAACTCCAAGTGACCACTGCTGTCCGACGGGCCTCATATCAACAGAAAATGAGAACACACTATAACCGCAAAGTCCGACCGAGGGAGTTCGCCGTGGGAGACCTTGTTTTGCGCGAAGCAATTCTTGCCGCCAAAAATTCGGTTGAAGGCAAGCTGGCAGCCAAGTGGGAGGGACCTTACGTTGTTAAGGCCAAACGTCGTCCGGGCACTTACCAACTTCAAAACATGGAATGTCGAGATCTCCCCCATCCATGGAACGCCGAGCACTGGAAGCGTTATTTTCAATAAAGCCCTATTTTTGTATTGATCAATTGCTGTATGTTCTTTTTGACAATCTACACACTTGGATGTTTTTGTCCTTTTCTCACATGGTGTAAATTTGTGATCAATGGGTTACGCTTTAAATGACAACGATCTTATATCTCAGTTATCTACGTGATATTTCAATAACACCTTGTTTAAAGCCTCAGCTAGACTGAGTTACTTAAAGCCTCAGCCAGACTGAGCACGAAGGGCTCAACCAAACTGAGTTACTTAAAGCCTCAGCCAGACTGAGCACGAAGGGCTCAACCAGACTGAGTTACTTAAAGCCTCAGCCAGACTGAGCACGAAGGGCTCAACCAAACTGAGTTACTTAATGTCACGACCCAAACCCGCCCCTATGGGTTTAGCACCGTAACCGGCCAGTAATCCGTGATTACCGAAGGCCTGCTTAACAGTAAAGACAGTAATATAGAGTACAGGGGCTGGGGGAAGCCAAAACAGTAATAAAAGATGTCCAATGAGCTGTGACAGTCTGAATGAAAAAAGACTTTTCTGCACATATTCACATTCAAAACCAAAACAGTATATACATACGACATATACAGTTATTCAGGTTAGGGACCAAATCCCTACCATAACAATACAGTGCAAGTCTAAACATTTATTACAGAACAGAGGCAAAAAAAAGGGGGAAATCTAAAACACCCCAAAACAGCCTTGACTTGGCAGCACTTGGAACCTCGCAGTGAGGCACGATGGTTGGCTTGACCAAAAAGGGAGTTAACTCGACGCTCCTAGCATCGATCCGGTGCCTGAACACCTACATATATATATATAAACAGTGAGCTAAAGCCCAGTGAATAACAAATGCGTAAAGAGGTTAAGAATGAATGTCCTTTCAGTATTTAAAACAGTCATTTACAACAGTATATCAGTCATTCAGTCTATGGCTCATATTTTATGCCATAACAGTCATTTAGAAACCATAACAGTTATATGTGGTACATCCAATAGCAAACAGTACAGTAGGTCTTAACAGACCAAACAGTCAGTTGATGGCCATCATATCAGTAAACAGTAGTGGTTCCAAACATGGGAACCGACAGAGATCTCTGTAACAGTAGCAGTAACAGTACAGTAACAATAAATTGCTATGGATGCCACGAATACAGTTCACAAATAGGACAAACATTCATTTAGTAAGAAATATCATTTCAGAAAGCAGTACAGTTGATCATTCAGAAAATATTCATGGTTGAACATATCTTTACAACATTGTTACTCACAGAGCACTGGGCTATAAGCAGCTAATGAGCGTCCTCGGATGCCAACCCTACACAGTTACAGAATGAACACACACTAAGTTACACACTTGGGAATCAATGACTTAGTCCCTAACTTGACTCGGTGTGGTTCTATATCAATATCCTCCTTAAGATGCCTTAAACATGGCCAAGGAATGCCTAGGATGGAAAGAGACTACAAAGATGCACTTTAAAACACTTTTCAAAATTTTCAGAAAACAGGGGTTTCGCTTGAGCGTGGCTTTCTACGCTCAAGCGGACATGCAGACAAAGGATCTCCACTTGAGCGTGACTTACTTCGCTCGAGCGGACTGTAAACTCAAGCAAAAGTACTGGATGCATGCAATTCACGCTCGATGGGCGCTCGACCTCCGCTTGAGCTTGAGACACAAGTCCTCGCTCGAGCGGACTGTAAACATATAAAAAGTACTGGATACACACAGTTCACGCTCGAGCATTACTTCTCCCGCTCGAGCGGGATGCATGTACTCAGAGTGTACGCTTGAGCGTGAAGTCTTACGCTTGAGCGTGGGTCCAAAATCTGGAATTTCCAGATTCAACCTCCAAGCTCAAATTCAACATTTAAAGCATCAAATTCGATTCCTTTGGGCCAATTTTCTAGAAAACACTTTAAAACTCATAATATGACATGTTTCAAAGATCAATTTGCAAAATCAAAGCCCAAAGGTAGTTCAATTAAACATAAATCCAAACAAAACTTCATTAGCATAATGTATATGTAACATACAAGTGTTCAATTGAAATCAAAGCTTCCAATACATAATCAAATGAGTCAAAACTTCCAAAAACATGATGACTTCATGAACTATAATCAAGATATGGATATGCATGTAGCAATTTCCATGAAAACAATCTCAAAATGGTAGAACATGTACATGCATGCATGATTTAAGCCTTAATTCAACATATTAGAACTAATTCTAGACTTAGATCACTAAAGACTCATTAACCATGCAAGGTACAACTAGAATTCACAATCAAGAAGATGAATATCCTACCTTATGTCTTGAATTCAAGGTATACAAGCTCAATTTGCCAATTCACTTTCAATTCTCCCAAACCCAAGCCAATTTGATGAACTCAAGCCTTTCCTCCTACTCTCCCTTTCTCAATCGGTTTTGGTCTCAAGAATGAACAAAATGATGCAACACATAAGCTCTAACAAGACTTAACAAAGTGGCCCACTTCTATGGCATTTTGGTAAATAAGCCAACTAATGTAATTTAACCTTATTTAATCTGATTTAATCAAACAAAATCACATTTCAATTAAATCTACCATAAAATCACATAAATTCTAATTAGCATAAAACATTAATTGATTTTAGATTCGGCCGCCGATAAGGCCTTCAATTTATAGTTCAAACTTAAAACATGAACAGATCAATTAACAGTCAAACAGATAGAAATGCGTTTAAACTAATACACTCAATCAATCAGTTCAGAATGTCAGTCAAATCAGTTACTTAATCATGTTCAGTCACAGTTTAGCAGTAATCAATGGTATTATTAGTAAACAGTGGTGAGGGTTGTCACACTTAAAGCCTTAGCCAGACTGAGCACGAAGGGATCAGCCAAACTGAGTTACTTAAAGCCTCAGCCAGACTAAGCACGAAGGGCTCAGCCAGACTGAATTACTTAAAGCCTCAGCCAGACTGAGCACGAAGGGATCAGCCAGACTGAGTTACTTAAAGCCTCAGCCAGACTAAGTACAAAGGGCTCAGCCAGACTGAGTTAATTATGGCTCAAGCCAAACTGAGCACGAATGAAGAGTTCAGCCAAGGCCATTCTTGCAACTTCATGATTATAGCATAGTTGCCATACTTAGTTAAAATCCAAGTCCATGCTTTTACGCCTCTTAACATTCTTTACATTTTTAACTTTCATTTTTAATTCCGTTACAATCCACACGCCTCGTCACCTAACCCAATCTTTCATTTCTCAACACTCTTACAACATGATTTAAAACTTCACACTTTAAGACCTTTACATTTCAACGTTTTTATTGTTAACATTCTTTGCGTCATGGTTTTCTCATAAGCTAGACTGGCTCCCTACTTCTCAACTTTTACTACGATTTATACACAAGCCTTATTTAAATGCCCATTCTCATTTTTTTTAGATCTACAAGAAATAAAGACCACAGTACGAAAAAGCGCAACTCATTATTTTATTTACAAACTTACACATAAATTCACTACAGAAATTACACGACCAAAAAAAAAAAAAAAAAAACAACAAAAAAATTTTATTTACAAACAACAACACGCAAAACGCAAAAATTTTACATAAATCATTCATCCTCGCTCGAGGCTAGGTCTTCTTCGTCAACCCCCCCATTTAGGGGGGTCTGCGCCACATCGTTTTCATCTATTCTCATATTGCTGAAGTCCAAGTCTGGGAACAACTCTTCTGCTTTATGTTTAAAAGTCTTCCAGCCGCTGTCCCATAACTCAGCCATCTCATGTTTGTAGAAGTCCGACCGCTGGAAGCTTTGGATCATTTCCTCTTCACTCCTACTTCCAGCGGTCGCTCCCGATGGGCCAGCCCCCCTATCTCCCTCTCTCGCCAAGTTGCTGGCAATAGCGGCATCAATAGCCATCTGGAAGTCGGTGGACCTCTTGAACTGCTCTACCGCTGCAACACATAGGTCGGGGTACGTCGCCCTCTCAGATGCCAACTTGGCCCTCTCATCTTCCAAGGTCTTCTCCAACCCTGCCTTCTCTGCCCTCTCAACCGCCAGTCCAGCCCGCTCGTTCGCCAGCGCCCTCTCCAACTCAGCGATCTTCTGATCTACTTCTTCCTTTTATTTGATCAACTGAGCGCGTAGATCTTCATTACAGACCATGGCCTCATCCCACCTTTCGTTGGCGACGGTGCAGGCTTTCTGGGTCTCTTCCAGCTTCTTCTGCTCGCCAGCCAACTGGAACTCGAGCGACACCACATTGCGACGTTCCGTCTCCAACTTTAACTTGGTCGCGAGCAACTCAGCATTAGCACGGGCTGCTGAATAGCCCTGCACCATCGCCAACACCTCCATCTTCTTGGCGTTCTGGGCATACTCCAGTCCCCTAACACACGCATTCCGCGCGGCTTTTCTCCAGCCCCGGTCTCCCTCCTTAAACTTTCAAGCTGGGCCTTCACCTCCTCCAGCTTTGCCTTCAGTGGCCCAACTTCACCCTTTGCGCGCGCCGCTTTGTTCAGTAAGGCTCCTGCTAAGGTCGTCGCCTCCATCTAGGCCGAGCACAGCCCCCTTAGCAGTTCGGCCTCTGTGAAACTTGCCATCGAACGCACGACCGCATCCTCCACTACTCCCAAGAGCCGATCTGCAGCAGTCCTGGCTTCACCTCCTTTTTCCTTCAGTCGCTCGGACACTGCTGGAGCATCGTAAATGGCGGTCTTCAACCTGGCCCTCTCTCCTTCTCATTGGGGCACAAGACCCCCCTTGGGTTGTTGCTCTGTCTCCTGCTCAGGGCCAGTCGCCCCACTTTCCACTTGTGTTTCGGGGCCCAGGGCACTCTCTATCCCCTTCGCTGTTCGCTCCAACTCCACTTCGGGGGTCCCCTCTGCCATCCCCTCATTCATCCTCTTCAAGGCCGGCCCCTCCTCCCTTTCCTTTACTCTCTTCTTCTTCTTCAGTATAGCCTCAACCTTCTTTTTGCTCTTTTCCTTCAGAGAATCCACTGGAGGTGGTCGTGGCTCAAAACCGCTCAGGTCCTTCTCCCCCAGCGGCTTGGGGAGCGGTCGGACTCGTTCCCTCACGATCGGTTTGGGCGGGCGGCCTGACTTCACCTCATTGTACTGATCGGCCTTGGCGAAGGTGTTTCTGTCCTCCACCTCTTGCCTCTTCCTCCTCGCCTCTAGTTCTGCCGGCGCAAGATCTCCACCGGTCGGCTGAGGCCCAGCCTTGAGGCAAACAAGGCTGAGAGCTGAACAAGGTCGTCCCACTTGGCGCCCTCCTTCTCCCTCCATGCCTTCACCTTTTTCACCATCTCCTCTGCCTCCGTCTCTAACCTTGGCTCAATCAACTTGGTTGACACCTTCCACACCGTGCGTACTCCTACTCCCCCGTTGACGGACACATAGAACAACCACGGCCTCCACTTTTTCATTGACGATGGCAACCCCGCCACTAGACCCTTCCTTGCCGCCGCTTGTAAAGTGACCCAAGTCTCTTGCTGGCCCGAAGCCTTGTAGCATGCAAAAAACTTATCCACCGTCATCACAGCCCCCTCGTTCGCTCACGGCCACGCGCTTGCACAAGCCAATAAAATCTTCCACGCGTTGGGCATCAGTTGGCCCGGAGCCACCCCGAGCCGATTCAACACATCCACTACTATCCGGGGAAGCGACAACCTCAACCCCCCCTTTAGCGCCTCTTCGTAGAGGGCAAACTCCCCCAGTCAGGCGTCGGATGGCCTCTCATTCGGCATCGGCAATTTTAACTCTATCTTCGTGGGAATCTGATACTTCTCGCGCATCTCCTCCAACTCCTCCACCGTACATGTCGATTTATCGGCTTTCGTGTGCCAGTGGTCCGGCTCCACTTGACTAATAGGTTTCGCGGTGACAATCACCGTCGTAAGACGAGCCCGCACTGCTTGACTACCTACCCTCCCTCTCTTCGCTCCCCACAGTACTGTTCCGCCAACTCCACCGCATCGTCGTCGCCTAATGAATCAAGCCTTGCAGTTGCTCCTTCCTCTTGGGCCATTTCTCTTGTGTGTCTGCGAATGGCTTCGGACGCGGGCAGAAGAAAGTTCACAAAATGTTGCAGAGGTGTATCACTGGAAACAAACGAGTTTACTTCTGGGACGTGTTGGTTTTTTGCACAAAGATAGGTAAAATGGATAAAACCAAAAGCCCAAGGCTTGCCTGTATTCCAAGGGTCAAGGTCAAATTTTGCCAGTTTGAAAATTTTCAAAAAAAAATTCAAAACCGCATTTTCAAACACCCTATATTGACCTATCCCTTCGTTCTTGCTCAACACCTAACCTTTCCCACTACGAGATTCCAACACGTGTATGACCACGATCCACTGCCCCCTTCCCCTACCCTGTCTTTTCCACTTCAAATCACCACATGCCTTGCCACTCCTCGAGCCTCTCGCACCGCCACTTCTCCCTCCACTCGGTCACCCTTCGCGGTTTGCTCTCCTCACGGTCGGTCTCTCCACTCGGTCACCCTTTGTGGTCGGCCCTTCTCACGGTCGGTCCCTCCACTCGGTCACCTTTCGCAGTTAGCCTTCCTCACGGTCGGTTCCTCCGCTCGGTCACCCCTTGCCGTCGGCCCACTTCTCGGTCGGTCTTCGCCCCCCCGGTCTCTCACAATCCTCGTTTTCTTCATTATTCCCTTCGTTGGACTAAAGTTGCACTTGGGAATGGGGGATTACTGACATGGGTAAGCCCATAAAGGATATGGCCCACTACCCAAGGTCCAATCCATGATTCAAATACTAAAGCCCACACTTGTGAAACCCAGCGTTACACCAAACACCAATGGCATCTAAACACTTGGCAAGTAGAAAATCACCCACATCAGCAAACAAAGATCCTGCAAAGTTATTGCACCACACATCAGCCATTAATGAGTTTTCCTGCAGTATTTATTGCGATAACCCTTCCCCGTCGGGACAGAACGGCCTCACCATGAACAAGGTAAGCTAGAAAGCTAGAGTATAGACTTTCGGCCAAAGTGACACGTGGGAAGGGACAACGAAATGATTAGCAGATGATATAAGCAGGCAACGAAGACAAAGAAAGGGTTAAGCTTTTCTATCACTAAACTATCTCTACATTCCATCTCTCTTGCTAACTTGCTTGTCGGAGGGTTCGTTGGGGGACTGCCCGTTCCCCGTTGAACTCTTGTGCATGTCTCTCTGTGGACTTGGTACCTCGAACACCGGTTTGGAAAGCGTGGATCAATCCAACCCATTCCATCTGGAACACGCCGTATCATCAAAGTTAATTGTGATGCGTCTTTCAACAGATCATCGACAAAAGCTTCTACTGTAGCCATCCTTAGAGATTTAGAGGGCCATGTTATTAACGGGGTTGTAACCTCTTTCTTCTCGGCATCAGCTTTGCAAGCTGAAGTGTGTGCAGTGTATTTGGCATGCTGTCTAGCCCAGATGCACGGTCTCCTTACAATTGAAATTGAGAATGACAATCAAGAGCTCATTAAGCTTTGTGTATCCGAGACGGTCCCCCCATGGGAGATTATGGCAGTCGTTGCTGATATTCACAGAAGTGCTAGAGACAGATCTTGGAGGTTCTTGTGGACAAGAAGGTCCAATAATAGAATTGCTCATTGGGTGGCCAATGCTCAGTCTAGATCGACTTTGTCTACCAGTTGGGTATCTTGTTTGTCTCAAGAGTTAGCTTTTCTACTTTTAGCTGATGTAAATGTTCATTCTTAATGATCTTTCAATATAACCTTACTGCTCAAAATGGAAAAAAAAAAATGTTTAATAAATTTTAATGTCAATTACTTGACGTGGGATTAGCCATCTCGTAAGACTATCAATCTCCTACAGTGTTGGGATTGCTAATTAAATCCCATAAATTGGTGATTTAAAGACAATTTGTCTCACACTATACAAAACGAACAAAATTATCTTATATGTGATAAGAGTTTTATATAAATTTTTTTTTTATAGATATAATTTAACTAACTAATATCACCGCAATACAAAACAAACACAATTTATTTTATATCTCAAACTTAATATTACTATATTAATAATCTTATCACACAATCTTATCATACTCATAATTTTACCTAGACCTTTTATGAGTGAATAATTCTACCTAACACAATCCGACAAACAAACATGACTTGAGTGTTGTACTTCCATTTAGGAGAAGCTAAAGTCAATTTTATTTTAGCAATTTTCTCCCTTCTCAATTTGTTACTTTCTATGTTGAAATTCTTTTGAAAAATTAGTGATGGTATAATAATTATAAACAATAAATGATAAGAAAGAATTGGAAAAGAATGAATGAGTCCAACTTTTTTTGATAAGAAAGAATTGGAAAAGAATGAATGAGTCCAACTTTTTTTTTTTTGGTAATCTCAAGGAGCATTATGAGGTCTTTGTAAATAATCAAATATTACTTTTAATAAATGTTTCTCGTAAACTTTGACATTCACTAGCAGTCAACATGGACTTGGCCTAAATTTGCACTTCATATTAAAACGTGTGATTCTAGACATGACTGGACTGGCCTATAATATTTGATCCGATTTTGATTATTCAATTGGCTATTATGTTATTGGGTTATTAAAAAAAAATTCAATTTATAAATTAAATTTTTTAGTACATGTTTGAATTTATTTATTTATAAAAATCACATCAGACATAATTAAGCGGGATAAGTTAACTGATTATTACATTCAGAGCATGTTTGTTTTGAGGGATAAGAGGGTGGGATTGGACTATTAGTCCCACCGGACTAATAGTCCATTGTTTGTTTGAAAGATTTTGCTCCGGACTAATAGTCCCCCCGGACTATTAATCCCACAAACATGGGACTATCCTATCCCATGGGGGGTGTGGGATAGAAACCATGTGATTGGTATCCCATGGGATTATTTTGTGAAATGTCCATTTTACCCTCCATGCTATTACTTAGTAAACAATTAGAAAAGAATAAAATAGTCTTTTGAACATTTATAAATTATTTTTTTAGTGTTGTTAATTTAAAACTATATATTAAATAAAAAATTTTAATTATAAATTATAAATTATAAATTATAAATTATAAATTATAAATTAAATTTAATTAAAAATAATAAATTATAAATTATGGCCTTATAAATTAAATTTTTTAGTATTGTTAAAAAATTAAATTTACATATTAAATATTTTTTTTAGTATTGTTAATTTAAAATTATATATTAAATAAAAAATATAAATTATAAATTAAATTTATTTAAAAATAATAAATTATAAATTATGACCTTATAAATTAAATTTTTTTAGTGTTGTTGAAAATTTAATTTATATATTAAATAAAATTATTTTTTTATTGTCGTTATTTAAAATTATATATTAAATAAAAAATATAAAATATAAATTATAAATTTAATTTAATTGAAAATAATAAATTAAAAATTGTGGCCTTATAAATTAAATTTTTTTAGTGTCGTTAAATTATAAATTATAGATTATAAGGGTAAAATAGTCTTTTGAACATTTATCCTTATCCAATCCGTCTAACCAAACATTGAATTTACTAAAAATAGTCCAATCCAGACATCTAATCCCATGACTAAACAAACATAGGATACAAATCCAATCCAATCAAATAGTCCCGGGACAATGTATCCCGGGACTAACAGTCCGATGGATTACAATCCCCCCTTATCCAGTCCGTCCAAACAAACGCACCCTCAAAGGATAATTGGGTTTGGATTTGTCACACAACAATTATTGTTATGCGATTGATGGTACTCATTTTAATGATCCGAACTATTCACTTCTTAGATTACATTGAGTAAAACATACTTATAAAAAATCAAATTGATTGGACATTGCTAATCTTTTTATCAAAACGCATTTATATTAAAAATAAATAAATGATAAACATGATTTGAAATATAAGGGGTTGTTTGGGATGTCTTAAATAAGTGCACTTTTTGTCTTTTTAGACTAAAAAATTGAGGAAAAAAATATGGATGTTTGGGTTAACTTTTTGACTTTTTATGGGAAAATGTGTATTAAAAAATTGTATAAATTAGTGTGTAGGGGAAAATTAGAATTGGGAGTTGTGCAGCCGTAATTTTTGACTTTTGATAAATAGTGATAACTTTTTAACTTTTTGAGTAACTTTTTGACTTTTTGAATTTTTCATGAGTTCCCAAACTTGGCCTAAATCACCATTTCCCAACAGAATAAATTGCTGGTGGAAGCAACAACTTCTCAAGAATTTCCTTGAGAATAACTTTGAAGAAAATCACCATTTCCATTTGTTTGCTTCCCATTTTATTCATGTAACATTACAAATCATCTATCTACTTTTGATGTCGTCAAACATCACACTCATTCAAGCAATCAACCATCCTTAATTGGCTTTGATGTGTACAAGCCCACAAGGGCCATAAATCACTATAAAATATCCAAGCCCATCGTTTGGAGTCCAATACATAACCCAGCTGGTGAGGTCCAGAATAGCTGGAATCCAACATGGCATAAAGAGCCAATGACATTCAGACACATGACAGGTGAAGGACGAGCCACATCAGCAGACAAAGATCTGCAAAGTTATTGCCACTGCACATTACTATTAATGCAACCCATCACAGCATTTATTACGACAACACCTCCTCGTCGGAACAGGACCCCCTTACCCTGAACAAGGTAAGCTGCAGCATAGACTTTCGGCGATGAGGGCAGATCGGAAGGGATAGTGAAATGACTACCAAAGGATATAAGCAAACGTTGAAGACAAGAAGAAGGTTAAACTTTCTATCTCTAAACTCTCTTTACACCCTACTTCTCCTTCTAACTTACTCGTCGGAGGGTTCACTGGGGGACTACCCCGTTCCCCGTTGGGCTTGTTTGCAGGTAATCCAGTGGGCTTGATCAATTGGACGTGGACACTGAAGAGCTTGGACTTGTCCGATCCATTCACTTGGACAAACTGTATCATCAGTTGGCGCCGTCTGTGGGAAAGTATTTGCTCCGCGCGTCAGTTGTGCTCATTGTCGCCGGAGACCCTATCCCAACAACCTTTTCCTCCTACCCATCAAAGTGTATGGTCACGACTAGATCCATGGCTTCTCATAATAATGCTGCTGACCATCAGGCCGACCCCCCCAATCCAAACAACCCACCGCAGTATTTTATCGAGCTTACCAACAGCATTAACCGCATGGCCGAGCAAAACCAGGCCCTGATAAATGCTTTACTCCAAAGAAACATTCCGATGCCTCCTCCACCACCTCCAGATATTCCACCCAACTAAGAAAGAGCCCCGAGCCATACTGTTCCACAACCCTATCCACCCAACTTGGAAGGTTTGCAACCTCCTCCTCTACATATGAATCTACCACCTCTACCCCCACGCCCCTCGGTCGTGGTACCAGCCCCCCTGAAGGGGAAGCCAGCAGCGTCCAGCCTCCATTGATTGACCATGGTGACAACATTTCCCTTTGGGACGCTGAACTCTGAGCAATGAAGCTCCAACTCCAAGGGGTTATGCAGAACATTCAGCATAAACCCTCTACCACGGCAAACTCACCATTTGTCGCCTCCATCCGGGACAAACCTCTGCCCGCCAAGTTCAAGATGCCCACCATTGATTCTTTTGACGGTACGACGGACCCGGTTGACCATCTGGAGACCTACCGAACCCTCATGATCCTGCATGCCTTCCCTGACGAGATCATGTGTCGGGCTTTCCCCGTGACATTGAAGGGGTCAGCTCGATTGTGGTTCAGTCAGCTACCAGCAGACTCTATCTCCACTTTCCAGCATCTCAGCGACTCCTTCCTTAGCCATTTCATTGGAGCCCAGCGCCAACGCCGCCCGGCAACCCAACTCCTCAATATTCGTCAGACCGAGGGGGAGTCGCTGCGCAGTTTCGTTACCCGCTTCAACACCGAAGCCCTGCAAGTAGCGGAAAACGATGACAAGGCCATCCTCACGACTTTCATGGCCGGGCTACGATCGTCCGATTTCCTCTTCTCCCTCTCCAAGAACCCCCCGACCTCCATGGCAGCCCTACTCTCCAAAGCCCAGAAGTACATGAATGCTGAAAATTCACTAGCCGCTCGGCAGGATCCAATAGCTAAAAACCCGACCCCCAGGGAAAAGAGAAAAGACTCAGAACCCAGAAACACCCAGTGTAATAGCCAAACACCCCACTATGCTGACCCCCCCGCGCTGATCGCTCGGCACCAGCCCGACCGCCCGGTCGGTTCGAGCGGTACACCCTCCTTAATTCTCCCATGGAACAAGTCCTCAACCAAATCCAACGGGACTACCCCCTCAAATGGCCCCTACCCTCACGGACCCCTTCCAATCAGAAAGATCAGTCCAAATATTGCCGTTTCCAGCAGGACCATGGCTATAACACTGATGACTACGTCAACCTCAAGGATCAGGTCGAGGCCTTAATACGTCAGGGACGTCTCAGCCGCTTCACGGACACCCGCCCACAGAAGAGGCAAAAAACCGAGCCCCTCAGAAACAACCGCCGGCGCACCCCACCCCGGCAGCCAGCTCAACCTAAACAAGGCCATGATCGCCCTCCACAACAGCCTCGGCCGCCAAGTAATCCCCCTCCGCCAGTTGGCGAAATCCGAGTCATTTCAGGTGGCCTTGCTTGTGGGGGGCCATCCCGCTTGGCTCAGAGGGCAGAACTCAGAAAGATAAGGCAAGGCTCAAACAAAGCAGTTGCCACGGTAGATCGACCCTCCAAACAGCCCAAGCAGTGGACAGAGCCCATCACCTTCACGGACGCAAACTGTACAGGTATCCGTTATCCTGATGATGACTCCCTCGTCATTTCTGCCGTCCTCTCCAACTATAAGGTCAGACGGGTTCTCATCGATAACGGCAGTTCTTCAGACATCATATTCTTCAATTGTTTTCGCCAGCTCAAGATTGGGGAGGAAAGTCTGTCGCCCCTCCAAACCCCTTTGGTCGGTTTCACTGGCGACCGGGTGACCTCCATCGGCTCCATCGATCTCCCCATTACCGTCGGCGAATACCCACGGCAGACTACGAAGTTGCTCACTTTCCTTGTGGTCGACTGTCCCTTTGCCTACAACATCATCCTTGGTCGCACCGCCCTCAACGCTTTCCAGGCTATCACTTCAACCTACCACTTCGCCATAAAGTTCCCTACTGACCTGGGTGTCGGGACAGTAAGGGGGGAGCAGACCGTAGCTAGGGAATGTTATGTCGCCTCACTCAAGGAAGTTAAGCTGAAGGAGGCCATGATAATTGAAGAACTTGACGTACGAGATGAGGACGAGCTGGTCAGAGGGGAACCGGTGGAGGAGCTCGTTGAAATTCTCATCGATCTCACCAACCCAATGAAAACGGCCAAGATCGGCAGCCAACTATCCCCCCAAGCTAAGGCGACCTCACTGTCCTTCTGACCGAGCACAATGATGTATTTGCCTGGACTCACTCAGACATGCCAGGCATTGACCTCTCTTTCATAACTCACTGCCTCAGCATTGAACCTCATTTCCGACCTTACCGCCAGAAGCAGTGCATTTTTCATCCGGAGCGCAATACTCTTATAGCCGCAGAGGTTGACAAACTCCTTGAGGCCCAATTAATCAAAAACGTGGACTACCCTAAATGGTTGTCAAACGTGGTCCTTGTTCGCAAGAACAATGGCAAATGGCGACTCTGTGTCGATTACTCTGACCTGAACCGAGCTTGCCCTAAAGACAGCTATCCTCTTCCCCGCATAGATCTGCTGGTCGACGCCACGGCCGCCGGTCAAATGCTCAGCTTCATGGATGCTTTCTCTGGTTACAACTAAATCCTGATGCACCCGTTCGATCGAGAACATACATCCTTTATTACTGACTGAGGTACCTACCACTACCGTGTGATGCCATTTGGATTGAAGAATGCTGGAGCCACCTACCAACGGTTGGTCAATGCCGTTTTCCATCACCAGATAGGTCGGAATATGGAAGTATATGTCGACGACATGCTGGTCAAGAGCAAACTCTCCACTGATCATCTGACCGACCTGTGAGAAACCTTCGCCACCCTCCGCAAGTACCAAATGAAGCTCAATCCAGAGAAGTGCGCCTTCGGCGTAGGATCTGGGAAGTTTTTGGGTTTTATGGTCAGTCAGCGGAGCATTGAAGCTAACCTTGAAAAGATCAAGGCCTTGATCGAGATGCAGTCACCCAGAACGGTTAAGGAGGTCCAAAGACTCACTGGCCGAGTTGCAGCCCTCAACCGCTTCATTTCCCGCGCAACGGATAGTGCCTACCATTCTTCAAAGTTCTTCGGCAAACTTTTTTGAATGGACGGCTGAATCCTGAATCCGAGAGGCTTTTCAACAGTTGAAGCAGTGCATGGCCAATCCCCCCTCCTTTCACAGGCAATCACAGGCGAGCCCCTCTTCTCTATCTAGCCGTATCAAGCACCGCTGTCAGTGCAGCTCTTATCAAGGAAGACGGCTCCGTCCAACGACCGGTCTACTACATCAGTCGGGCCCTCAGGGGAGCGGAGCAAAACTACCCACTGTTAGAAAAATTATCCTTGGCCTTGGTCACCGCCTCCATACGACTCCGTCCTTACTTCCAAGCCCATTCCATAGTGGTCCTCACCGACCAACCCTTGAAGAAGGTCATGCAGCAACCAGAACTTTCCGGCAGACTCATGCAATGGTCAGTGGAACTCAGCCAGTTTGACATCTCTTACCGGCCTCGAACTGCAATTAAGGGGCAAGCTATCGCCGATTTCATCCTGGAATTCACTAATCCTACCTCAACCACTGCCTCTACACCCCCACCAGCTCCCATCGAGCCAGAAGACCCTCATTCTTGGACTCTCAACGTCGACGGATCATCCCACAGGGAAGGTAGTGGGGCTGGCCTCATCCTCACCGCCCCTGAGGGTGGTTATTTCAAATGCGCCCTCCGTTTCTTGTTTGAGGCTAGTAACAATGAGGCCGAATATGAGACATTGATTGCAGGTCTTCGCCTAGCCAGGGATATTGGTGTCAGCCACATCCGAGTGTTCAGCGACTCCCAGCTCATTGTCGGACAGATCACGGGAGAATTTGATGCCAGGGAGGGCACAATGCGGGCTTACAGGGATATTGCACTTCCCCTTGTTCGCCTTTTCAATACCTTCCACATCAAGCACATTCCTCGGGCGGAAAACTCTAAGGCGGATGAGATGGCTCAGTTGGCTTTCCCAGACCAGTCCGACCTCAGCCATGGTGTCCGCCTAGAATACTTATCCCACCCCGCCATTTGCCCCGACCAGCACGAAATACAATTCCTCCAAAATGAGCCCATCCCTTGGGCGTCGGACATCTTTCTATTTCTGACAACAGGGGAACTGCCAGACGACCAACAGCAAGCCGCCAAAGTCAGGGCCCGGTCGTCCAATTACATCCTCGTCAGCGGCATTTTGTACAAACGTGGTTTTCACGCCCCTATCTGCGGTGCCTCAATCCGACTCAAGCAACTTATGTGATGCAAGAAATTCATGAGGGTATCTGCGGCAATCACTCAGGCGGTAGGTCCCTGGCCCACAAGATACTTTGCACTGGATATTTCTGGCCTACTCTCAACCAAGATGCGGCTGACTTCGTGCTCAAATGTGATAAGTGTCAGCGTTTTGCCAATATCCCCCATGCTCCTTCTATTGAATTGATCACACTTTGCAGCCCCTACCCGTTCGCCAAATGGGGGATCGACCTAGTTGGCCCTTTATCCAACGGCCGAGGCCAGACCAAATTTGCCATTGTTGCCATTGATTATTTTACTAAGTGGGTAGAGACAGAACCCCTTGCCAGCATTACTGAGCGGAACACAACCAAGTTCATCTAGCAGTCGATCGTTTGCAGATTTGGCATTTCCCAGGCCATTGTTTCCGACAACGGCAAACAATTCGACAACGCCAAGTATAGGAAGTTCTGTGCAGACCTCCAAATTCAACCATATTTTTCTTCCCCCGATCATCCCCAAGCCAATGGCCAAGTTGAGGTCATCAACCGTTCTCTTCTGAAGATCATCAAAACCAAGCTAGAAGCTGCTAAGGGGCTTTGGGCTGAGGAACTACCAAATGTACTCTGGGCTTACCGAACTACAGCTCGACTCCCACTGGGGAAACTCCTTTCCGCTCAACATACGGCGCTGAGGCGGTTATTCCAGTAGAAGTCGGTCTGCCTACCCCTAGAGTTTTACATCAGGATCAGCACTAACGGAAGAGCTCCGTCGGGCAGACCTGGACCTAATTGAAGAACTCAGAGAAACCACTGCTGTCAGACTGGCCTCATACCAACAGAAAATGAGAACACACTACAACCGCAAAGTCCGACCAAGGGAGTTCGCTGTAGGGGACCTTGTCTTGAGAGAAGCAACCCTTGCCACCAAAAATCTGACTGAGGGTAAATTGGCAGTCAAATGAGAGGGACCTTACGTTGTGAAAGCCCGACCACGTCCGGGCACTTACCGACTTCAGGACATGGAAGGTCGAGATCTCCCCCACCCCTGGAACGCTGAACACCTGAAGCGCTACTTTCAATAAGTTCCTACTGTTGTATTGCTCAATTGTTGTATTTTCTTTTTGATACATAATGTAAACTTGGATCGACTGGATTACATTGTCCATGACAACAATTCTATATCTTAGCTATCTGTGTGTTGTCTCAATAACATTCTCATTTGCAGCACTTATTACAAGCCTCAGCCAGACCGAGCATCACTCCATAAGCCTCGGTCAGTCCGACCGTCAAAAGCCTCAGCCAGACTGAGCACTAAAAGCCTCAGCTAGACTGAGCACTAAAAAAGCCTCAGCCAGACTGAGCACTAAAAGAGCCTCAGCCAGACTGAGCACTAAAAAAGCCTCAGCCAGACTGAGCACTAAAAGAGCCTCAGCCAGATTGAGCACTAAAAGCCTCAGCCAAACTGAGCACTAAAAAAGCCTCAGCCAGACTGAGCACTGAAAGAGCCTCAGCCAGATTGAGCACTAAAAAAGCCTCAGCCAGACTGAGCACTAAAAAAGCCTCAGCCAGATTGAGCACTAAAAGCCTCAACCAGACTGAGCACTAAAAGAGCCTCAGCCAGATTGAGCACTAAAAGCCTCAGCCAGACTGAGCACTAGAAGCCTCGGCCAAACCGAGCACTAAGAGCCTCTGCCAGACCGAGCATGAAGCACTCGGCTTGCATAACAAGTCTTAGCCAGACCGAGCGCCACAGTTTCAGGGTTAGACTAAGTTACCTACAATGTCAGTAAATCACAGCTTTGCCCCAAATGAGCACGCATGAAGGGCTCGGTCAAGGCCACCCATGCAAATTCCATGCTTGTGGAATTAGTAGACACACTTAGTCACAATTCTAGCTCCAAATCTTTACAACACTCTTTACTCAGTCGAATTCCAAAGACGTTCTTACACGTCTTCTTTACAACTTAGGTTATTTTCTTCTTAATCACACTCTCACAAGTCAGCCTTTCTCCTCACAAACCAAGCCTCACTCCATAAACCACTAACCTACTTGAGCAGTGTGGCAAACGCAAACTTGTAATTTTACTACATTTTAAATTTCACTCTACATTGAGGAGTTTCTAACTTTACTCTGCATTGAGTTTTTATTACAAGTTCAACTTCACTCTGCATTATTACAAGTCCAATTTCACTATGCATTAAGGAGTCCCTAACTTTACTCTGCACTCAGTTTTTATTACAATTTCAATCCCACTCTGTCTTGAGGAATTCCTAAATTTAGTTTATCACAAGTTTATCACAAGTTCTTATCACAAGTTTATCACAAGTTCTTATCACAAGTTTTCATCCATTTCAGACGCACAAGCAAAAACAGTCAAATGCAAAACACAACTGAAATTTTATTTATTCACAACTTTGTACATAAGTTCATTATAGCAATTCAAAAAAAAAAAAAAAAAACCACAACAACGCAAAACAAAAACAATTCCCTCATTCCTCCTCACTGGAGACGAGGTCTTCTTCTTCAATACCCTTGTCCAGGGGGGTTTGGGCCACATCATCCTCACCAATTGTTACACTATGAAGGTCTAAGTCTGGGAATAGTTCTTCAGCTCTACGTTTGAACATCTTCCAGCCACTGTCCCAGAACTCAGCCATTTCGTGTTTGTAGAAGTCTGACTGCTGGAAGCTCTTAATAACTTCTGCTTCAGTTCTGCCTCTAGCGGTCGTCCTCGATGGGCCCCCCCAGACTCTTGCCCAGCCAAGCTGCTGGCGACCACGGCATCAACTGCCATCTGAAATTCAGCAGACCCTTTGAACTGCTCCACTGCTGCGACACACAGATCAGGGTAAGCCGCCCTTTCAGAGGCTGCCTTCGCCCTCTCTTCGTCCAGCTCCTTCTGCAGGGTCGCCCTTTCAGACGCAGCCTTAGCCCTCTCTTCCTCCAACTCCTTCTCCAGGCTCTCCTTTTCCGCCGTCGCCTTGGCTCTCTCTGCTTCCAACTCCTTCTGAAGTCTCCCCCTCTCCTCTACTGCCTTGGCACGCTCGCCCTCCAGCTCCTTCTTCAGATCGCTAATCTTCACATCTGCCTCATCTTTCTGCCTGACCAGCTCTTCATTACTGCTCATTGCCTCTTTATGTCGTTCGACCGCGACTGCGCAGGCTTTTTGGGCCTCATCCAACCTCTTCTGCTCGCCAGCCAGTTAGAACACGAGCGACACAACCTGGCGGCGTGTGTTTTCCAGCTCCACCTTGACCGCTCGCAGATCAGCGTGGGCACTCTCCCAACTTGCACTTTCCTTCTTCAACTTTGTAAGTTGAGTCTTGGCCTCATCTGCCTTGAGTTTTGCAGCCCTCGTCTTCCTTAGCAGAGCCCCTGTTAGAGTGGTTACCTCCATTTGAGCGGAGCATAACCCCCTCAGCAGTTCAGCTTTGTTGAATCTGGATGCTGAACGCAAGGCTGCCTCTTCTACAATCCCCACCAGGCGGTCTGCCCCTGCCCTGGCTGGGCCTTCTTCTCCCTCCAGCCGCCCCGCCACCGCACGAGCGTGGTAGATCGCTGTAGTCAGACTGACTCCCCCTCCTTGGGGTGCAGGACCCCCCTGGGGCTGTTCTTCCCTTCTTGGCCCAGGGCCAGTTGCCCCATCTTCTACTTGCCCTTCAGGGGCGGCCCTCGCGACCCCTGCAGCGATCGCCGCCACTACTGGAACCACTTCCATGCCCTCTGAGGCGATGTCCACCACTTCTGGGGCAATTACTCTCCCTGGGGTCTCCTCCACTTCCCCCCCTCTGCCTCCTTGGCCATCCTGGTCTCTTCCACCCTCATTTCCCTCCTCCTCTTCTGGGCAGGCTCTTCTTCACTCCGCCTCACTCTCTTCTTCTTCTTCACCATGCCCAACACCTCCATCTCCTTCAAAGACCTCTCCTTCAAAGGGTCTATTGGGGGCGGTCGTGACACAAATTCGCCTAAGTCTTTCTCCCCCAAGGGTTTGGGGCGAGGTCGAATCCTCTCCCTTGCAACCGGTTTTGGCGGTCGGTCGGCCTGAGACTCTTTGAATTTTTGGGCTTTTGCAAGGATGGTCTGATCCTCCGCCTCTTGAGCCTTCCTCCTTGCCTCCAACTCCGATCGGTCAAGGTCCCCCCCGCTTGGCTGTGGACCCAACCCTGCCTCAAACAAAGCGGACGGCTGAACGAGCTCGTCCCATCTGGCCCCTTCCTTCTCCCTCAATTCCTTCACCCTTTTCACCTTCTCCTCTACTGCTGCTCCCAGCTTTGGCTCCATCGACTTGGTGGGCACCTTCCAAATGGTGCGCACTCCAACCCCTCCACTGGCAGACACATAGAACCATCGTGGTCTCCACCCCTTGATCGACGACGGCAGCCCCGCCACTAGCCCTTTCCCTGCTGCTGCCTGCAGAGTGACCCAAGTCTCTTGCTGCCCTGAGGCTTTGTAACATGCGAAGAATTCGTCCACTATCATGGCCGCCCCTTCGTTCGCCTTCGGCCAAGCACTCGCACAGGACAGTAGGATCTTCCACGCATTGGGCATTAGTTGGCTCGACGCCACCTCTAAACGATTTAGGACATCTACTACCACTTGTGGGAGGGGCAGCCTCAGTCCTTCTTTCAATGCCTCCTCATAAAGGGCAAACTGCCCTGGCTTGGCGTCGGATGGCCTCTCCGTCGACATCGGCAACGATAACTCTATTTCGGCAGGCACCTGGTATTTTTCGCGAATAGCCTCCAAATCCACTGCCGTAACCATTGATTTATCTGCCTTTGTATTCCAGTGATCAGGTTCTGCCTGGTTGATTGGCTTTAGAGCTGCTATCATGGTGGAACCATGGGATCGTACAACCGACTCCCCCACCCTCTCCATCCCATATTGCTACGCTAACTCCACCGCATCATCATCACCAAGTGGATCCACCATGACATTTGCAGTTTCTTCTTGGGCCATTTCTATGGTATGTCTGCGAATTGCCTCGGATGCAGGTGCAAGGAAATTAAAAAAGTGTTGTAGAGGTGTATCGTGAGCAACAAAGGAATTCACACTTGGAATATTTTGATTTTTCGTAAACAAGTAGGTGAATCGAATAATGCCAAAAGCCCACGGTTTGCTCGTATTCCAAGGATCCCAATTAATTTTCGCCAGTTTGAAAACTTTTCAAAATCATCCGCCAAAACTGTCTTTTCAACACCCATAATGACCTAACATTTCATTTTTGATCCAACGCCTAATCTTCCCCCCTACGGGATGTTGCCACGTGTACGACCACGATCCACTGTCTCCTCCTTTTACCCTGTCTTTTCCACTTCAAATCACCACATGACACACCGCCTCTTGAGCCCCACGCCCCTCCACCTCACCCTTCGCAGTCGGCCCTCCCGCCCGGCCGACCTTCGCGGTCGGCCCTCTTCACGGTCGGCCCCTCCCGCTCGGCCAACCTCCATGGTCGCCCCTCCTCGTGGTCGACCTTCCCACTCGGCCAACATTTGCGGTCGCCCCTCTTCGCGGTCGGTCCTTCCACTTGGCCACCCTGCACGGTCGGACCACCTCCCGGTCGGTTCACCCGCTCGGTTACCCCCGCCGGTCGACCTCCATACTACCACTCCCTACCACCCTCACCTTCTTCATTACTATTCCCTTCGCTGGACTAAAGCTGCACTCAGGAATGGGGGACTATTGATGTGTACAAGCCCACAAGGGCCATGAATCACTATAAACAACCCAAGCCCATCGCTTGGAGCCCAATACATAACCCAGCTGGTGAGGTCCAGAACAGTTGGAATCCAACATGGCATAAAGAGCCAATGACATTTAGACACATGGCAGGTGAAGGACGAGCCACATTAGCAGACAAAGATCTGCAAAGTTATTGCCACTGCACATCACCATTAATGCAGCCCATCACAGTATTTATTACGACAACACCTCCCCGTCGGAACAGGACCCTCTTACCCTGAACAAGGTAAGCTATAGCATAGACTTTCGGCGAGGAGGGCAGGTCGGAAGGGACAGCGAAATGATTACCAAAGGATATAAGCAAACGTTGAAGACAAGAAGAAGTTTAAGCTTTCTATCTCTAAACTCTCCTTACACCCTACTTCTCCTTCTAACTTGCTCGTCAGAGGGTTCACTGGGGGACTACCCGTTCCTCGTTGGGCTTGTTTGCAGGTAATCCGGTGGGCTTGATCAACTGGACGTGGACACTGAAGAGTTTGGACTTGTCCGATCCATTCACTTGGACAAATTGTATCATCAAGCTCCATATTGTCTAGTCCTTCCACACTCAGGGCAACACAATCTAGTAGCCGTCTCAACGAGTCAAACCCTTATGAATCCTGAGATACAACCCCACAACGGTCAAACTCTAATGAACCCAAAGACACATGCAAGGAAAGAGGGTCAGACAAAGATTTCCATAGTAGAAACTCAATTTCTAACCTCAAGACCATATGCTTTTAACTTGCACAAAAATGGAATAAACATGTGTACCAACTCTCTAAACGCCCATAAAAAACCAAAGCAACTCTGCATGATCAACTCATGAGCCTCTTTTCTTCTACCCATGAGTTCCTTCCTCACTTTACTGTAGCAATCTTTTCATGGTCGTTCCTTTCTCTAGTGATCGTGCACAGTTTCTTGACTTGTAACTCTAATATTATGTTAAAAATATAAAAATTCAATTCTGACGAGGGACTCATATAGTAAATACTCAACAAATGTGTAAAATAGGGCTGTGTTTGGTTGGAATATTTAAGGAAAAGAAAAAAGATAATAAAATGTGAATAAAATATATTTACATATCACCTAATTTCACACCCCTTTTCCTTTCCCCTTTTCAAACCCCTCCCTAAATCCCTCAACGAAACATAGCCTAAAAGCTTGTGGAGATGTATGACCAGAAGTCTATATAGAGCTCCTAAGGAGACACAAGATACTTAGGAAACTCTAATTTCTTTATGATAACTTCTTCAGTGTTGCATACAATGACCACTAGCCTATCTTACAAAATTAAAAACTGTACAAAGAATCAAGCCATCTATCCAATGTATAAATCTGCTCATGGTTTGCAAAATCCAATTTTACAACACACTGACGATATCACTATTCTCAAATTGTTCCGACCAACAACAACAAAAATAAAACTCAAACAGTGAACTAAAAATTCCAGGTAAACAAAAAGAATTAATAATAAATGAAGTTTGCGTGGTGAAATTGTTTTCTTTCTATATCGGCTCAAAAATTTTAAAAAAATAAAAATTGGAACAGAGCAGACAAAACTCAGCAGTAATGGACAAATGCTGTGGCAGAAATTTTGGCACGGCAGGGTGGGTGGGTGTACTACTGTTGGCTCCTCCTACCCCTAAAAAAAATAAAGAATAAAGTTAAATAACTTGATATTTACAGTTTGTCCTCTCAGTCTACATCTGGTAATCTTCATGAAGGAAGCTTTCATATGGCGTTCCCATGAGTGCCTTCTCGATATCATCCCAGTTCTCAACCTGTTGTGACAACGAACCTTTGTGTATCTTCACTTGACGACTCTTTAGATCCATCTGCGGAACCTTGAGAAAATCTTGGACTTCTTTCAGTTTCTGCAAAACAAATGATAAACAGTAACTTGGTTGTGGAACCACAAAACGAAAAGAACTTTCATTTTCATGTTCTTTGTTTTTGTTTTTAGTATTTTCAGGAACAAAAAAACGATACAACGTTTGTAAACCCCACCATTGTCACATTGTTTTCATTTTGTGCAAAAATAGTTTTTCACTAGTTTGAAAACAACACTACAGTGTTTTTCAGAAAATTTTCCCAAAAATATTTTTTTGGAAACAATTCGTCACAACAAATTTCTTCTGGTTTCAGAAAAATAAAAAATGAAAACAGAAAACACAAACAAATAGCCCCACCAATGTCAATGCTCATATTTAGATATAGAACAATAATCATGAGATTCACTTTGATATAGTATAAATTGTCTTACAGTGCGATTTTTTATTATGTCCTCGTAGTAAAGGATAATGTGTCGAGTGCTTTTGAAATATTCTAAAGCTTTGGCAGCCATCTCCTCGACTTTTCTCAGATCGGGGATCAGCAATCTTGCATTGATTGTTGGTTTGTATCTTGCAAGTATTTCTGCCTGGAAAAAAAGTATCACTTGGTTAATATATGGAGAGAGAGAGAGAGAGAGAATCACATGTTCAGGATATTCAATAAGTTTAGAAACACAGAAACCAAATACAGATAATAAATGGATGGATAGAATTTTTAAGAAGTGGTCTCCACCAATAAATCTTCGTAAAATCTTGGTGTCTTTTTTGTGTCCGGTTCTGTGTATGATATATGTACCCTAGCATTGTTGCACAATATTTGGCAGGGTGAGAGAGAGAGAGAGACAGAGACCTCATGGGGTGAATGCACGTGCGATTTATGTGTTCCATTCAGTGGCTTTGCATTTTGATCGTAAGAGTTTGCAAGTATTGAAATCATCCTGCGTAGAAGATTTCTTCTGAAGAGAAAAATAGCTGAAACACCCTTGGTATTGAAATATTCTACAATTTCTTCATGATTCTGCATTAAACCCTGCATTAAAAATAAAAATGAGCTAAAACTACAGCGGTTACTCCACAAAGAGGAAAATTAATATTATGAAGTGAAATTAGGAGTATGCTCACTTTATTTCCAACATGGGTAAGTAAGAATCCAATTGATCAAATAGAAGTTCTAAAATTGTCGATCTTAAAATTACAGAAAATTTAGTATAAATTTATTTATTTTAACAGATAAAATTGTGTAAAAAAGTTTAGGAAATATATTTTTAGTGGAATGAGTCCAACATAATCAAAGAAACATTGACTTCGCTGACAAAATAAATTGTGTGTATTTCCCTTCGAACCTAGATTGGCAAATTTCGAGGCTAACTTCACATTGAAAAGGCGTGTGATGTATTTCATTTAGTACATTGATACTTAGTCTAAAAACATAAAAAGTTTTTTTTTATCATTTTATTTTGTTTGTTCATCTAGTGGAGGTTTCATTCTCCATTATTTTCCTTCCTTTTTCCCTCTATAGCTCTTTTCTAACCAAGAAATTATATGTTATCAATTTGAAAGCTCCCCTGTCAAAAGAAGATGTATTCAGAATTAATTAGCTTTATATTCAATGGATATGTCACAAGTTTTTTTTTAATATTCTAAAAAAAAAAAAACAATTTAGAGAATTGACCCACTTTTTAAACTATTTGGGAAACTAACCTACTTTTTGAAATTGCATTTTGAAAATGCAATTTTAAATTGAAATTACATTTTCAACATGCAATTTCAACTTGAAATTGGCAGGTTGAAAATGCAAGTTTATGATGACATGGACTTCATTAAGATATATTGCATTTTCAATTTAAAATTGCATTTTCAAAATGCAATTTCAAAAAGCAAGTTAGTTTCCCAAATAGTTTGAAAAATTGGTCAAATCTCTAAATTGTTTTTTTTTAAGAATATTTATAAAAAAAAACTCATTAAGATATATTGCATTTTCAACATGCAATTTCAAATTGCATATTGAAAATGCAATTTTCAATTTAAAATTGCATTTTCAAAATGCGATTTCAAAAAGCAAGTTAGTTTCCCAAATAGTTTGAAAAATTGGTCAAATCTCTAAATTGTTTTTTTTTAAGAATATTTAAAAAAAAAAACTCATATGTCACACCAGGACACCACCTTAAACAACCCCAAGGGGTTGGCCTGGTGCCGGGGGTGTGCTCCCCTCAGGTCTCAGGTTGGAAACCTCTTAGGTACAAATAAATTATTGGGGCCAATCCATACGGGACTTTACCTCGGCTTTAATTGGACCTCCCACTAGTAGACAGTGAAATAGGTCTCCCATAATAGTTGGTCTAGTGGGCCGGATACCAAGTTGTCAAAAAAACCAAAAAATAATTGTCACACCACCTTAAACTCTACAATCGGCAAGCATAGGGTGGTGCAACCCATCTTTCTTCTTCTTCTTCTTTTTTCTTTTTTCTTTTTTTTTTTTTCTTTTTTCATACATAGGGATTGTCATCATCCATTATTTTCAAAACCCACTCTTCAAGTATATGAATAGTGCATGAGAACATATTTATGTGTTTCTCATAAGCAAACATCCAATTATACCTATAGACTTAAAAGTATTTCTCAAACAGCTATAACTCATTTTTCACCATTGTTATAGTTCTTGAACTAAAACTATACTTGTGCGGATAAATTGCACTAGAAAACCTCCTACATCTTATGCTTTGAAACGGCATATAAATTCAATGCCAATCCTTAAAAATAATTTTAAAAAATTACTACTATGATGCTAGACTACGCATTCGAGTTGTAACTAGCTCAGGAATATTTGCATGAGAGACGTGGAGAGACATGTGAATTACACAGTAAGAACTTCCTAGAAAGCAATAATGATAATTTATAAAAAAAAAAAAAATCAAAATGTTAATTTACACCTGTAGTGGCTGAAAATTCACCCTATCTCATCATTCCTTCATATGGTCTCTCATCAGTGATCAATAATGCCATAAATCTATAAAATTAACAGTCACTTGGGACCCTATCATATGCTTTCTCTAAATTACCATATGGCAATCTTTCAACCCTATGATCTACGCTTTGAGGACCAAACATAAGAAGTATAGACACAAACACGCCGATACGGTAATTTTCAAAATATACAAGACATGACACGTGAGAGACACACAGAATATAAAATTTTATATATTTATTATATATCATATATATGAATACATCATTCAAAAATAATAAATAAATACAATATAATACTAATTTCTATAAATTGACATTGGTTTTCTGTTACCATTATATTCTAAGTTATTTTGGTCAAACTTATAATTTAGTTTCAAGTGTGTCTAATCAATGGACACCTATGTCCTCCAAGTGTTTGAGTCTATTTTTTTTAATTTTTAATTTTTTTTAAATATAAGACACGTTTGGATGAGTGTCAAACACATGTCGGGAAGTGTCCGACACGAACACGCCACCTTTTTAGAAGTGTCTGTGCTCCTTAGGACCAAACATTACCCAACATTTGTACAAACCCCAGGTCAAGGGTCTAATGATTCAATCATCTGACCTGATCACATAACTGACAACCAAAAATGGTTAAGAAAAAAATCAAATACATATGAATTCTAATTAAAATATACGTATATATAAAAGTCCTTTTAGCCATGTTTTTTTTGGCAAACATAGTTTTGAGATTGGACTAATAATCCAACAAAATATATAATCTGATGTTTGGCTAAGAAAATTAAGGTTCGAACTAATAGTCCATCCGAACATGGTGTGCCCCATATGGGGGACTATATAATCCCAAGAGAGGATGTGAGATACAGAATGGAGGACTAAGAAGAGATTTGGACTGATTAGTTAAATTGCAAAATTGATAGAATTTTATTAATCCATGTTCATAATCTTGAGCCAATCCAATTATGGAACAGGATACATAATCTAAAGGGATTGATAATCCAAGACTAAGAACCTAGGAATGCCAATCTCATCTAATCCAGTCCGTCGAAACAAACATGACCTTAGAGTATAGTGTGTGGAGTATGAGAGCACCTGTTAGTTATACTAAACATTATGTTAATAGTCATAAGATCACAGCAGGTTGCCCAGCAACCAGACCTGAAAATCCTTGATTCAAGGTCGAGACTATTCAATCTTCCAATCCAAGCCTAGTTTGAAACAATAATTGTAACAATTATTCTAGGATTTTATTGTCAGGAGAAAGCATAAGTGCACGGAGGATTTTTACAAGATGGGACTCAAATGTGAGGCAAATGAATGGGACCCACATGTGTGAAAACCTTTGTCTCACAGATGTATTGTCATCTAAGAAGCACGGACACTTCTAAGAAGTTGGCATATCCGTGTCGTGTCCGTCAGACACCGACACTGTTTTGACACTTCTCCAACATGTGTCCGACACTCTTCAAAATGTGTTATATTATTTAATTCTTTTAAAGACCTAGACAATCTTTTTAACACTTGGAAGACACGTGTCTATTGCTTAAACACATGTGTTTATCGATTAGATGTAGGTGAAACTAATTATAACAACTTAAGATACAATCAAAAAACAAAAATCATAGAAATTTATGAGAATTAGTGTCATATTTTATTTTTTTATTATCTTTGAATGATATATTCATATATATCACATATAATAAATATATAAAATTATATATTTCATGGATATCACCCACGTGTTGTGTCTTGCATTTTTTGAAAATAGGCGATTGGCGTATCGGTATCCATGTCGTGTGTCCGTATCCATGCTTCTTAGATTGTCATTATGTGAAATCTTTTTGTGCTCCTAGCACAGCTGTATTGTTAGGGTAACATGGAATAATTGACAAAATTATAAAATCAAACAATCATTACGGTCAAAGTTAGTCTGTACAATAATTGCTTAACACCCCTAGAAAGAGAAGGGACTACAGTGACATACACGTCAACTATAGAAGACAAAAGTAACTACTAAATTCGTGGGCATGTCATCTCTATGAAGAAATTGATGCACAACTAATTTCTAAGACAGGAAAAAAAAAACAAATATTTTCAAGACATCACTCACCTGATTAAGCATCCACTTCAAGCCAACTGCACCGGTGCACTCATTCTTGGAAGCACTAGTCAGCCAGTCAAGATTATATATTTTATCCAAAGTTTCCACGATTGTTGAGATATTACTCCGCCGGACTTTTACTGAGAAAATTTCTCCATTGGAGCTTATGTTCATATGACTGTTTAATAACGTCTCAAACCATCCACTCCCAGATCTCTGTGTCGACAGTATGGCAAAATATCTCACGGGGTTGCATGCACACTCATCCCTAATTATCCACATCACCACATATTAGTATATCTATGCGGAACTTAGTCCCGGAACAAAAAATGATTAATATTGTACCTGCTAAAAGTATTGGGCTTCGGGAAGTGAGCGTAAAGTTTTTCTGATGGTTCTATATTAGGTGGCTCACACGGCCTATTAATCACTTGGACATTTAGGAATCCAACATTGCTGCGAGTACTGATTTGCTTTAAACAGATTGAGCAGATATAAATACCGCAGACCATTGCAAATGCCAAGACAAACATTCTCAACACCAATGGAGATTTCTTTGGAGCCTTTATAATCAGGGTATCCTGGAATTTAAAGAAATTAACTGATAAATCACCAAAAAAAGAAAAGAAAAAAATTGTGGGTATTTGTGAAGTCATCTCAACGTAAGCCTTACAAATAAATCCAATCGTATTAACATTAAGGCTCCACTTGGATAGATTGAATTCAAATGAAGAAATTAACAGGTATATCATCATACAAAAAAGAAAAATAAAAAAAAAGAAAGGATGTGGGTATTTGTGGAGTCTTCTTAACATAAGCCTGACACATAAATCCAATCCTATTAAGATTAATATTTTGTTTGGATTGATAGATTTCAAATGAAGGGATTCGAAGTTAAAATTCATAAATATTTGAGAATTAGCTATATATCACCACACAAGAAAAGTATGTATCATGTGGGTGTTCGTGGAGTCCTCTCAACATAAGCCTGACACATAAATCCAATTCTATTAAGGCTTTGTTTGGACAGATGAATTTCAAACCAAGTGATTTCAAGTTAAACTTTGTAAAAATATAGGAGAGTTAGCTAGTATGAGAAACAGAAAGGGAACATAGAATAGAGTAAGAATAGAAGCATTTTATTATGAGATCATCTTTGTATAACTATAATCCTTAAGATGAAAGGTTTGAAATAACTACTTTTACATTTTTATTTCAAATCCATCATAATTCATCGGGGTAAAGCTCTCAAATTCAATCTTTAAATCCATATCTAAACTAACATATCTAAATTTGAGCTATCCTACTTGAATGATTAGCGTCCAAATCATTTCACTTCAAATCCATAAATCCAAACGCAACCTAAGGCTTCTTTTGGATAGATGGAATTCAAATGAATGAATTTGAGGTTAAACTTTATAAAAATATAGGAGATTAGCTATTACAGATAGATTGAAAAACTAAAGGGAAAGAAAGAGTGGAGTACAAAGAGAAAATATTTTATTATGATCTTTGTACAACTATAATCCTTAGTGTAAATGATTTCAATGAACTAGTTTTACATTGTTATTTCAAATCTATCATAATTCATCGCGGTAAATCTCTCAAATTCAATCCTAAATTCTATATCTAAACTATCATGTTGTACGTAAATAATTGGTGCCCAATTCATAATAATCACTTTATTTTAAATCCATAAATCTAAACGCAACCTAAAGGCTGGTGTTCAAGACAGCTCCTAAGAGCATCTCCAATCCTTACTGCCTTTTTCATCACATTTGAGTGAAAATTTGGTTAAAAGCTTGATCTGATATGCAACACTCGAATCCTCCTTTTTTTTTCATCAAATCTTTTTGAAAATTCCAAACTTATCCTAAAACCTTGTTTTAACGATTTTCGATGAAAGAAAACCATCTTCAATCCATACTCCTTTTAAAATTTCATCAAATTTGAGTAAAAATATGAATGTTGGGAATTTGGTGAAGGGTTTGGTTCATCCTTGATTTAGTGAAAAAATTCCATCTCCCTTGATTTGATACAAGTTTGATGAAATGGTTGGAGCACACACTTTTAGCCATTTTTCATCAAATTTGAATTTGATGAAAAAATTGATGAAGGATTGGAGATATCCTTCATCTTTTCTTTCATCAAATTTAAAAATTAGATGAAAAAGTGCTCAAAAACCATCTTCAATTCTTTCATCAGATGTTCATCAAATCGTGGAAGAGTATTGTTTTCATCAAATTGAGAACTCATCAAATCCTTCATCAAATTTGAATTTGATGAAAAATTAAAAAGATAATCATCGGAGATGACCCATCAAATTTGATAATAAAATGAAAATTTGGGGATAAGAGGGAACTTTTTAAAAGATTTTGATGAAAATTTGATAAAAGGATTGGAGTAGTTCATAATACTCAAATTTGTAATCAAATTAGATGAAATAATTGGTAAAGGGTTGAAGATGCTCTAATCTAACACAAATAAATGATATGTGTATTCACCATATATCCAATCAGAAGCCTTAAAATAAAAGCTTGTATGTTGATCAAATGTCACTCTCTGATGTTAACAAGAGTAAGGAGCTAATACCACAAATAAATGGTATAGATATTTTCAAAATTATCTATACAAAAGCCTGGAATTGATAATCCCAAGTGACTGAACTACAAAAACTATAAAACAAGGATAATTACAACAATTTTATCAAATTTTTTTTTAAAAAAAAAAAGACCAAGGGAATATTCCATGGAAAATTGAATAATAATAAAAAATAGAATCTGGGTTTGTTTTTATTTCACTATATTGACAAAAACAAAGCCCTAAAATAGGCAAAATTGTTTGATTATTCTAAACCCAGATCGAACAAGACACACAAACATGTGACATGTTAACAGAAAAAAAATAATTAAAAGAATAAACAAAAGAATCCTTATTTATCCAAATAGCAAACTCATATACTACACGCAATGCGTGTTTATGAAGATCAAAGTAATCCCAACGCACCTTGATGAGGAGACAAAGATCGTCCGCCATGTTTTTCTTTTCTTTTCTTTTCTCAGAAAGGAAGAGAAAGAGAAAGAAAAAGCATTTGGCAGTTGCTCAGATTCGACCCTTCTTTCCCCTTTTCTTTCTAGCTTTATTCATCGGCTTCTCCGTAATATACAAGCGAGTGTACGTAGTTATATCTATACCGAAAAAGAGAGAGATGGGTCGGTTCTAAGATTTTTTCCCGAGAAACAAACAAATAGGACGAGCAGGAAGACGATGATGACAACGAGGCGGCTCGACCGTTGTGCGCTGTTTGTTGTTTTCTTTCCTCGGATTTCCCTTCAGATTTACACCTCTCTCTCTCTCTCTCTCTCTCTCTCTCTCTCCCTCTCTTTCGTACTCTGTCTCTATCTACCTCCGTTATCCAGTATGCTACGATCCGAATCTAAATGAGGAAAGTTGAAGACAGTTGTGTCCTGATACGGTGTCGTTTCGTACTTTCCTTATAGTGACGTCATGTTGATTAGTTCGACTTCTATCATTAGAGACCATTCAAATCGTAATTTGAACATCTTCAACTCAAAAACTTATTTGGCCAATAATTTGTTATGATTTAAATATATATATATATATAAGTGATTCCAAAAATATACCTAAATAGCAAATAAAATAATGAAAAATAAATGTAATAAATATGAAACATTTTAAATATATATAGATTGAATGGATATAAATCAAAAAAATATTTTAAAATTTTAAAAATATTCTTACGAACTAATATATACATATAAAATTTTACCTTGTCAATTATATTATATTTATTTACAAAGTATATTTAGGTTACATATGTAAAAGAAGTGAACAAAATAAAAATAAAAATATCTAAAGATAAAAAATAAAAATAAAAATAAAATTGATTATAATATTATAAAAAAAATTGACTATGTATGTAAAAGGCGTAAACAAAACAACAATGTTAAAGACTCACATTTTACATGCATAAATGCATTCACGATAATGTGGCAAGGGATAGTGGATCCCATATCATTGAGGGTATAACTAATTAAAAAATTTGAATTGTGTCAAATCACATATTGAATTGTGAAAGATTTATAAGCGTCTCAAATATTTTCCTAAACAAAATTGACTATAATCTTGTAAAAAATTTTGATTACAATATCCAAAAAAAATCTAATTAAAAACTAATTTTGAAAACTCATAACCAAACAAGTTTTTAATTTGTAAATTTTTAAAAATTACTTTCAAAATATACAATTTAAAAATTAATTTCAAAACTCATAACTAAACAAGTTTTAAAATTTCAAAAATTTATCTTTCAAAATAAATTTTAAAACTAAACCAAACAGAGGACTTTAGGTAGCGTTTGGTAGAATTTAAAAATTATGATTTAAAAATAGAGTTGTATTTTGAATTTGTGAGTTTTGGAATAATGATTTGAGTGCGAAAAATTTGTTTAGTTATAAGTTTTGAAAAGATTTTTGAAAAGAGTTTTTGAATTGAGTTTGAAATGAATGATGTGACATATGATATTTAATTCAAAAACTTATAATTCATAACCAAACACGTAATCCAAAATTCTATTCAAAGCTCATAAAAATTTTAAAAAATTCTAAAAATATTTTTTATTTAAAATATAAAAATAACAGGTACAAAAAAAAATATAGAATAAAAAAATCGAATACTGTTCCAGTTAACCGCCGGACAACCAGCCAAACATCCGGAAGATAATTGGGTGGACGTGTTTTGAAAAGTGAGTATAAAATCAATTTTTAAAAAACACTAACCAAACACGACATTTAAAGTAAGGGATAAAACTACGATTCCAGAGCTCCATCAAACACAGCCTTTAGTTTTGACACAATTGCTCCATGCCTCCAAGTTCTATTTCTTAAGTTAAATGGATAAAATTAGTTTTGACACAATTGCTCCATGCCTCCAAGTTCTACTTCTTAAGTTGAATGGATAAAGGAATTTAAAAGATTATATTATCTCTATTTACTTGTCTATTTAGCCCTCGTTTGGATGAGTTAATTTAGTATAATTTTTCAAAATTTTAATTATTTTAGTTTGATTAAAAAATTTATGTTTGAAACAAATTTTGCCTTTTTTTTAGTTGATTTAATAGTTATGAGAAAAAAAGTGAAATAATTATGATTTGAATGTGATATTTTGTTTTATTAACTAAATTAAGATGTTTTGTCTTTATTAACTAATTTAACTAAAATATCTCACACCAAACAAAGCCTTTTTGCTGCCCACTTGTCTATTTACGTTATTTATATATCCACGAATTATCTATTTATTTATATGTTATTTTTTATTTGTCTATGTGTCATCTATTTATTTATATCATCACCACTAGTAGTGACTTCTAAGTTTGGGATGTAGAGAAAATCCAAAAAGTCAAAAAGTTACTTAAAAAGTTAAAAAGTTAACACTATTCACCAAAAGTCAACAATTACGGCTGCACAACTCCCAATTCAAATTTTCCTCTAAAACTAATTTTTACAATTTTTTATTACACATTTTTCTATAAAAAGTCAAAAGTTAACCCAAACATCCATATTTTCAACCTCACTTTTTAGTCAAAAAAGACAAAAGTGCACTTATTTAGTCTTCCCAAACAAGGCTCTTAGTAACAATCTAGCGGCAATGAGATAAAAAAAAAAAAAAAAAAATCATTAAAATAATAATTTGTCATTCTTACTAAATAATTTCATTAATCATATTTTTATCTCTGAAAAAATAAATTCTTGGACCTAATGTCATATTTCCATTAAAATGAATTTATTCATTTTCATTCAGTTTGGTACTCTGTTTTGAGTTGTGTTAGCACCATAAATCTGCAATTTTTATTATTTATATAATTGCAGGACACGTGGCATCCTCTATTCATTTGGAAGTTAAAAGAAGTTATAAGATGATGGAGAATATGAAGGACAAAGTGGATGAGTGGAAGGACACATGGCAAGACAAGAATGAAGATGGAAGAAATGGTAGTTACTAAGTAGTTATTGCTGTATTTTTTCCTCTATAAATACTATTAATGGCTACATTGTAAAGGATCCATAACTCAAATCAAAGACAGTTAATTTCAATATTTCTTGTCATTTTCCTTATCTTAGGAGTAGTTTACATAGATTTATATTTCGAAGCATTTATTTTCGCACTTTCATTTCGAAGCATTCATGCACTTCCTTTTCGAAGCATAGGAGTAGAGGTAAGTAATTATTACTTTGATTGTTCACTCAATCGTCTTTCTCCATCTTCCTTTCTTCTTTTAATTTTTCTTTTCTCTACACTTTGGCAATTTTGAAGTCCTCTTTGTTGAGGCGAAAGAACTATCAACAATCGCTTGATAATTGACTTGAATTTAATCTGTAAGGATTTTTCAATCCTTGCTGGCGCTCGCATTTATAATTTTCCTTCGTAGGAAAAATAAGCCAACATTTTTGGCACGCCCAGTGGGACAGCCAAGTGTAAGAAATGACAAACAATTTGGATTTCGCCATTCAAACTTGTCAATTTGAAATATATGGCGTGAAAGAAAAATTTTGGATCTTTAAGAAGAGATCAATTTTCTTGATGAAATAATTTTCATCCATTACAATATTATTTGGTGAAGAAAAAAGACACCATTTAATTGGAGAAATTCATCAACTTGATATGGAAATTCGCCAATGGAATGATGAGTTATCAACTCTCACTACCAAGTCTTTAACTGAGACTTTAATGGCCGGAATTGGTGAATTTTTTCAGAATTTTCCATGGTTGAAAATAGCAAAAGCAAAGAGTTGATTTCATCAATGGCTCGGGGGTTCAGAGTCCGTTTTTAAGAGCCAAGTTATAAAATTAACACAACAAAAGAGCATATTCTTGAGCGAATTTGGCTAAAAATGATGTTCCATGTATGACTCGGGGGTCCAAAAACCAAATTTTAGAGAGTCAAGTCATGAAAATAACATATTTATGGGTGATTTTCATAAGCTATTAATGGCTAACATGGAAAAACAATTCACTTTGCTAAATAATTATGAAAATCAATTCGGCGAAAGTTTTGTTTTTAAAACAAACATGGTCAAGAATGATGAACAAGCCACTGTTCATGAATTCAAAATTTTTGACATTTTTCAAAATGTCAAAAAGTATGAATTTTCATGGTCACACTATACCATGACTTTTGGTGTTCAAAATCCTTTTTGGATTTGTGGTTCACATCAAAATATAATTCTAATGATGTGGCTAATAAAATTAACAAATTGTCCTTATGAGTTCGAAGCATTAAGAACAAGGGATGACCATTTAAAATGCATGAATTTGGCTAGAAAAAGCCTATGCATTTAAATAAGTGGTTGAGAATGGCTTATCTTTTCAAATTGATGGCAGTTGTTTGTATGTACACAGTCAAAGCATCGAAGATACATTCGAAGAATCAAGAGTTGTTTCGAAGGTTGATTACTTCGCCTTCGAAGCTGTATAAAGCTTTGCAGATACATTCGAAGCATCAAGAGTTATTTCGAAGGTTGATTACTTCACCTTCGAAACTAAATAAAGCTTTGAAGATACATTCGAAGCATCAAGAGTTGTTTCGAAGGTTGATTTTCACTTTCGAAACTGTATAAAGCTTTGAAGATACATTCGAAGCATCAAGAGTTGTTTCCAAGGTTGATTACTTCACCTTCGAAACTGTATAAAGCTTTGAAGATACATTCGAAGCATCAAGAGTTGTTTCAAAGGTTGATTACTTCACTTTCGAAACTGTATAAAGCTTCGAAGAAAATTTGAAGCGTCAAGCCTAACCTTGAAACTTCATTGTAAGTATCATCATCCTATATCAATGCTTCCTTCGAGGGGTGATGTTGTTCCTTCAAAACTGTGTCGCAAGACCTTCGAACGATGAATTTGATTTTTTATACCACCTTCGAAGCTTATTATTGGTCATCTAGTTATAATTTCATACTCATTTGAAGCACCTTATTGGTGTTATTATATCATTCGAAGCACTTTGTTGCTTAGATTAGTCATGTGCTTGGTTCCACCCTTCAAAAATTCAAGTAAATATCATTTTTAAAGGTCGCGGGGGGTAATGTTAGCACCATAAATCTGCAATTTTTATTATTTATATAATTGCAGGATACGTGGCATCCTCTTATTCATTTGGAAGTTAAAAGAAGTTATAGAGATGATGGAGAATATGAAGGACAAAGTGGATGAGTGGAAGGACACATGGCAAGACAAGAATGAAGATGGAAGAAATGGGTAGTTACTAAGTAGTTATTGCTATTTTTTCCTCTATAAATAGCTATTAATGGCTACATTGTAAAGGATCCGTAACTCAAATCAAAGACAGTTGATTTCAATATTTCTTGTCATTTTCCTTATCTTAGGAGTAGTTTAACATAGATTTATATTTCGAAGCATTTATTTTCAGCACTTTCATTTCGAAGCATTTCATGCACTTCCTTTTCGAAGCATAGGAGTAGAGTAAGTAATTATTACTTTGATTGTTCACTCAATCGTCTTTCTCCATCTCCCTTTCTTCTTTTAATTTTTCTTTTCTCTACACTTTTGGCAATTTTGAAGTCCTCTTTGTTGAGGCGAAAGAACTATCAACACAATCGCTTGATAATTGGCTTGAATTTAATCTGTAAGGATTTTTCAATCCTTGCTGGCACGCTCGCATTTATAATATTTTCCTTCGTAGGAAAAATAAGCCAACAAGTTGTATATCGACTTGGTTTCAAATATTTTTCTTGTTTTATTGGGGGGTTTATTTTATTATTATTTTTTTTGGTCAACTTATAGATTCTAGTTTTGAAAAAATTATTTTGAACTGTTTGGTTAAACTTATTTCAAACAGTTTCTGATTCTAATAATTTATTTTAACTCAAAAAAGTTGATTTTTAGAAACTATAATTTACGATTATATCCTTAGATTTTTTTTTTTTTTGTGAAAAAAGAAAAATACCCAAATGGACTATAGATTAATTTTATTTTATTTTAAATGAGAAATGTAGACTAGTAGTGAATAACAAAAAATAAAAATTAATTCAATTTACAACTAACAAATTTTAATTTAATTTTTAATTAGCCGTGGTAAAAAGGACATTTATACATCAAAAAATTATTTCACAACTTATTTACCAAACACTACTTAGTAACTTAAATCTATAATCCAACAGCTGCACTAAATAGATTAACAACTTCTAATTAAAGCTATAATCTATAATAATATATTAAGTTATAATCTATATTCGTATTTTAGTTAATTTTTTTATACACCTAACCTTAATGTACTTAAAAATAAAACATTTGTAAAGAAAATATAAAATTACAATTGAAAGTATAAAATTTGTGAAAAAATCTCTACAAAATTTACCAAATAGCAAAAAAAAAAAAAAAAAAAAACGATTAAAAATTCAAAAAATATTTTTGAAAATTCGAAATTCAAAGAATTTTTCTTAATGTATTATTCATCCCAATTATTTTTATCGCTACATATAAAAAAAATAAAAAATAAAAATTCAATTACACTTGTATATATATATTTTTTCATTATACAAACTTTGAATCAGCAACAATGAATCGCTGTTGTAATTTTACAAAAGGTTTAACTTTTCTTTAGCTGAAAAAGAAGATTGAACTGTTTAACTATGGATGCACAAGTTGATCTTGATCTGATTAAACACCCCAATCAGATGCATCCGGAGCATAATGTAGTGTTGAAAATTTGGAATCTCATGGCAAAATGTTGGAATTGTTCCTTGCAGCACGTGCGGAAAGAGGCTAATGGATGTGTAGATAGAATGACGGTAGAAGTCTTGCAAGCATCAGTGGAGCTGTAAATTATTCAAAATCCTCCTCCTTCGGTTCGACTTCTATTAATTTGGGATTAAGCTGATTGGAGCTCTCATCTGAAGACAACGTCTTGGTTTTTTGTCTTGGCCTTAACAGTCGTGCGTGGTAGAGGCCTGAAATTTCGAGGCCCGAATGCCTCGAATCATGTGTTTTTTTGGAAAGGATAGTTATATGTAAGGGTGTGTTAAAAAATTAGACATCTTGCATCAACTCAGCTTATGTGATTTGATAAGGTAAGTGAGTTAGGTTAGACTGATTGAGTGATAAAATTGACTGATCAATTAGACTACTGATTAAAATTTGTTAATTTTATACGGTTTTGTACGAGTCCATACTATATTTTTATTTCAATTTCCTTTGAGTCTTCTTTATTTGAAATAAAAATATAGTATGAACTCGTACAAAACGCTATAAAATTAACAAATTTTAACCAGCAGCAACTGATCAGTCAATTTTATCATCCGTCAGTCCAACCCAACTCACTTACCTTATCAAACCACATAGGCTGAATTAGTGCGAGATGTCTAGTTTTTTAGCACATTCCTACACATAACCACCTTTGCAAAAAAAAGAAAAAAAAAAAATCAAACCAACACAGCCCCCCTCCAAAGGGAAAAAAAAACAATTTCGGAGCATTCAAGCCTCGAAATTTCAAGGCCTCAATCATTTTTCTTACCAAAATATATATATTGAACCGTTTAGTTTGGACTTTGGAGACTCATCATAGGCAAACTTCAACAGTCTATTTATTTTAAACCTAGCAATGTTATGCACACAGAGGATGAAACACATAAACCCAACACAGAAATTGTTCATCGGTCGTCTGCCCAGACGATCAAAAGGCACCATGATAGCTGCGGTCAACAAGCTTGACACCATGACAGCTGCGGTCGACAAGCTCTGGCCGGTCGTCTGGGCGATTGTCTGACCGGTCATCTGGCACAAATGACCGAATGCACAGTTTTTGTGCTCCAATATGTGTTCTATCCTCTGTGCTCCTAGACTTTTCGTTTGGGTAGTTGATTTGCATAAAAAATAAAAAAAAAAAAAATAAAAAATAAATGGAAAGTCAATGGAAATATGTGCTGGGTTGCCAAGCAACAATATTTAGAGTATCTCCAACGGTGAACCTTTTTTTTTTTTTTTATTATCAAATCTAAGGGAAAAAAAAAAGGCGATTTCCTCAATTTGATACGAGATGCTCCAACGATTGCACTGTAGCTTGCATCAAAAGACTAGGGACGTCCAGTGGGATGATCGGTCGGTCAACCGGTTAATGGATTGAATTTTTTTCCCCCTCCATTTTAGTTTCCATTTCGTTTCCCAAGTATTCTGAACCAGAGCATCAGACAAAGAGGAGGAGAATGAGGGTTGAACTAGGGAGAGAGCAAGCAAGCAAGCAATGAGCCAAGCTTTTCACACTGGCCATGAAGGCCCATCTCATCCACCAGGCAAATATTCGATCGATCGATTCATCACTCAACTCATTCCCCCAAACCTTATTAGATATAATTAGAAGAAGATCGATCACACTTTGCACAATCGATCGATTCATCACTAAGTGAAGATCCTCTCTAGTACACCATTTGTAGTGCATTTTGTAGTGTCAATAAAAAAAAATAAATAAATAAAAAAAGAAAAAGAAAACATGGACAAGCAAAAGCTGAGAAGTGAGTATCTACTCTTGTGAGTTAATGGCCAAATAGCTTTATTGTATTGTGTCTACAACTCATGATTTTGACAGTGGAAATTATTAAGCTGATGGATATCACCTTCTCTATATATTGTTTTTCCTTTTTGGCAGTCTGAATGCTCTGTGTTGCCGCTGAGAAATGGGGATTAATTGTGAAGCAGTAGGACAACCGATGGGACGTCCAACCGGTTGTTTGGTGGGACCCACCTCTAACGTAAACGCATAGTGTTTTGGTGAAATCTGTCCAGTTCCTCAATTTGGTGAAATTTTTAGGCGGTTCTCATTTTAATATCAGTTTGATGAAACTGTTGGAGCCAAAAAAATTACTTTTTTCACCAAATTCAAATTTGGTGATGGTTTTGCTTAACCATTGGAGATGATCTTATTAGGCCTTGTTTGACCAAGACTTTTTTTGTTTTTTGTTTTTTTGGATTAAAATCTATAAAAAGATAAAATAGATTAAAATAGTCAATAAGATAAAATATCATATCAAATTCATAACATTTTATTTTTTCTCTTACAAATATCACATCAAATTACAAAAAAAAAATCCAACTCTCTTCCCAAACACAAATATTTTAGCCTACTAAAATAGCAAACTTCCCAAACGAGGGTTGGATTTTTTAGGGAAGAGGGTTAGATTTTTTATAGTTGGATGCGATATTTGTGAAAGAAAAAAGGAAATGATTATAAATTTGATATGACATTTTATCTTATTACTATTTTAGTCTATTTTACTTATTTATTTTTTTGTGAATTTTAGACCAAATCCCAAACACCCTCAATCTATTAGGTGAAAGTACGTGGTTTTACGTTTTAAAAAAAAAAAAATTGACATGGGTAAGCCCATAAAGGTTACAGCCCACTATAAACAGCCCAAGCCCATCACTTAGGCCCCAATACATAATTCAACTAATGAGGTCCAACATGGCTGGAACTCAACATGGCATTAAGAACCAATGATACTCAAACACGTGGCAGGTGAAACATAAGCCACATAAGCAGATAAAGATCTTGCAAAGTTATTACACTGCACATCAGCCATTAATGAAGCCCCTTACAGCATTTATTGCGATAAGCCCTCCTCGTCGAGACAGAATGGCCTCACCATGAACAAGGCAAGCTAGAGCATAGACTTTCGGTCAAGATGGCAGGTCGGAAGAGACAACGAAATGATTACCAAAGGATATAAGCAGACGTCGAAGACAAGAAGAAGATTAAGCTTTCTATCTCTAATCTATCTCTATACCTCACTTCTCTTTCTACCTTGCTCGTCGGAGGGTTCACTGGGGGAATCCCCGTTCCCCGTTGGACTCTTGTGCAGGTCTTCTGGTGGGCTTGGTCATGCGGATGCGGGTTCTTGAAGCGTGGATTAGTCCGACCCGTTCCATCTAGAACATGCTGTATCACCAGTTGGCGCCGTCTGTGGGAACCTTTTGCTCCACGCGGCAGTTGTGCTCATTGTCGCCGGAGGCCCTTTCCCAATAACCTCTTCCTACCACCTGCGAAAGTGGATGGTCACAACTAGATCCATGGCGTCCCACCCCAATGTTCCCAACTACCAAGCCGACCCTCCCAATCCAAACAACCCACCACAGTACTTTACCGAGCTCACCAACAGCATTAACCGCCTGGCCGAGCAAAACCAAGCTTTGATTAATGCTCTACTCCAAAGAAACCTTCCTATGCCTCCTCTACCACCTCCAGATATTCCACCCAAACCAAGAACGAGCCCCGAGCCATACTATCCAGTAGCCCTATCCACCTAACTCGGAAGGCTTGCGACCCCCTCCCCTAGATATAAATCCGCCACTCCGGGCCCCGCATCCATCGGTCCCAGCACCAACCCCTGAAGGAGAGGCCAGTAGCGTCCAGCCCTCGTTGCCTTCCGGTGGTGACAACATTCCTCTTTGGGATGCAGAACTCCGAGCCATGAAGCTCCAGCTCTAAGGAGTAATGCAGAACATACAGCATAAACCATCTACCACAGCCAACTCCCCATTCGTTGCTTCCATCAGAGACAAACCTTTACCCCCCAAGTTTAAGATGCCCACAATCGACTCTTTCGACGGTACATCGGACCCGGTTGATCACTTGGAGACCTACAGAACCCTCATGATCCTCTATGCATTCCCCGATGAAATCATGTGTCGGGCTTTCCCCGTAACACTCAAGGGGTCGGCTCGACTCTGGTTTAGTCAACTGCCAGCAGATTTTGTTTCCACTTTCCAGCACCTCAGTGACTCCTTTCTCAGCCATTTCATTGGAGCCCAGCACCAGCGGCGTCCGGCAACCCAGCTCCTCAACATCCGTCAGACTGAGGGGGAGTCGCTGCGCAGCTTTGTCACCCGCTTCAATACCGAAGCCTTGCAGGTGGCGAAAAACGATGACAAGGTTATCCTCACGGCGTTCATGGCCGGCCTACGATCATCTGATTTCCTTTTCTCCCTCTCCAAAAACCCCCTGACCTCTATGGCAAACCTACTTTCCAAAGCCCAAAAATACATGAACGCCGAAGATTCCCTAGTCGCTCGCCAAGATCCTACAGCCTAAAACCCGACCCCCAGAGAGAAGAGAAAGGACTCAGAAACTAAAAACACCCAGTACAATAACCAAACACATCAGTATACCGACCGACCCCCCCGAGCCGACCGGTCGGCGCCAACCCAACCGCCCGGTCGGTTCGAACGGTACGCACCCCTCAATTCCCCCATGGAACAAGTCTTCAATCAGATCCAGCGAGACTACCCCCTGAAATGGCCCAAACCATCACGGTCTCCTTCCAATCGGCGAGACTAGTTCAAATACTGCCGTTTTTACCAGGACCACGGCCATAATACCGAGGAGTGTGTTTGTGATATCCTGTTCCGTAATATGTTAATTGGTCCTTAATATGAGTATGACTATGTGTTTAATGTGATCTTGTGTGCCATTATGTGAAAATATGTGGTTTTGAATTTTTATCTGTTCACCGTAGGAATATCTGTTTGATTTTCTGCTTTGGAAATTAAATTGAAGGCCTTATCGGTCACAGAACCCGAAATTGATTACGCCATTGTGATTGGCATAATTTTTAGAGCCTACGGTGAAATTTAATTAGAAATTGATTCGGATCAAAATAATTAGATTCAGAACGACTAATTAAGTGCTCAATTATTTGGTATTAAAATAATGTGACTTAGTGGGGCTTTATAAGGGCCTTATTATATTCATTCCTTCTCTTTAAAATCATTTGGCTAATATCAACTCTAAGAGAGGGAAGAGAGGGTCGGCTAGAGAGGGAAAGAGGAAGGATTGCATGTTTTGGCTCAAGGTTTGTGAGATTGGGAAGTTAAACTCAAGATTCAACTAGAAATTGGGAAGATTAAGGCTCCTAGGTGAGTAATCAACCCTTGACTCATGAATTTTTGTTTGTAATTTGTAAATTCAAGTTTGATTAATGGTAAAAAACATGAGTTAGATTGATTATGATGAAATTGAGTTGGTTTTGTTGAAATTGAAGTCTTAGAACACATGCATGTAAGAAATTGCCATAAATTTCCATGTTTGAGCATAGAGTATGTGATCCATGTTGAATTTTTGGTTTAAGTCCATATATTTGATCACTTCTTCACCAATTAAGTTGAGGATATTGTGTATATTTCACATACAAGTGCAAATCATGGGAGTTTGAGTCTTGCATGTTTGAATCTAGTGTGTTGGTGATGAGTTTGGGTTAATTTGAGACATGCATGTGATTAAATTGTGAAATTGAGCTTCATTGTGTTGTAATTTGGTGTTTATACCATGTTAGAATATGTATATGTGAAGTTTGAGCCAAAATCATGCATTTGGAACCTTTGAACATCAAATTGAAGCTCAAGAACATGTTCTGGATTTTTCAGAATTTTGATGTCCGCTCGAGCGTGAAATTCGTGTTCCTAGTATTTTCTGCAAACATGGTGTCCGCTCGAGCGTGGAAGTTCACGCTCGAGCGGGAAGCCATGTAGAGAGGCCTTCCGCTCGAGCGCCAGAGTTCGCGATCGAGCGTAAATTTTACATACCCAGTACTTTTGCAGGCCTCAAGGTCCACTTGAGCGGGGAAGTCCACGCTCGAGCGAGGACCCTGTTTTCTGAAATTTCGAAAAGACATTCTGTGTTTCATTTTCTGTTCTCTTTCACTTCCAAGTACTCTTAGGCATGCATTGAGCATTGTAATTGAGTTAAAGAGATAAGAATGAAGCCTAAAGAGGAAAATGTGAATTTAGAACGGATCGAATCGTTTGTGACCCTTTTGTGTTCATGGAATGTGTAGGGTCGAGCTCCAGGGCAAACCAACCAACCGATCACTATGAGTAATATCTTAACAAAGATATTTGAAATATGTTGTTGTCCAAATTACTTACTTCTATGTAAGTTCTATAAGTTTGTTGATTCGATTGGTGGACAATGTTGCTATGCCAAATGAATGGGCCAGAGGCCAGTTTGATCTGAATGATAGAGTGAATGGGCCAGAGGCCGTTTTGACAAGAATGAATGAATGGGCCAGAGGTCATTTTGACATGAATGAATGGGCCAGAGGCCGTTTTGACATAACTGAATGGGCCAAAGGCCGTTTGACACGAACGAATGAATGGGCCAGAGGTCATTTCGACATGAATAAATGAATGGGCCAAAGGTCGTTTTGACACGAATGAATGAATGGGCTAGAGGCCGTTTTGACATGAATAAATGAATGGGCCAAAGGCCAGTTTGACATAAACAAAATATGAATTGGGCCCAAGGCTGTTTGAAGCATGTTGTTCTACATACCGTCTGTATAACTCCTTTATTTGATATTATTTACTGGGCTTTCGCTCACGCTCATTCATGTGTTTGTAAGTGAGCCAAGGGAAGTCCAAACCCAGCCCAGTGAAACCTGTAAGGAACAACAAAGGTTTTGAAGAGTCAGCCCTTGCGTCTCACGCACGAGACCCGTCTTCGCCTTTTTGTCATTCTGTTTTATTTTGTCATGTGGGCGAAGTCTTGGAACATGCTGTATATAGTTTTCTTGGGTTGACTTAGACTTATATGATCCCGTATGTACAGAACCTTGTGTAGTACACATTTTGATGTGAGTTATTAATGTACATATGTATGGTTTATTTTGATGTGCCATGTAAGCACAGCTCTATGGACAAAGTTTTAAATTGCTTCCGTTTGGCCCCCATTAACTCTGTTAAAATACGTTTGGTTTGGTTCAAGGCCATAGGTAATCTCTTGATTACTGGCCGGTCATGTCCTTAACCCACGGGGGCGGGTTCGGGTCATGACAGAGTGGTATCAGAGCACGAGTTAATAACTCACACACTTGTCCAAAAGAGCAATAAGTGTCTAGAAAAGATCTAGGATGCATTCATGTGATAAATCTGAATTTGAAAGCATCAAGAATATGCTTAAATGTTTTGAGATGAACAATTATGTGTTATAAGTTTGTAATTTGCTTGCATTGCAAATTATCTGAATATGTATGCTCTTTAGTATATGCATACTCGTGAATCTTTTGTGTGAAATATATTGCAAGTTTAATCATATGGTGAGAACAAGAGGTGATGAGATAGAGGAGTTCTCTACTGCCAGAATAGACCGAATGGAAAGACTGATACAGGAAATGACATAAACTTTGAGACAACAACATGAATGGCAACAACAGTGGCAGCAACCACATCCTCCACCTCCACCTCCACCTCCGGCACCTCTTGTGCCAGATAATCAGAGTGATGATCGGATAATAGCACTCACCAAAGAATTCAAGAAAATGAAACCACCACTGTTCCATTGTGGATTAGATCCGTTGAAAGCCGAAGCGTGGGTCCTCGGCATTGAGAAATTATTTGAAGTGTTCCCGTGTTCGGAGACACAGAAAGTACTTCTAGCCACTTTTATGCTAGAAGACGAAGCAAGAAGATGGTGGATGTTGATGCGTGAGAATCACAGAGATGTTGATTGGGTGAAATTTTTGGAAATTTTCTATGACGAGTACTTCCCACAGTGTGTTCGAGATAGGAAAGTGTCAGAGTTCAAGGAACTAAGGCAAGACAGTATGACTGTAGCTGAGTATGAGGCCAAATTCACTGAATTGGCCAGGTTTGCACCACATGTAATTGATATTGACTATAAGAAGGCAAGGCATTTTGAAGGTGGGCTTCGCAGCGACATTTTAGAAAGAGTAATGTCTTGAAGTTAGAAACCTACATTGGGGTGCTAGACAGGGCCATCATATCAGAGGCTAACATAGCTAGACAGACTAAGTCTACAACTGACTGAAAAGGCAACAAAAGCAAAGCTTCTTCTCAAAGAAGAAATTTTTGAAAAAGCAAAATACGGGCTCCTCAAATACTTCGAATTCTTCCAGAGACAGCTCCCATGTGCAATATTTGTAGCAAAAGGCATCGTGGGTTTGTTACCGTGTGTCAGGGGCCTGTTTCAAATGTGGGAAACAAGGGCATATGGCCCGAGATTGTAATCAAAATAGTGGAAAGCTAGCTGCCAGCTCAACTGCATCGATCCCGAAGCCGGGAAATACTTTGAAGTCTGCTACCACCGGGGATACCGTGAGACATGGGAGAGTTTTGGCGCTTGTTCCGGGCGATACACGGAATGCCAACGCAGTTGTCTCAGGTACCATTTCTATATATAATCAGCATGCCTTTGTGTTAATTGACTCTGGATCCACACACTCTTTTGTGACATGTGCATTTGCATCTAGACTGAATAGACCTTTAGAATTACTGCCATATCTACTATGTGTGTCTGCTCCATCTGGGGAATCTGTGTTGTGTGAATCTATATACCGGTTTTGTGATATGCGTGTTGAGGATGCTATCCTATATGTAGATTTGTTACCCTTGAACTTTAGACATTGTGATGTAATTTTGGGCATGGATTGGTTAACTAAATATTGTGCCACCATTGATTGTGTGACCAAACGAGTTGTTTTAAACCACCAGTACATACAGAAATTGTGTTTATGGGTAATGGGGTAGACCTCCACCTTATTTGATATCCGCAAGGAAAGCATGCCAAACTGATAGAAAGGGTGTCAGGGTTATTTGTGCTATGTGTTGTCTGAACAATCTGTGAATATTGAATTGAACAGTATCCCTATTGTTAGAGAATTTCCAATGTGTTTCCAGATGAATTACAAGGGGAATTGTAGACAGGGAGATAGAGTTCACTATTGAAACCGTATCAGGCACCCAACCTATTTCTAAAATCCCTACAGAATGCGCTATCGAAATGAAAGAATTGAAAGAACAGTTGCAAGACCTGCTTAACAAAAGGTTTATCCGACCTAGCACTTCGCCATGGGGTGCACCTGTATTGTTTGTGAAAAAGAAGGATGGAACCCTACGTTTGTGTATTGACTACCGAGAACTGAAAAAGGTAACAATAAAGAATAAATATCCCCTACCCCGTATTGATGACTTATTTGACCAGTTGCAGGGATCACAGGTGTTTTCTAAGATTGATTTGAGGTTCGGGTATCACCAGTTGAAAGTTAAGGCAGAAGATGTTGAGAAAACTGCATTCAGAACGAGGTATGGACATTTTGAGTTTCTTGTTATGCCATTTGGAGTGACTAATGCTCCGCAGCATTTATGGACTTAATGAATCGAATTTTTAAAACCTACCTTGACGAATTTGTTGTGGTTTTTATCGATGACATTTTGATATATTTTAAAGATAGACTTGAACATGAACATCATTTGAGAACTGTTCTACAAATACTTCGGGAAAGGAAATTATTTGCTAAACTAAAGAAATGTGAGTTTTTGTTGGATGAAGTTGTTTTCTTAGGGCATGTAATCAACAAGGAAGGAATTTCAGTGGACTCGCAGAAAATAGAGGCGATTGTGAGTTGGCCTACACCGACCAATGTGACAGAAGTCCGTAGTTTCATGGGCTTAGCTGGGTACTACAGGAGGTTTGTGAAGGACTTTTCGAAATTAGTTGTGCCTCTTACCCAATTGACACGTAAAGGGCAACCGTTTGAATGGAATGACGAAAGATAATCTGCCTTCTATGAACTAAAAACAAGATTGACCACTGCACCAATTTTGACACTATCTTCAGGTACGGAGAATTTTGTAATTTTCAGTGATGCGTCTTATAAAGGTTTGGGTTGTGTGTTAATGCAGAACGAAAAGGTTATTGCTTACGCCTCCCGACAGTGGAGGCCACACGAGAAGAATTATCCAACACATGACCTAGAATTGGCCGCAGTTATTTTTGCTTTGAAAATCTAGCGGTATTATCTGTATGGAGCAAAGTGTGAAGTCTACACGGATCACAAAAGTCTGAAATACTTCTTCACGCAGAAGGAGTTGAATATGCGACAGAGGAGATGGCTGGAACTGATAAAGGATTATGATTTAGAGATTCAGTATCACCCCGGGAAAGCTAACATAGTTGCTGATGTCTTGAGCAAAAAATCAACGGGGAGTATGGCTTGTTTGCTTACCGAACAGAAAGAGATCTTGGAAGATTTTGAAAAATCTGAAATTGAAGTGGTAATGTGTGAACAGGGTGGACTGATAGTCGCTATTATAGCCGAACCGGCAATCATTGACGAAATCAAGCAGAAGCAGAAAGAGGATGAATTCCTCAAGAAAGTGATTGATGAATTTGAGACAAGTCTGAAAGTAGAGTTTGGCATTGAGAATGAAGTGTTGAGATTTTGGAACAGAATGTGTGTCCCAGTTATTCCGGAACTAAAGAAGAGGGTTTTAGATGAAGCCCACAGATCTGTATTTGCTATGCATCCGGGTAATAATAAAATGTATCGGGATTTGAAACAAACCTATTAGTGGCCTAAAATGAAGAAAGAGATTGTAGAATATGTGTCCAAGTCTTCAATGTCAGCAAGTCAAAGCTGAACATCAGAAACCAGGCGGTCTACTTCAACCTCTCCCTATTCCAATGGAAGTGGGAGTATGTGACTATGGATTTCGTTGTTGGCCTACCTCGGACTTCTCGAGGTATGGATTCTATTTGGGTTGTAGTTGATAGACTGACTAAATCTGCACATTTTCTATCAGTTAGAACCACGCTTAATGCTTATAGACTGGCTACCATTTACGTTGATGAGATTGTCCGTTTACACGGAGTTCCGGTATCCATTGTGTCGGATAGAGATCCGAAATTTGTATCTAGATTGTGGAAGAGTTTGCAGGAAGCTATGGGGACAAAACTAAGATTCAATACTGCATTCCACCCACAGACGATGGGCAATCAGAACGAACAATACAGACTTTGGAAGTTATGCTTTGGATGTGTGCTTTAGACTTTCAGGGGAGTTGGGAAGACTATTTGCCACTTACAGAGTTTGCATACAATAACAGCTTCCACTCCAGTATCGGTATGGCACCATACGAGGCTTTGTATGGTAGAAGGTGTAGATCACCTATTTGTTGGACAGAAGTCGGGGATAGAGCTTTACTTGGGCCTGAAATTGTGCAAGACACTTCTGAGAAAATCAAGATTATTCGGCAAAGGCTCAAAATAGCTCAGGACCGACAAAAGAATTATGCAGATGTTCGAAGAAGACCTCTTGAGTATGAGGTTGGTGGACACGTGTCTATTCGTGTGTCCCCAATGAAAGGCCAAGTCAGGTTTGGAAGGAAGGGCAAGTTATCGCCCCGTTACATTGGGCCATTTCAGATTCTGGAAAGGCTTGGTCCAGTTGCTTATAGAGTCGCTTTGCCACCAGGATTCGAACAAATCCATAATGTGTTTCACGTGTCGATGTTGAGGGGTTACCTCCGAGACCCGTTTCATGTGATTGATTACCACTGGGTAGCTATTGATGAAAATATGGAATACGCCGAATGGCCGGAATGAATTGTTGATCGGCAAGTGAAACAATTGAGAAGCAAGTCCATCCCAATGGTGAAAATGGAATGGAAAGAACACTATGGGACGGATGCTACATGGGAAAAAGAGGAGGAAATGCGACTACGCTATCCACATTTGTTTCCCAATGAAGGTAAAATAAGTTTGGAGGACCAAACTTCCTAAATGGGGGAAGACTGTGATATCCTTGTTCCGTAATATGTTAATTGGTCCTTAATATGAGTATGACTATGTGTTTAATGTGATCTTGTGTGCCATTATGTGAAAATATATGATTTTGAATTTCTATCTGTTCACCGTAGGAATATTTGTTTGATTTTCTGCTTTGGAAATTAAATTGTAGGCCTTATCGGCCACAGAACCCGAAATTGATTACGCCATTGCGATTGGCATAATTTTTAGAGCCTACGGTGAAATTTAATTGGAAATTGATTCGGATCAAAATAATTAGATTCAGAACGACTAATTAAGTGCTCAATTATTTGATATTAAAATAATGTGACTTAGTGGGGCTTTATAAGGGCCTTATTATATTCATTCATTCTCTTTAAAATCATTTGGCTAATATCAACTCTAAGAGAGGGAAGAGAGGGTCGGCTAGAGAGGGAAAGAGGAAGGATTGCATGTTTTGGCTCAAGGTTTGTGAGATTGGGAAGTTAAACTCAAGATTCAACTAGAAATTGGGAAGATTAAGGCTCCTAGGTGAGTAATCAACACTTGACTCATGGATTTTTGTTTGTAATTTGTAAATTCAAGTTTGATTAATGGTAAAAAACATGAGTTAGATTGATTATGATGAAATTGAGTTGGTTTTGTTGAAATTGAAGTCTTAGAACACATGCATGTAAGAAATTGCCATAAATTTCCATGTTTGAGCATAGAGTATGTGATCCATGTTGAATTTTTGGTTTAAGTCCATATATTTGATCACCTCTTCACCAATTAAGTTGAGGATATTGTGTATATTTCACATGCAAGTGCAAATCATGGGAGTTTGAGTCTTGCATGTTTGAATCTAGTGTGTTGGTGATGAGTTTGGGTTAATTTGAGACATGCATGTGATTAAATTGTGAAATTGAGCTTCATTGTGTTGTAATTTGGTGTTTATACCATGTTAGAATATGTATATGTGAAGTTTGAGCCAAAATCATGCATTTGGAACCTTAGAACATTAAATTGAAGCTCAAGAACATGTTCTGGATTTTCCAGAATTTTGATGTCCGCTCGAGCGGGGAAACCGCCGCTTGAGCGCCAGAGTTCACGATCGAGTGTAAATTTGACATACCCAGTACTTTTGCAGGCCTCAAGGGTCCGCTTGAGCGGGGAAGTCCACGCTCGAGCGAGGATCCTGTTTTCTGAAATTTTGAAAAGACATTCTGTGTTTCATTTTCTGTTCTCTTTCACTTCCAAGTACTCTTAGGCATGCATTAAGCATTGTAATTGAGTTAAAGAGATAAGAATGAAGCCTAAAGAGGAAAATGTGAATTTAGAATGGATCGAATCGTTTGTGATCCTTTTGTGTTCATGGAATGTGTAGGGTCGAGCTCTAAGGCAAACCAACCAATCGATCACTGTGAGTAATATCTTAACAAAGATATCTGAAATATGTTGTTGTCCAAATTACTTACTTCTATGTAAGTTCTATAAGTTCGTTGATTCGATTGGTGGACAATGCTGTTATGCCAAATGAATGGGCCAGAGGCCAGTTTGATCTGAATGATAGAGTGAATGGGCCAGAGGCTGTTTTGACAAGAATGAATGAATGGGCCAGAGGCCGTTTTGACATGAATGAATGGGCCAGAGTCCGTTTTGACATGAATGAATGCGCCAGAGGCCGTTTTGACATGAATGAATGGGCCAAAGGCCGTTTGACATGAACGAATGAATGGGCCAGAGGCCGTTTCGACATGAATAAATGAATGGGCCAAAGGCCGTTTTGACACGAATGAATGAATGGGCTAGAGGCCGTTTTGACATGAATAAATGAATGGGCCAAAGGCCAGTTTGACATAAACAAAATATGAATTGGGCCCAAGGCTGTTTGAAGCATGTTGTTCTACATACCGTCTGTATAACTCCTTTATTTGATATTATTCACTGGGCTTTCGCTCATGCTCATTCATGTGTTTGTAGGTGAGCCAAGGGAAGTCCAAACCCAGCCCAGTGAAGCCTGTAGGAACAACAAAGGTTTTGAAGAGTCAGCCTTTGCGTCTCACGCACGAGACCCGTCTTCGCCTTTTTGTCATTCTGTTTTATTTTGTCATGTGGGCGAAGTCTGGAACATACTGTATATAGTTTTCTTGGGTTGACTTAGACTTATATTGATCCCGTATGTACAGAACCTTGTAGTACACATTTTGATGTGAGTTATTAATGTACATATGTATGTTTATTTTGATGTGCCATGTAAGCACAGCTCTATGGACAAATTTTAAATTGCTTCCGTTTGGCCCCCATAACTCTGTTAAAATACGTTTGGTTTGGTTTAAGGCCGTAGGTAATCTCTTGATTACTAGCCGGTCATGTCCTTAACCCACGAGGGCGGGTTCGGGTCATAACAGTGTTAACCTCAAAGATCAGGTCGAGGGCTTGATACGTCGGGGACGTCTCAGCCGATTCACGGAAACTCGCCCTCAGCAGAGACAAAGGACTGAACCCATCAGAAACAACCGTCGGCGCACCCCTCCCCGACAACCAGTACAACCTAACCAAGGTCGTGATCGCCCTCCACAGCAACCTCGGGCACAAGGTAACCCCGCCCCACTTGTTGGCGAAATTAGAGTTATTTCGGAGGGCTTGCTTGTGGAGGACCATCCCGTTCGGCTCAGCAGGCAGAACTCAGAAAAATCAGGCAGGGCTTAGACAAAGAAGTTGCCACATTGGACTGGCCCTCTAAACAGCCCAAGCAGTGGACATAGCCTATCACCTTTACGGACGCCGACTGCACAGGCATCCGTTACCCCCATGACGACCCTCTCGTCATCTCTACCCTCCTCTCCAATTACAAGTTCAAACGGGTTGTCGTCGACAATGGCAGTTCTTCAGACATCATCTTCCTAAATTTCTTCCGCCAGCTCAAGATCGAGGAAGAAAGTCTATCCCCTCTCCAAACCCATTAGTCGGTTTCACTGGAGATCGAGTGACATCCATCGGCTCCATCGACCTACCCATCACAATCAGGGAATACCCACGGCAGACCATAAAGTTACTCACCTTCCTCGTCGTCGACTGCCCCTCTGCCTACAAATCATCCTTGGCCGCACCGCCTTAAATGCTTTCCAACCTATCACATCCACTTTCCATCTTGCCATCAAGTTCCCCACCGACCTGGAGTCGGCACAGTAAGAGGAGAGCAGACCGTGGCCAGGGAATGTTACGTCGCCTCACTTAAAGAGGTCAAGCTAAAAGAGGCTATGATCATTGAAGGGCTCGACGTCAGAGACGAGAACGAGTTAGTCAGAGGGGAACCAGTGGAAGAGCTCGTTGAGGTCCCCATCGACCCTACCAACCCAGCAAAAACTGCCAAAATCGGCAGCCAACTATCCTCCCAAGCAAAGGCCGACCTCACTGCCCTCCTGATTGAGCACAACGACGTATTTGCCTGGACCCACTCCGACATGCCGGGTATTGACCCCTCCTTCATAACTCATCGTCTCAGCATTGAGCCCCATTTCCGACCCTTCCGCCAAAAGTAGCGCATCTTTCACCGAAGCGCAACACTCTTATCGCCTCTGAAGTAGATAAGCTCCTTGAGGCACAGTTTATCAAAAATGTGGACTACCCCCGATGGCTGTCAAATGTGGTCTTGGTTTGTAAAAATAACTGTAAATGGCAACTCTGTGTCGACTACTCAAACCTTAACCGAGCCTGCCCCAAAGACAGTTATCCCCTTCCTCACATAGACCTGCTTGTTGACGCCATGGTTGGCCATCAAATGCTCAGCTTCATGGACGCCTTTTCTGGTACAACCAAATTCTGATGCACACGTCTGACCGGGAGCATACCTCCTTCATCACCGACCGGACCTACCATTACTGTGTCATGCCGTTTGGGTTGAAAAATGCTGGGGCCACTTACCAACGGTTGGTCAACGCCGTCTTTCATCATCAGATCGGCCGGAACATGGAAGTATATGTTGACGACATGCTAGTCAAGAGCAAGCTCTCCACTGATCATCTGGCCGACCTCCGAGAGACCTTCGGCACCCTACAAAAATATTAAATGAAGCTCAATCCGGAGAAATGTGCCTTCGGCATGGGATCTGGGAAGTTCTTGGGTTTCATGGTCAGTCAGTGGGGCATCGAAGCTAACCCCGAAAAGATCAAGGCCTTAATTGAAATGCAGTCACCCAAAACGGTTAAGGAGGTTCAGAGGCTTACTGGTCGAGTTGCCGCCCTCAACCGCTTCATTTCCCGCGCAACGGATAAGTGCCTCCTCTTCTTCAAAGTTCTTCGACAAACTTTTGAGTGGACAGCAGAATCCGAAGAGGCCTTTCAGCAGTTGAAATAGTGCATGGCAAACCCCCCCTCCTTTCTCAGGCAATAACGGGCGAACCCCTCTTCCTCTATGTAGCCCTGTCAAACACCGCAGTCAGTGCAACACTCATCAGGGAAGACAGCTCTGTCCAACGACCGGTCTACTACATCAGTCGGGCTCTCAGGGGAGCAGAACAGAATTACCGATTGCTTGAAAAAATGGCCTTAGCCTTGGTCATAGCCTCAAGACGACTCCGACCTTACTTCCAGGCCCACCCCATTGTCGTCCTCACTGACCAACCGTTGAAGAAAATAATGCAACAACCATAGTTGTCCGGCCGACTTATGCAATGGTCAGTCGAGCTCAGCCAGTTTAACATCTCCTAAAGACCCCGAACGGCAATCAAAGGCCAAACTGTCGCCGATTTTATTCTGGAATTCACTAATCCCACTCCGACCACGGCCCCACCACCTCTACGACCCCCGACAGAGGCAGAAGACCCCTACTCTTGGACCCTCAACGTCGACGAATCATCCCGCAAAGAAGACAGTGGGGCTGGTCTTATCCTCACCGCCCCCGAGGGTGTTTACTTCAAATGTGCTCTCCGTTTCTTGTTCGACGCAAGCAATAATGAGCCGAATATGAGGCATTGATAGCAGGTCTCCGCCTAGCCAGAGACATTGGTGTTAGCCATATCCAAGTGTTCAGCGATTCCCAGCTCATTGTTGGACAAATCACAGGAGAATTCGATGCCAAGGAAGACACAATGCGGGCTTACAGGGATATTTCACTCCCCCTTGCTCACCTCTTCAACACTTTCCATATCAAGCATATCCCACTGGTAGAAAACTCCAAGGCAGATGAGATGGCTCAATTAGCTTTTGTCAACTAGTCAGACCTCAGCTACGGTGTCCGCTTTGAGTACCTGGCCCACCCCGCCATTTCTCCAAACCAGCAGCAAGTCCACTTACTCGAAGATGAACCTATTCCATGGACGACCGACATCTTTCTATTTCTGACAACGGGGGAACTGCCAGCCGACAATAGCAGGCCGCCAAAGTTAGGGCCGGTCGTCCAACTACATTCTTATCAGTGGTCTCTTATAAACGTGGCTTTTCATGCCCATACCTGTGATGCCTCAATCATACTCAAGCGACCTACGTGATGAGAGAAGTCCATGAGGGTGTATGTGGCAACCATTCGGGGGCCAGGTCACTAGCACACAAAATACTCCGCACTGGTTACTTCTGGCCTACTCTCAGCCAAGATGTCGCCAAGTTCGTGCTTAAATGTGATAAGTGCCAATGCTTTGCCAACATTCCTCATGCTCCTCATACAGAATTGATCACACTTTGCAGCCCTTACCCATTCGCCAAATGGGGGATCGACCTAGTTGGCCCATTGCCCACTGGCTGAGGCCAAAACAAATTCGCAATTGTCGCCATTGATTACTTCACTAAATGGGTAGAGGCGGAACCCCTTGCCACAATTATCGAGCGGAACACAACCAGATTCATCTGGTAGCCAATCATGTGCCGATTTGGCATCCCCAAGCCATCGTCTCCGACAACGGCAAACAATTTGACAATGCCAAGTTCAGAAAATTCTGTGCAGAACTTCAAATCCAGCCATGTTTCTCTTCCCCAGGTCATCCTCAAGTCAATGGCCAAGTTGAGGTTACCAACCGTTCTCTGCTGAAGATCATCAAAACTAAGCTGGAAGCAGCTAAGGGACTCTGGGCTGAGGAATTACCAAATGTACTTGGGCCTACCGCACTACCGCTCGAACCCCCACTGGGGAGATCCTTTTTCGCTTAACATACGGCGCTGAGGTGGTCATCCCAGTGGAAATCAGTCTGCCTACCCCGAGGGTTCTACACCCGAATCCAGAACTAACCGAAGAGCTACGTCGGGCAGACCTAGACCTAATCGAAGAGCTCCGAGAGACCACTGCTATCAGGCGGGCCTCATACCAACAGAAAATGATGACACACTACAACCGCAAAGTCTGATCGAGAGAGTTCGCTGTGGGGCACCTTGTTTTGCGCGAAGCAACTCTTGCCACCAAAAATCCGACTGAGGACAAGCTGGCAGCCAAGTGGGAGGGACCTTACGTCGTCAAGGCCAGACCTCGTCCGGGTACTTATCAACTTCAGGACATGGAAGGACGAGAACTCCCCCACCCATGGAACGCCGAGTACTTGAAGCGTTATTTTCAATAAAGCCCTATTTTGTATTGATCAGTTGTTGTATTTTCCTTTTGACAATTTACACACTTGAATGTTCTTGTTTTTCTCTCGCATGATGTAAATTTCTGATCAAATGGGCTACACTTTAAATGACAACAATCTTACATCTAAGTTATTTGTATGGTATTTCAATAACGTCCTGATTGCAGCACTCAGCTAAAAGCCTCAGCCAGACTGAGCATGAAGAGCTCAGCCAGATTGAGTCAGTTAAAGCCTCAGCCAGACTGAGCATGAAAAGTCTCAGCCAGACTGAGCACGAAAAGCCTCAGCCAGACTGAGCACGAAAAGCCTCAGCCAGACTGAGCATGAAAAGCCTCAGCCAGACTGAGTCAATTAAAGCCTCAGCTAGACTGAGCATGAAAAGCCTCAGCCAGACTGAGCATGAAGAGCTCAGCCAGATTGAGTTACTTGAAGAGTCAGCCCGATCGAGTTAATCATGGCTCAATCCAAACTGAGCACGAATGAAGAGCTCGGCCAAGGCCATTCTTGCAATTCCATGATTGTGGCATAGTTGCCATACTTAATCGGATTCCAGGTCCATGATTTCACGCATTTGAACATTCTTTATATTTTTAACCTTTATTTTCCAACCCAGTCTTTCATTTCTCAACACTCTTACAACACGCATTAAAACTTCACATTTTAAGACCTTTACATTACAACGTTCTTATTGATAACACCCTTTGCATCATAATTTTCTCACAAGCTAACTTGGCTCCTTACTTCTCAATTTTCACTACAATTTATACACCAGCCTTATTTGCACAACCATTCTCATTCTTTTCAAATTTACAAAAATAAAGGCCACAATGTGACAAACACAACTCAGAATTTTATTTCTTCACAGACTTATACATAAGTTTACTACAGAAGTTACACGCTCAACAAAAAAAAGAGAGAGACAGAAAAACAACCACAAACAACGCAACAACAAAAATTTTATTTATTTATTTACAAGTGAAGTACACATTCTTCATTGCTCTCTCACTCGAAACAAGATCTTCTTCGTCAACTCCTTCATCTAAGGGGTCTGGGCCACATCGTCTTCCTCTACTCTAACATTGTTGAAGTCCAAGTCTGGGAACAGCTTTTTAGTCTTTCGCTTGAACGTTTTCCAGCCGCTGTCCCAGAACTCAGCCATCTCATGTTTGTAGAAGTCTGACCGCTGGAAGCTCTGAATCACTTCTTCTTCACTCCTGCTCCCAGGTCGCTCCCGATGGCCAGTTGCCCCAGACCCCTCTCTTGCCAAGCTATTGGCGATTGCGACATCAATAGCCATCTGAAAGTCGGCGGACCCCTTGAACTGTTCTACCGCTGCAACGCACAGGTCGGGGTACGCCGCCCTTTCAGATGCTAGCTTGCTCATTTCTTCCTCCAAGGCTCTCTCCAGCCCTGCCTTCTCCGCTGCCGCCTTGGCGCGCTCGTCTGCCAACTCCTTCTCTAACCCAACGATCTTCAAATCTGCTTCTTCTTTTTCCTTGATCGACTGGGCCCGCAGATCCTCGTTGCAAGTCATGGCCTCATCCCACCGTTCGTTGGTAACGGTGCAGGCTTTCGGCACCTCTTCTAGCTTCTTCTGTTCGCTCCCCAATTGGAACTCAAGCGATACCGCCTTACGGCGTTCCGTCTCCAGCTCTAACTTGGTTGCGAGCAGCTCAGCATTGGCTTGGTCGGCTGAATAGCCCTGCACCATCGCCAACACTTCCATCTTTTTGGCTTTCTGGGCCTCTTCCAACCCCCTAACACACACGCTCCGTGCAGTCCTCCTCCACCCCGCAGTTTCCCTCCTCAAACTTTCCAGTTGGGCCTTCGCCTTCTCTAACTTTACCTTCAGTGGCCCTACTTCGCCTTTGGCAGCCGCATCCTTTCTCAGTAGGGCTCCTGCTAAGGCAGTTGCCTCCATCTGAGCAGAGCACAACCCCTTTAGCAGTTCGGCCTCAGTGAAATTGGCCATCGAACGCACTGCTGCCTTCTCCACCACGCCCAAGAGCCGGTCGACAGCAGTCTTGGCTGGGCCTCCTTCTCTCTCCAGTCACCCAGAAACTGCTGGAGCGTGGTAGATAGCAGTTTTCAATTTGACCCCCTCTCCCTCTCCTTGGGGGGCAGCCCCTCTCTTTGGCTGTTGCTCTGCCCTCTCTTTAGACCCAGTCGCCTTATCTTCAACTTGTGTTTCAGGGCCAGTCGCCCCACTCATCATCTCTTTTGATGCCTCCTCCAACCCTACTTCGGGGGCCTCCTCCACCGTCACCTCCTTCCTCCTCTTCAAGGTGGGCTCCTCCTCACTCTCCCTCACTCTCTTTTTCTTCTTCTACAACAACGCCTCCATTTCCTTCTTATTCCTCTCCTTTAGACGATCCACTAGGGGTGGTTGTCGCTCAAAGCCACCCAGATCTTTCTCCCCTAGCGACTTCAGGCGCGGTCAGATTCGCTCCCTGATGATCGGCTTTGGAGCAGGCCTCAGTTGTGTCTCCTTATACTTGTTCGCTTGGGCGAACAATCTCCTCTCCTCTTCCTCCTCTACCTTCCTCTGCGCCTCTAGCTCCTCCCTTGCTGGGTCATTCCCCAACGGTTGCGGCCCGGCAAACAACGTTGAAGGCAGGACCAGCTCGTTCCACCTCACCCCCTTCTCTTCCCTCCATTCCCTCACCCTCTTCACTCGGTCTTCGGCCGCCCCGTCCAACTTCGGCTTGACTGATTTGGTAGGGACCTTCCACGTTGTATGCACCCCAGCCCCACCGTTCGCCATCACAAAGAACTATCTTGGTCTCCACCCCTTCACCGATGATGGAAGACCCGCCACCAGACCCCGCCCCACAACTGTTTGCAGCGTCACCCAAGTCTCCTGCTGACCAGAGGCCTTGTAGCAAGAGAAGAACTTCTCTACTGTCATCACCGTCCCTCCGGTCGCCTACGGCCAGGCACTCGTGCACGCAATTACTATCTTCCAGGCATTCGACATCAGTTGCCCTGGCGCCGCTTCTAGCTTGTTTAGCACATCCACCACTACCTGGGGGAGAAGTAGCCTCAAACCCCCTCGCAACGCCTCCTCGTACAAGCTAAATTCGCCCGGCCGCACATCTGATGCCCTTTCCTTGGTTATGGGCAATCTTAGTCTTATCTCTAAGGGAATTTGATACTTCTTCCTTATTCCGTCCAACTCCTCTGTTGTTAGTACGGATCTGTCCGGTTTGGTGTGCCAATGGTCCGGCTCCACCTGGCTAATAGGTCTCACAGCCTAGATTATTGTCTTAGGGCGAGCCCGTACAACTTGACTTGCTCCCTCCCCCTCCCTACGCTTCGTACGGTATTGTTCCGCCAAATCTATCGCATCGTCGTCGCCCAATGGATCAACCCTTGCGGTTGTTGCTTCCTCTTGGGCCATCTCTCTCGTGTGTCTGCGAATAGCTTCAGATGCTGGTGCGAGATAGTTCACAAAATGTTTCAACGGTGTATCACTCGACACGAAGGAGTTTACACTTGGAATATTTTGGTTGTTTGCAAAGAGATACGTAAAACGGATAATACCAAAAGCCCAAGGTTTGCCTATATTCCAAGGGTCACAATTAAATTTCGCCAGTTTGAAAATTTTCAAAAATCTGCCAAAACTGTCTTTTCAACACCCTACATTGACCTATCATTTCATTTCTTGCTCAACGCCTAACCTTCCCCATCACGGGATTCCGCCACGTGTACGCCCACGATCCACTGCCCCCTTTCCCCTTCCATGTCTTTTCCACTTCACTTCACCACGTGACCCGCCGCCCCTCGAGCCCCACGCCACACCACCCACCCTTCGCGGTCGGCCCTCCTCATGGTCGGTCCCACCACTCGGCCACCCTTCGCGGTCGGCCTTCCTCATGGTCGATCCCACCACTCGGTCACCCTTCACGGTCGGCCCTCCTCAGGGTCGGCCCCTCACCCGGCCCTCCTCCCGCCACACCGCCTTCGACCCACCTCTTGGTCAGTCCTTACCCCGCCAGTCTTTCACAACCACCGTCTTCTTCCTTATTCCCTTCATTAGACTAAAGCTGCACTCGGGAATGGGGGACTACTGACATGGGTAAGCCCATAAAGGCTATAACCCACTATAAACAACCCAAGCCCATCACTTAGGACCCAATACATAATTCAACTAATGAGGCCCAACATGGTTGGAACTCAACATGGCATTAAGAACCAATGACACTCAGACACGTGGCAGGTGAAGGACAAGCCACATAAGCAGACAAAGATCCTGGAAAGTTATTACACTGCACATTAGCCATTAATGAAGCCCCTTACAGCATTTATTGCGATAAGCCCTCCCCGTCGAGACGTAACGGCCTCACCATGAACATGGCAAGCTGGAGCATAGACTTTTGGCCAAAGTGGCAGGTCGGAAGGGACAACGAAATGATTATCAAAGGATATAAGCAGACGTCGAAAACAAGAAGAAGGTTAAGCTTTCTATCTCTAATCTATCTCTATACCTCACTTCTCTTTCTAACTTGCTCGTCGGAGGGTTCGTTGGGGGACTCCCCGTTCCCCATTGACTCTTGTGCAAGTCTTCTGGTGGGCTTGGTCATTCGGACGCGGGTTCTTGAAGCGTGGATTAGTCCGACCCGTTCCATCTGGAACACGCTGTATCATCAAAAATTAACCAAAAAAAAAAAGCAATTCCAGCTGTGCGAATAAGTTTTGGTTAGTTGAATCGATAAAAATTTGAATGGAAATCACATCTATTAAAGAAATTGAATGGGTTTGATTAACTTAAAAAAAACAATTATATGAAAAATTGAGTTTTATAATAATTTTATTTGTCTCAAAATTACTCCTCTGTAAAAAAAAAAAAAAAATTAAAAGCAAATCAATGTTAAAACATAAACACTTGAAACATAGAAATGTTTTGAAATTATAATTCATAAGTGCCCCCCTAACTTAATTTCTTAACTCCACCATTTTTTGAAATAAATGGAAGTTCAATTATACAACTGTAACAGCCACATAATATAAAACAAAATTCAACATGTAACTACAAAATATATATATATATATATATATATAATTGTAGTAACCAAATTAGACCAAAAATAAAGATGAATCAAAACTATAAACCAACCAAATTATACGAATTCAAATGTCCAGTATCATTTTAAATCCAATTCATTCACATATCGAATCATCCAAAATTCAAATACAAAATCATTAAAAGAAGTGGTTTAGCCCCAATTTTTTTTAAAAGTCAAAAAATACAATAATAATAACGCAATTGTTCCATATTAATTAAATGTCATCCCTTTCAATTTTGTGCGGGCGGTTGTGAATTACTAAAGCAATTAAGAAAATTATCATTGTCCAAACATGACGATGCCTCCAAAGGAGTGTGCTGTTGCATCAACTGGAATTTCTTGGAAAAGAAAAAAAACAAAAAGAAAAAAAGAATATGCATTAGAATAAATTTTATTGACAAATTTTTTTTTTCAAATTTAAGTATATTAAATACCTGAGAAATTGCTAAACTGTATGATGCTTGAGAAGGCAAAAACGCCGACTGTGAGTGCAATGATAGATAGTTAATGTCGTGCACAAAAAGATTAGGAGGAGGCTCCTTTGCAGTTTAACTTTTCAACTGGACGGGGTTGTCAAGCCACCATGGGCCCATCACAAGACTCATCTCGATAATTTGAACCATTCATTTTGTAATGTCTCTGAAGAATATCATCCATGCAAGATAACCACAATTACATGATCTGGTTACATTTATTTTAAGAATCTACTCTAAAAATTATATTTATCGTTTATTTCTTTTTAAGATAAATCTTATTTGATTATGTAGTTGCGGTTATCCAATCAATGTAATTTTTTGCATGAATAATGTTTTTCAAAGACATTACAAGATGAACAATTCGGATCATCGAGATGAATCTTGTGATGAGGCCACGGTGCCCGACAACCCCGTATAGTTGAAAAGTTCAACCGCAGAGGAGCCTTCTCCAAAAGATTATACATGTAATTCATCACTTGTGGTCAGTAAGGTGTTTGAACATCATAAATGATTATACGTAGATAGGGGTGTGCGCGGTGCGGTTCGGGTGGTTTGAGAGTAAAATTACAAACTAAATGGCAGATTGGCAAATCGCGGTTTGGGCGGTTTTATGAGGATTAGGGAATTGAAGAATATTCTAACTAATTGTCAACATTTACATAATATATAACACTAATTTGAATAATATTTTTCATATATATAACACAAACTAATTTTATATATTATGTTTCATATATATAACTACTAATTTGTAACAAATTTCACATCTTAAATCTCTCTCACACTCATCTTTACTTTGATATTTCATTAGAGTTTAAAAAATATATAAGTATTAATTATAGCAGAGTGGAGCAGTTTCGAAGGCGGATTATAAATTTTAAAGTTTAATCTGAGGTTAGCGGATAGAGCGGTACAAATTGATGCAAATCTGTGCAGTTTTAGCGAATTGGACAGTATTTTGCACAACCCTATACGTAGATATAATGTGTCATTATCATTACATTTGCAGCATATATTGCAAATATTCTGTAATAAAAGAAAAACTCACATGTTGGTTTGAAAATGGATTATGGACATCTACATTGTTGTCGCATTGATCAATACTCTAAGAATATTTCAAATTATTTATAAGTACATTGCACAAAGTTTAAAAAAAAAAAAATGAAAAGAAAAGAAATGGCATAGTAAATAAGATTAATACCTGAGTAAGGCAAGGTCATGAAACACGTTTGTTCTATTTTCAATCTTCTCATGCCAACACTTTAATCTACCACCAACCTTCTATGAATTGTCTTTCTTTTTCAAACCCTTTGCTCGTTCAAAATTTTGATCAATCTCATGTAATTCCATGTCAATGGGGCCTCCACTACTAGAAGCATTATTGAAGCCAATTATTGAAATGATTATATTGTCCACTTTTACACAAATAAAAAATAAAGTTGTCCACAAACTCATATACGACATCATATTCAGATGATTGAGCTGGTAATTTTACCATTCTAGGACAAAGATGCCTATAAAGTGTTGATATCGCCAACTTGGGATCAACCTCATCCACTATAACTTTTTTACCCTTAGATGAACAATCATTTGCATCTAATCTCCATTGACCTAGTGTATATCTCTTAGGGATTTCTATAATGTTCATCTGATGGAGCACTTTAATCGCATGACCACACAAAATTTCAAAACTCTCAAATTTTTGACAAGTCTAATGAAGATCTCGAACAGTTTTGCTTCCCAAATCATCAAATTCCATATTACCCACCATAATATACTCTCTATCTTCTCCATAAAAACCAACCACATATTTAATTTTTTTTTGTTTTCTAACTCATGGCATTTCTTTACTTGACAAGAAAGGGACTTGTCAAACTTGCCATGGAACAAGTCAAAGATAAGAGGGGTACAAAGTTTCACAGACATAGGGCAACTCTTGATCTTTATTCTTAGTAACTTTTGTCTAGATTGATAAATAACCTTATTTTCAATATACCACTTGTCTATAACAACATGATCGAAATAGGTAAAGAATTGAACAATGTTATGGTTAGATTTTAAGTGCTTCCTTAATTTTGCATTCAAGCTCTCACTAAGTAGGGTTCTTCGCATACTTGCATTAAATGACCACTTCATGTACACATGCGCCTACTTCTCTCTAAGTTCCCAAGTTTTCTTCATCCATATATTCTCCTCCAAGTTGTATTTAATAATCAAAGAATTCCAAGTTTCAACTAACTTATTTTCATCTTCATATAAAAAAATGCAAGCTTTAAAGTCACTTCCAAATGTTGAGCCGCCCTTGAACAAATAACCTAAATGCTTCAAGGCATTTTGCATAAAATGAAAAGTACACAATCCATGACTAACATCAGTCATGACATGAGAAATCACCTTAGCCATTGCCTGATCTTGGTCTGTAAAAATAGTACAAGGCTTTTCCCCTAACATTGCATGCAAGAAAGTTTCAAATAACTACTCAAATGATGATGTAGTTTCATCATATAGTAATACGGCACCAAAAATCACAGTCATTCTAAAATAGTTAAAATTGGTAAAAGAGAAAATGGTCGACACTCGTTGTTTGTTCGGAATGTTGTGTCGAATGACATTGTATCCCAAAAATTCCCATAATCTGTAATCATCTGTGGTTAGCCCAAAAAATATTGGTTATCATATCATCAACATCCAATTGAATTCAATGGTAAAAATATGGATTATCAGCAGTTTGCTTCTAAAAATATCTCAACAAAGTACATGCTTTACCATATTGCAAGTCTCTCTGTCTTTTTACATGTACGTAGCTTTTTTGGTCTTCTCGCATGAATCCTACAATTTCCCTCCCTCATGCTTGGGCACTAATGAGATCATATGATGCCTTGAGTAGTGTAACCTAGTTCCACATTTATACCTTGAGCTTTACACACCTTTCTTGAGATGACATTATATGAGCAGATTGAGGAAGATGTATAATATGGTTATGGGTATCGTCAAATTTTGTAACAACTCATTTCGATAATTCCCAATCTAATGAGACATACATGAATGCTTTACAATTAGTTCTTATGTCTTGTCGAGGTTGTTTTACCATTTTGCTTCGTTTATCTTTTTCTCTCTCTTTACAGCAAACAAACTTTCTATTAACCATTATATTATCTTTCTTACTTTTCGTATGGTAATCCCTTCTAATATTAAATTCCATAATTCTTCTATATTTATTGTAGAATTGAAATGCAACTTCCTTTTATTCAAACTTAGTCCCAAGACTTAGTGTGTGCTCCTTTAACAACCTCTCATTATCTTCTATACACCCCTCAAGTCCATTAACCTCCATTAATAACAATAATATGATAATAAAGCAAGAAGATAAAAATTAAAAAAGTAACAATATAATGAATGAATTACTCTGTTATTATTTCTTTTCATAATTAATTAAAACAAGTTCCACAATTAGTTGCCACTTTAGCTCTTTACACATTCTAGGCCAACATTCTAAAAAACAATAAGAAGAAGCAACTTGCTCCCTTAAAATAATATATAATATGTGCATAAGTTGGTAGTAAAAGAGCAATGTTGGAGACTTTGGATGAACTATTAAATATTTTATACAATACTCATATGATATGTAACTTATGTGAGTCTCATGTGGCGTGAGTTTAACACTCATGTGAGTATTATGTAAAATATTTGATAATTTATTTGAAATTTTTAGCATTTTTTTGTAGCAAAAATATGCCCTAAAAATTTCACACAAAAAATAAATAAATAAAAAAGTGGGCAACAATTCAATAAAGTACGAATTACATTAACGGTCCCTATAGTTTGGAACTTGTGTCATTTGATCCATAACTTTATAATCATGATATATTTAATCTTGAATTTTAAATCTCATTTTAAATAAGGACAATTGAAGATATCGTTTCTTTGCAAACAGAAAATGTTCCATTTTAAGGGCAAAGCCATCAATTAGATAAAATATAAATTAGTTTGACAAATATAAATGTCAAAAAGTTATTTTTGAATTTTAAAAATTATTTCTACCAACCAAAGATAAAAATTATATAAAAATAATAAATCTTTTACATTTTTATTTTTTTACTAAATTAATTTTTAGTATGTGTTTGGATGATGATCATGTAATAAGTGGTTATTTTTGTTGATATTTTTTTATGGTTATCATGTGACAAATATATAATTTTTTTTTGTTAACAGATATTTTTGGATGATTATCATGTAATAGATGATTATTAGACTTTTAATGTGTAATAGATCTGTTTAATATATGAAATATTTTTAGTTTTGAATTTTTTGATTTAATGGATTGGTTTAATAATGACATCAAAATTATCGTCATATTTGACTTTTGAAAAAATGGAAACTAATTTAATGAAAATAAATATAAAAAATATTTAATTTTAAAAAATTATTTCTTTAAAAGATAAAAATTATAATTTTAAAAGATAAAAGTTATATAAAAAGGAATTGTATGACGACTTTGCCCTTGAAATGGACCGTTTGTAAATAAAACATTTTTAATTTTCTTTGTTTGGAACAAGATTTAAAATTCATGATCAAATATATCACAATTGAAAAGTTACGAACCAAAGTGACACAAACTCTAAACTACAGAGACTGTTAGTGTAATTCGCCCTTCAATAAATAAATAAATTGTAGAGTTTTTTTTTTTTCTTCTTTCAATTACAAACATGACTATTTCAATATAAACATGTTTTATCTATATGTATATATAATAACGTACAATACTTGAAATAAGAGCACTTTTTACTACAAGATGGTGTTGTGATCATGTGAGGATTGGCAATAGAGGAAGGTGGTGAATCACTGTAACAATGGTGGAGAAACCTTTTCCATGGCCGTCGAGCTTGTCCTTTTTTCTTAGGAAGAACCCTAATCCTAAAACCATGAAGAATGTTGCTGCCCTTTTTTTATTTTTTTTTAATATGAAACGACGTAGTTTCACTAGCACAGCAAAATATTGATGTTGGGCTAGGTTGTAGCAGCATGTGTTTACAACTTTCCACCTAAACAGTGGGCTTTGGGCTTTTGCTGTCACAGCCTGGTGCTGTGACAGAACTCACCTGAATCCGCATTTTTTCATACTACGAAAAAAGTAGTTTTTTTTTTTTTTTTTTCACCTTATAAAAAAGTAAAAAATTTTAAAAAATGGATCTCCAAATGAGGGATATGAGGTTACTATTGTGAGAGTCAGGGGGGTTTGTTTCGGGTTAATTTTAATTATCTGAAACATTCATATTATAAGATTCGTCAAATAAATAAAAAATAGATTAATTTGATATCTATAGTCTCATCACAAAACTACATTTGTTTAAAAAACACACATGACTAACATGATTTTAATAATTTTTTAAAAAATAATTAGGACTTGATGATAGAGTTATCGATATTCGATTAGCCTAATTTTTTTCATTGGCAATATTATTGACAAACTCTACAATATGAACAGTTCAAATCGTCAAAATAAGTTCAAGACAAACTTCCACGAAACCTCATAATAGGCTATTGTGCCCATAATTCACAACAGTAACCCCTTATTTTCAAACGAGACCTTAAACTTTTGAAACTTTAAATGGAATAAACTGTAAAAATATTATACTATTGTTTTAAAAAAGCGAATATAAACTTTTGGAATTGTATTAGACAAGGTTTCATTTTTTGGAATCATTCTCATTGTCAAAAGTGTCAAATGCGTATTTTTCTATAGGGTTAGCATAGGATGTTAGCTAGGCTTGTGGAGCCCATTGCGGGTCATGTTTTGATGATTCGAACGTTCATTTTGTAAGGCCCTTCATGTATATTATCTACTAAAGAAAATAGGTCAATTCAATACTCGTAATTTATTCAATTTATCGTATTTCTTTCAAAAAAAATAGACGGCTGACAAAACTCGACAAATTGAACATGTTATGATTATCGAATTAACTTAATTTTCTTTTGTAAGTAATATATACAAAATGAACGATTCAAATTATCTAAACGAAACTTATAATGAGTCTCATGAGTCTGGAAGTGGATTTCTTCGGTTTTGTTGGGGTTTTCGTGGGTTCATTTGTTTATTAGATTTGGATTTGCTGATTCGGGTTCATTTGTGTTGGAAAATAATGATTCTTCAGCAATTTTAATGTGAAATTAAAGTGGGACCCAATCACCAGTTAAGGTGAGTCTAAGTGGTTTTGTATTTTCTTAAGTGAGAAAGTTACAACACAAAAATAATGAGCCCAAACATTAGGTTGTGAATAATAATTGTCTCATAAAGTGGGCATCAATAAAAGTTGGGCTTATATTTGAACTTAGTTTTGGTTTGGACTAGGCCTAGGCTTGTGCTTGTGCTTGTGCATGTGCTGGGTTTGGTCTAGGACTTGGACTTGAACCTAGTCTTGAGCATGGGTAGGGTTGGGTTGGGTTGTGCTGTGTTGGGCTTAGCTTGTCGTATGTGTTTGAGATTGAGTTTGAATTGGGTTGTGACCCAACATTCGTATTCATTTTATGGGCCATTTATTTGAATTATTCAAACATCATTATATACATATTTATTTGTATATATTAAGCACACGAGAGTTTTAGATTTTTGTAACTCTCATCTTTTGATAATAGAGTTGATAACCATATTAGTGGCCATAAGTTTTTAACCTTTGTAACTCTAGCTTTAATGGTTAGAGTTGATGACATTTGATATCAATTTGATGACCCTATTGATGTTAGTTTTCATAGCTAAGACTCTCCCCTTACAAGATAATAGAGGCCTTTTCCCTTTAAACTAAAAAAAAAGATTAAAACAGAGGTTTTTTGTAGATGGAAAATTTGTGGTTTCTTTTTGTGATGAAGTTAGAGATGGTTATTTTATACCAAAGAAATTTTTTCATCTTCTTTTTGCTAGTCTCTTCTTTGGTTCTTATTAGAGAGAAAGTGTTGCCTTTAATCAGTTTGTCGAAGCTATCCAAGAGGTGCTCCTGTAGTAACTGGTCTCAACCATCGTATTCTGGAAGACAAACACCGATGTTCCTCCAATACCCATTGGTGAGACGACAAATCTGTTTTAAAGAAACTGTGTATACTACACACTTCAGTTTGCTTTCTTTCTTGTCATTTATTCTTTAATTTTTCAGAATTAATTTTACCTCGACGAGTTCTAATCTTTATTTATCCATGTTACTAATTTATTCTATTAGTGATTTTGTTTATGCGAGTTCCATGATATAATCTAGTTCATTCTTGTATTTTTAGTTTTGTAATTTATTTTGTATTTCATTCTTTAGTAAAATAAAATAAAATAACCAAGATTGTTTTGTCATTTCTATTTAATTTTATTTTATATATTTTTTCGAGAGGGTAATTTATACTCCGAGCTGGGTAAATGGGCTGAGCTCGGTAAATGGGCCGTTCTTTGGGCCACAGTAAGAAGGGCTGGATGAAAGGGGCTTGTAGGTTAGCCCGGTCCTGGTAAGCTCTATTGTTATCCCGGTCTAGAGAGGCTTGTTGTTATCCCGGTCTAGGAGAGATTTTTGGGTAGCTCGGTCACCGCACTTGGAGTTATCCCGGTCATGGCGTATTGTGGTTAGCTCGGTCAAAACCTGGCTATTTGCTAGCTCAATCAGGACCTTGATGTTTGTTATCTTGGTTTGAACATACCATGGTTAGTACTGGAGAAAATGGGGTAAGAGCAGTGAATGGAAGAGCCGAGCTAAAGTTAGCTCGGTCTAGTCTGCAGCTTAGCATAGCCATGCTTACCTCGGTCATATTAGAATTCGACCATGGTAAAACCATCTCACTTGGTTTAAGCAGTAAGAGAGGTGTTGAAGGATAAGCATTATCTTTCAGGAATGTGATTCCTAGGAGGACTCTACATGGAGGAGTAAGAGTCCTACTTGGATTGTGCCACACGGAACCTATAGAAGCTCATAACATCACCTTTGGAGAGGTAACACAACTTTGATTCCCGAATACACAGAGTTTTTTGTCTATTTGTCTATTTTGCTGACTTAGGCATCGGAGAGGTATCCGGCACACACCCGCCGGCTAGCTCACGTTTGTGTTTTCAGGGAGTAAAGCGACGACGTACGGAGGAGTGCAATCTTGATCAACAGGATTATACGAGGACAATATTTCGTGCTCGTACAATTGGCGCCATCTGTGGAAACAAACAGAACGAACAAAACCTCTTGATTAAGTTTTCCTTGCTAGTAAGAATCAATGGCACACAACGAAGATTTGCCACAGTCCGCCATCGACGGGCAAACTCTAGAAGGGGGTGGGAGGCGTAAAGGTTTGCCTCTTATCCCTCCCATGGCGGATTTGGAGCCCTAACGACAGAATCCCAGGAGGGATACTCGGGGGAGGCGGAATAATAGCCCCGTCGCTCTCACTCACAAAGTCCTGACAGACAAAGGCGAAGCATTGATCCTCAAGTTCTGGAGGACCGCGTGAAGGAGCATGATGAATTAATACGACAGATGGCGGCGGACATGGAGTCTATGAAACGCCAGATCAAGGAATAAAGGGGTGGCGACAGGAGAGGGGCGTAAAGGCAACACACCCCCTCGCCACTTAGAAAAGCGCAGTAGGCATACCACACCATCACAAGCAGAGAGTAGGAGCCTCAAAACAGGCGACACTCAATCTAGGACTTCCAGAACTCGTCACTCCAGATCTGAGAGGACGAGATCTGAGAGGTCATACATAGAGGGAAGCACTTATCGGCCCTCACGCACACACCAGACGTCATCCAGATAGACGGAGTTACCAAGATCGTCCGACTTACGAACTGTGCTAGAAGAAAGGGCACGATGGAAGGAGGATGCCAGGGCGCGCGATCCACACAGAGTTTCTTCCCTTCAACGGTTGGCTCCTCGGACGCATGGAAACGTCGAGGTAGGAATGCCAATACCGCGCCCAGCCTACGAACCAACGGACAAAGCATTAGCGAAGATGCAGACCTCGCCGTTCGTTCCGGCAATTGAGAACGCGCCCCTACCGTTAGGCTTCCTACAGCCCAAATTTCACTACATATGAAGGGAAAGACGGACCCCTACTCGCACTTGAGCCACTTTCGCCAGGTCATTGCAGTATATACCGTCGAAACGAGGCCTTGATGTGCATCTTATTCCCATCCAGCCTTGGCGACCTGGGTTTAACCTGGTTCGAAAGGCTACCAGAAGGCAAGCATTGCCTCCTGGGCACAATTAGCAGAGGCATTCGTAACAAGGTTCAGAACGAACACCAAAACGCTAGTGGAGATCGACCAGCTTCTCTCTCATTGACATGGGCGACAAGGAGACACTTAGATCCTACAATAGTCGCTACTGGGAGACCTTCAACCAGATTGGGGACTGTCCTACCAATCTCGCCATGCACAGTACAAAAAAAAAGGGGCCTTCCAGTTGGGAACAGACTAAGGGACTCAATCACTACGCCACCTTTAACGATGGAGGCCTTAATGGAGAGAGTGCACCAGCACATTAGGGTGGAAAGGATGGCCCCGTGCTAAAGCAAAGTCTCACAAAACCGCATCACCAGACAAAAAGACTTCGGCAAAAGTCAACGCGGTAGAGCGTCCAAGCAAGAATGGGCGTGGCAGGCGAGACAACGGAGAGGACCAGGATAAAAGATGGTTGAGAGTCCGCACTGCCATTACCACGGTATTCAAAAAACTGATCTATCGGATTTTAAGCGAGATACGCGATGAACCTTTCGTCAGATGGCCAGCCAAGCTAGGAGAGGCTCAGAAGGACTACGACGAAAGATCTCGGTGCACCTTCCATAAGGAAAAGGGGCACCGCACTGAAAATTGCACACCATTGAGATAGCACCTGGAAGAGTTAGTAGCGGCTGGTGGCATCTGGACAAATACATCAAATGAGGGACACAGCCAGCCCCCCAGAACCATAACGTCCTAGATGGGATGTCGATCGACACTCCACCTCAAGGCGTGATCAACGTGATACATGGAGTATGTGAACCTGAGCGGATATGTGAGCTCAGAGGAACGATCAAGAAGGCTGAACACTTAAGGGAGGTACTAAGTGCTCAACCTACTATTAAAAAGGGGAGAACAGAGGCCACGAACGTCATATCCTTTTCAGATAAAGACTTGGCCAGGATATATTACCCTCACAATGATGCCCTGGTGGTCACTCTCCGAGTCAAGGATTTTGACGTCAAGCGGATTTTGATCGACCAAGGTCGTTCATGTGAGATAATGTATTACGAAACATTTAAACAGTTGAAGCTACAAGACAAAGACTTGGCACCCGCGGTATCTCCCCTAATTGGATTCAACTCAATGTCAGAGTGGCCAGTCGGCAAGATAATCCTCCCAGTCAGAGCGGGAAGCGTGACGAAACAAGTGGAATTCTGGGTGTTGAAAGTCCCTTCCACTTACAACATAATCTTGGGAAGAACATGGCCGCATGCCATGCGATCGGTAGCGTCATCCTACCATCAAGTAATGCGGTTCCCCAACGAAACCGGGGTAATTGAAGAGGTCTTTGGAGACCAGATCATGTCCAAGCAATGCTTTGTCACGGTAAATGGCAGCCGCGCTGCCAAGGGATATGTACATTCGGTGGAAGAACCTGAGAGCAATGAACTGTTCGCAGATGTTGGCAAAGCCGCTAAATAGAAGGCAGTAGAAGACTTGGTACAGGTAAGAATAGATGAAAAGAACCCGGAAAAGTTCTTTTTGCTTGGCTCATCTATGTCCGGCATTGAGAGAATAGAGGTCATGGAATTCTTGACCTTCAACATCGAAGTGTTCGCCTGGACACCGTACGACATGCTAGGCATTGACCCAAGCTTCATCTGTCACCAATTGAACATCCACCCAATTGCCAGACCAATCATTCAGCGCACTCGCAGATCGGCACTCCACCACGTTGAGATAGTGGCGGAAGAAGTTGAAAACCTGCTAGAAGCAGGAGCTATCAGAGAGGTGCACTACCCCAGATGGATCTCCAATACAGTCGTGGTGCCAAAGAAGAATTCAAATGGCGTGTCTACGTCAACTATAAAAAGTCAACAAGGCATGCCCAAAGACAGCTTCCCCCTACCGCGCGATAGACCAACTGGTAGACCTAACGGCGGGGCACAACCGGCTTAGCTTTCTTGATGCGTACAGAGGTTACCATCAGATCGCTATGTAAAACCAGACCAGGAGGTCACATCTTTTACCACACCAAGAGGACTATTGCTACAAGGTCATGCCCTTTGGCCTAAAGAATGCAGGGGCAACATTCCAACGGATGGTCACTAAGATGTTTGAACCATTGTTAGGCAGAACAATGGAAGCTTACATCGACGACATGGTGGTCAAGAGCAAGGATGAGAACGACCATCTCAAGGACCTAGGTGAGATGTTTCAGATCCTTAAGAAGCACAAGTTACGCCTCAATGTGTCTAAGTGTGCATTCGGAGTAGGATCTGGCAAATTCCTAGGCTTCTTGGTGACCAACCGGGGTATAGAAGCAGACCCCTCTTAGATCAAAGCAATTCAGGATCTGGAGAGGCCAAACACAGTAAAAGAAGTGCAGCATCTCACCAGCATGGCAGCTGCACTCAACCAATTCATAAGCCGGTCGTCAGACAGACTACGACCATTTTTTCAAGCATTGAAAGCCAAGTTCGAGTGGGACGAAGAATGTGACCGCGCTCTGGAAAGCTTGAAAGAATACATGTCTTCTCCACCACTGCTTGTGACCCTAATACCTGGAGAAGAACTCTTTCTATACCTGGCAGTTTCACAGCACGCAATTAGTGCAGTGTTGGTCCGAGCGGAAAGAATCCAATATCTGCCCATCTTTTATGTCAGCAAGACATTGCTGGGCGCCGAAACAAGGTACTTGCCACTGGAAAAACTGGCCTTGGCCTTGATGATGGCCTCAAGGAAGTTGTCGCACTACTTTCACGCCCACATCATAGTTGTCCTCACAGCTTTTCCATTAAAAGCCTTGTTTGAGAGGGCGAACTTTTCTGGGCAAATCTTAAAGTGGGTAGTAGAGTTGGGACAATACGACATCAAGTTTCAACCCAGAACCGCGATAAAGGCCCAAGCTTTGGCAGACTTTGTCGCAGAATTCACCCCAGGAAGTCATCATATCTGCCCAGTCGACCTGACTTAAACAACCGAACTAGGGATGGAAGTTGACGCCGGAATAACACAACCCCTGGTACAGGTTACCCAGACAGGTCGCAAGATAGACCAGAGTAAAGTGGGAGAGGAAGAAGCAAACCATGCTATACCAAGCCAAGACTCACCAACAAATAAAGACTTGGTACAATCAGACAGCGAGGGGCAAACAACAAGCATGGACCAAGAAGAAAACACCAGCAACACTCATGACCCTAAGGCATCATCTGATCCCTCCACTTACTAGAAGCTGTTTGTCGGAGAGATGTAGAAGCTCTTTGTGGATGGAGCATCCAACAGGCATGGAGCAGGACTTGGCATAGTCCTCATCTCCCCAGACGGCCTAGTAGTGGAGCAAGCAGTCCACCTTGGCTTCCCCGCATCAAACAACGAAGCGGGGTACGAGGCGCTTCTGGCAGGCTTAAAATCAGCATCCTACATGATGGCCACCGAGCTAATGGTTTACAGCGACTCACAGCTGGTGGTAAACCAAATTTCAGACGACTACGAGACAAAAGATGACAGGATGGCCAAGTACCAAGACTTAGTCAGAAAAGAGATCAAGAAATTTGAAGTAGTACGGATAGAACAGATTGGCAGGGAGGAAAACAGCAGAGCAGACGAACTAGCAGGCTTTGCTTCAATGGCAGATACATCCATCCCTCATTCGTTGCTTATTGACTACTTACCAAGACCAAGCATTGAAGACCCCGAAGCAGAAGAGGTATGTTGCGCCGAGTTAGGCCCTTCATGGATGGATCCCATCATAATGTTCTTAAAAGACGGCATCCTACCGGAGGAAAAGAAAGAAGCCAACAAAATTAGAGCAAGGTCGCAGCGATTTTGGCTCTCCCCATCCATGGCATTATACAAAAAGTCATTCACAGGACCTTATCTAAAGTGTGTCCACCCCAGCAAAGTAGAAGCATTCTTGTTCGAGATACACGAGGGTGTGTGCGGAAGCTATCAAGGAGGAAAATCGTTAGCTTACAGAGCCATTTCGCAAGGATATTGGTGGCTATACATGCAAGTAGACTCAGAAAAATATGTGAAGAAGTGCGAGAAATGTCAGAAGTTTGCACACCAAATACATCAGCCTACCAGAGAACTCCTACCACTAACAAGCCCATGGCCTTTCGCAATGTGGGGCTTGGACATAGTAGGACCACTTCCAATAGCACCCGGCAACAGAAAGTTCTTCCTTGCAGCAATAGACTACTTCACAAAATGGGTGGAGGCAGAAGCACTAGCATCAATAAAGGAGAAGGATGTGAAGAAGTTCGTCTGACAGAATATCATCACTCAGTTTTTCGGCATACCAAAGGCTCTAATATCAGACAACAGCACTCAGTTCGACGGCAGAATCTTTAGAGGCTTTTGTGAAGAATACAAGATAGAGTTCTACAATTCTACACCAGCATATCCTCAAGCAAATGGCCAAGCAGAAGCATCAAACAAGGTTGTCTTGGATGGACTGAAGAAAAGGTTAGAGAAGGCAAAAGGCAAGTGGGCTGAGGAACTTCCTCATGTTTTATGGGCTTACCGTACCACACCTCGACGATCAACAGGAGAAACACCATTCTCCTTAGCCTACAGCATGGAAGCAGTAATCCCACTGGAAGTTGGCCTCCCCACAATTAGAAGCGAAAATTTTGATCCAGACTTGAATGGAGAAGCCATAGCATTGGAACTCGACCTTGCTGAAGAAAGAAGAGAAAAAGCACTGGTTCACATTGCCTCGTACCAACAAGAGTTGTCAAGAAAGTATAACAAGACGGTGCATCCAAGGCAATTCAAGATCGGAGATTGGGTACTGTGCAAAGTGATGGGAAACACCTTGGTACCGGGAGATGGCAAGTTAGGGCCTAATTGGGAAGGACCCTACAAAGTGGTCGGATTAGCCGGAAAGGGTGCTTACCACTTGGAAGACGAAGACAGTAAAGCAATTCCCAGACCATGAAACACTGCCAATCTCAAACTATTTTATTTTTAGATTTTTTTAACATACTTTTAATTTTTCTTTTCCTCAATAAAATAAGTAGTTTTCTTTTCAGCATAAGTGTTTTATTCTGTCAAAGTTGTTTTAGTAAGCTAGGGGCATTGAAAGCATAGTTGGCTGGAAAAACCAACACCCTTCCTAAGCCTAGGATAAGGATCCAGGCTGCAGGACGTTTGGTCAGAATAACCAAACACCTTACTCTAGGTTGGCTGGAAAAACCAAACTTAGAAGTTGGCTGGAAAAACCAACACCCTTCCTAAGCCCAGGATAAAGATCCAGGCTGTAGGACGTTTGGTCGGAATAACCAAACACCTTACTCTAAGGTTGGCTGGAAAAACCAAACTTAGAAGTTGGCTGGAAAAACCAACACCGTTCCTAAGCCCAGGATAAGGATCCAGGCTGCAGGACGTTTGGTCAGAATAACCAACCACCTTACTCTAAGGTTGGCTGGAAAAACCAACTTAGAGGTTGGCTGGAAAAACCAATACCTGGTACTTTTTAGCCAAGATAAAAATCAAGGCTGAAGGGTGGTTGGCTGGAAAAACCAACTTTTGGTGCTCTTCAACCGAGATAAAGATCAAGGCTGAAGAGTGGTTGGCTGGAAAAATCAACTTTTGGTACTCTTCAACCGAGATAAATATCAAGGCTGAAGAGTGGTTGGCTGGAGAAACCAGCACTTATTGTTCTTCAGCCTAAATAAGGATCTAGGCTGAAGAGGTTGGCAGCTATGACCAGACAGATTGCAAGGTTAAGACCGAGATAAATATCTCGGTCAGAGAATGTTATACTTCATTCAAGTTTCGGTGAGAAAGCAAGTACAAGCATGGAAATAAACCGAGATAACAGTTGGAACAGAGAGATTTCATTGATCATGCAAAAGTCAAAGTACAAGGAAATGGGGCCGTAGCCCGGTTACAATTCTTGTCCAAAAAGAAGAAAAATACAAAGATCAGCTAAATAGGTCATCAAGATCAGCATCTAGCTTAACTCGGAGCCCGGTTTCAGTCAGGAGCGCGGTCTCGGTTGGGAGCACAGTTTCAGTTGGTAGCTCGTTAGTCAGATCTTCCACCGTTGGCCCCGCCTGAGCTGACTGATTGGCAGGATCATTGATGACCGGGGTATCATTGGGCTCGGTTTCTTCATCGTCTGAAGCTTCGAGAAATTGTTGCTGAGTAGTAGCAGCATACTCCGCCAGTGAGCTCAGTATGAAGTATTGAGGAGGATTGAAGACCTCGGTCTCAGGCCCATAACCGAGCTGCACCACAGCACCCCTCCACCCGCATTTAAAGAAGAGATCCTTTGCGGCTTCACACTGCTTAATGTATAGGGCTTCACCCTCTTTAAAGCCCCAGTCCTCTGCATCCTCCAGCTTCTTCTCAAGTTCTGTTATTTCGGCTTTTTTTTTTTCCTTCGAGCTTGGCCAGCTCGCGCAGGTATTTATCTTTCATCGCGGTCAGGGCCCTTTGTTTATCAGCATTAGCCGAGGTAACTAGTCCGGTCAGACGGGTTACCTCGGCCTCTAGCTCGCTCATCTTTTGTTGGGACTCTTTTAGCTCGGCCGTTTTGGCTTCAGCTTCTGCCATGGCCTGCCTTTCTGTTTTCCTAAGTTCCAACACTCGCTTATAAGCGATGTGGTTTTTCTGTATGGCCTGCAAAAGGATGGTAAGACACTTTTTTCAATATAACCGAGGTGAAAGTTGGAAAGTTCTTGAGAAAAAAAGAAAGCAAAAAGGCAACTTACCAGCACCATCGATTTTGTGGACGAGCGAAGGGCCTTCAGCTCCGTCAGGTGGTCGTGGTGCCTCATGTCGGCTGGAAGGCAAACACCTTTAGCCAGGTTGAATGCCATCATGTGGTCTTTTTCTGTGACCACTGAGTCAGAATCCGTGATAGCACGGTTCTGAAAAGTGATTTTTGGAGCCCACTTGGAGGAGGTAGCTCGGTTAGAATGCTCCGGTTCTGGGCTCGGTGGAGGGCTTGGAGGAGTTGTTTGTGGAACCACGGTTTCGTCTTCATCAACAAGGCGTGGCTCGGTTATGGAAGTCCGAGCACGCTTGCTTGGCCGCGATGACGAAGGCTGTTGGGTTGGCAGAGCTACCACGGTTTCTTGAGTTTGACCGGCTGGTGGTACCTCGGTCGGATTAGTTTCGATCAGAAGGGCTCGCACGGCTCTCTTCTTGGCCATCTCTTGTTCAGCAGTTAGAGGGACTAGATTGATCTGGGGCAAGGTTGGGTCCAGTTCAGGTGAAGCTTCCAACAAAAAATCAGTTACCTTGGTCTTTCGCTTGCCACTGTATCGATAGGTCGGCTGGAAATTCAGTAGCTCGGTCCAACTTCGGTTTGGATATCGCAGCGCGGCACGAAGGGTAGCTAGGTTGGGGTAGCTATATTGTGACTTGAGGAAGTTCGAGTCTGCATAAAAAAAAGGCAACTGTTAGTTCGGTTCAAGTAATGAAAACCGAAGTAAAGAAATGTATGCAATGGAGCCGAGATAAGCCTACCAACTACACCCTTGTTCCAATTTATTCTGTCACGAGGGATCTGGGCTTGTTGGTCCTCAAAATTCCCAGATACCCAAAAGACATCGTCGTCGTTCACGTCTTTATCCGGTGTATCTTTTATTATCTTTTCACGCCGGCGTCTTATTCTTAAATAATAGACCCATCCATCTTCGGCGGAGCCTATAGAATATTGGTGGAAGAGCTCGGCTAAGTCGAGGTTAAGACCAGCCCTGCGATTTAGCTTGGCAATGCCGTTTATTATGCGGTAAGAGTTAGTGGAAAGTTGGGTAGGGCAAAGGTTGGTCTGCCTAAGGAATTCACAGAGGAGAGGCTTTACAGGGAATCTTAGGCCGGTTTCTACGATGGAAAGGAGGATAAAGGGAACAAAACCAGGGTTTCCCCAAGGTGTGACATCTAGCTCGGCTAAAGTGAGATGGACATCGTCAGGGATATGGTAGTCCCTTCGGAACTCGGCCATACCGCCTGGGGTGTTTACTAAAAACCTATACTTTCCCATTTGTGGTTTAAGTTACGAATAAATTATACTTGGGTGTTAGCTCGGTCAGAGAATGGTGCTGAGTAGCTCGGTTGAGCGCTCAAAGGAGTGCCTGGGCAACCTAAGTCTGCAAAGTGAAAAACAAAGGTGTTAAGCACAGATCGTTGGACCGTGCTAAAAAAAACACAGGCAAGATAAATGAAGTCCTAGCACGGCCATGTGGAATGTTTCGTGTCTTAGCTCAGTTGGAAGAAGGGGTTTGTTAGCGCGGTTTAAGCAAGTGATTTGTTAGCCCGGTTGAGCCTCTAAGGGCAGCATTCTTAGTTCGGTCTGAACTAAGAAGGCTGGTTTAGCCCCAAGTTGTAGCTCGGTCATGGTTGAGGTTTTCAAGCATACTATTGTGCAAACCTAGTACGGATCAATAGCTCAGTGAAATTAAATGTAAAGATGGTTTGATTTGTTGAAACTACAAGTATAGCATGAAGAGTTAGTTCGGTTGGTTAGTCTGGCTAGACTGACATTGGCTATAAACAACTTCCTAGTTCGGTTACATGTTGATTTTAGATCAAAATCAATGTTTCTTAGTTTATTTTGCGAATTCAAGTGGTTCTATTACAAGGTTTTTTTCCAGAAAACGAAAGGCAGAGCAAAAAATGGAAGCAAAAGTTGAAAATATGTTTTGAAAAGCAAAACAAAGAGCTACGTAACATGATAATCAACAGAGAGGAAGCTTCAAATCACTTACCAGACTAAAGAGAAGAAACTGAAGATGGGAGCAATGGCAGCAAAACCACGAAGCTTCCTTAGTTGCAGATCAAAGAACAAAGAAACTCAGAAGGAAGAAAGAGAGGAAGGTGAATAGTGTAATGACGGAGGCAAAATACTAGGGTTTGTTTTGTAAAAGAAGGACAAAAAGAACGGGACTGTTCAAATTTTGCGAGATACGAAGACGGCGTGACAGCTGCCTTCAGCCAATAAGAGTATGCCATGTGTCATTGGAATGAGAAGCGATTCAGTTGTTGCGATTGAAGAGACGTTTTGACCGGACAGATAGAGCCCGGTGTAAATTTAGCTCGGCTGGAAAGGCTAAAGGGTTTTTAGTTCGGCTGAAAAGGCTAAAGAGTTTAGCTCGGTCGTAAGGCTAAAGTTTTTAGCTCGGCTGGTAGGCAGGTAATTCCTATCATGTTGCACAGATGGAATTAAGAGGCAATTGAGAGGGTAAGTTATACCTAAATTGGGCTGAGCTGGGTAAATGGGCCGTTCTTTGGGCCACAGTAAAAAGGGCTGGATAAAAGGGGCTTGTAGGTTAGCCCGGTCCTGGTAAGCCCTATTGTTATCCCGGTCTAGAGAGGCTTGTTGCTATCCCGGTCTGGGAGAGATTTTTGGGTAGCTCGGTCACCGTACTTGGAGTTATCCCGGTCATGGCGTATTGTGGTTAGCCCGATCAAAACCTGGCTATTTGCTAGCTTAATCAGAACCTTGATGTTTGTTATCTCGATCTGAACATACCATGGTTAGTACTGGAGAAAACGGGGTAAGAGCAGTGAATGGAAGAGCCGAGCTAAAGTTAGCTCGGTCTAGTCTGCAGCTTAGCATAGACCTCGGTCATATTAGAATCCGACCATGGTAAAACCATCTCACTTGGTTTAAGTAGTGAGGGGGTGTTGAAGGATAAGCATTATCTTTCAAGAATGTGATTCCTAGGAGGACTCTATATGGAGGAGTAAGAGTCCTCCTTGGATTGTGCCACACGGAACCTATAGAAGCTCATAACATCACATTTGGAGAGATAACACAACTTTGATTCCCGAATACACAGAGCTTTTTGTCTATTTGTCTATTTTGCTGACTTAGGCATTGGAGAGGTATCCGGCACACACCCGCCGGCTAGCTCACGTTTGTGTTTTCAGGGAGTAAAGCGACGACGTACGGAGGAATGCAATCTTGATCAACAGGATTATACGAGGACAATATTTCGTGCTCGTACAAGTATTATTATGGAAACATACCAACAATCTTAAAACATATTTTTTATAAATAGTTTTTGATAAAACAATTTAGTTTTTATTTTAATTTATTCTAGTAACTCTTAGAATTAAAATTCATTTAATTTTCTAGAGTTATTGGATTGTATTGAGTTGTTCATATCTAGTAATTTATTTTATATATATTTTCTAGTATTATTATGAAAAAATACCAACAATTTATTCATATGTTATAATATAGGTTTGGATTTGCTGATGTGAATTTGCATTTGCTGTTAATTTAAATTCTCTTTAAATCTTTGTTACCTCACAATCTTGATATCAAAAGAACAAGGTCCAAACTTCCAATTATCACCAACCAAATACAATTGGTTTGGTATATATAACATGCAATCTGTGTGATTCTCCAAAAAAAAAATACAGGGGTCGGTCACCTACAACCTCTAACCTATCTTGAAATTCATGTTCCGTCATCTTTTTGTGTTAAATTTCTTGCACATTACATCATGTTTTGTTTTTTTCAGCCTTTATCAAGACAACGAGTTCCAATTATTTTTACCCAAAAGTCAAAATCTGAATGCATTGTCTCCAAAAAAAAAAAAAAAACAAAAGTCCAACATGTGCAACCGATCTGCACCCACTTGCAGAGTCGATTAATTTATCCGTACAAACCGCAATTCATAGTTAGGGCAGACGCGGTTACATTTTCTTCAACCCACAGCTCTGTGGGTCAAGGCACACCAGGCTAAAATCGCCTCACGAGCAGCCATAGTCTTAACTAAGGTCAAGTTTGGCTAAACTAAAAAAGCGCATTTATTTCATCTTTTTATCTTTTTTGGGTCACATCAATTAACATCTCCTCTCTACTTTTTCTACACATAATACAAGAAAAGTTAAAAATTGTACTTATTTAGTCTTCCCAAACTTGGCCCAAAAAAAAAATATGAGTAATAATCAAATATCATAGACTTTTCGGATCACAGTTAAAATAATATTATAATTAATATCATAATAAATTATAACTAACACTAAAATGTATATAATCAAGTCATAAGTTATGATCTTTGAGATTTTTTATTATGACCTATTGAGGTATTAGATCATAATAAAAAATTTCAAAGATCATAACTAGGGGCATATTGTACACCTACATTACACCGACACTTCAAAATAATTCAAATACTTGTGTCAAACACTTGACACTCGAACAAAAGTATGGGATATGTGTCGTATACTTTTCAATGAATACTTCTTATATAATTATATATAACACTATTATTATATATATATATTGTTGTATAATAGCTATAAATATCTTTTTGATACTATAAATTATATATAGAATCATTTTATCTCACATACTTGATTAAAACTATAAAAATATGATATTATTTTTGTCAAGTTTGCGTACTCTTTATTTTATGATTTGATGAGTTTGATATCTAGATACATATCCAAACCCTACACCTGTACCCAAATCTATGTAACATAATTGTACACATTCAGATCCTTTACGTTGTGTTTGGTTGGGGGATTTGGGAAGGGATTTGGAAAGGGAAAGGGAAAAGGTGTGTGAAACTATGTGAAATATAATCATATTTTATTCACATTTCACATACCTTTTCCATTTCTCTTTCCAAATTCCTCTCCAAATCCCCCAACTAAACACAGCATAATAGAGTGATTTTTCGTAGAATAATCTTAGAATAAATTTTTGAGTGACTGAGATTTAATTTTACAAAAGTCAAAGGTACAATAGTACTAAGTTGAAGGAACAATATTAATGATACTTGCTTTAGGAAAAAAAAAAATCTTAACCAAAAAAAAAATTGCTCTAAAATCATTTTAAAAAGAATCACTGAAGAACTCCGAAGGATCTAGACTCTATGATACACGTGCTATAGAATTTCCCCAAATGAGTGCCATAGAATTTCCCCAAAAACTATAATTAGATTTAACATCATAAAAAATATAAAGGTAAATTACAAACACATTTCTTGAAATTTACTTAATTATAAATTATTTTTTGTAGTTTTAGAAATTATATTATATCTTTAAGATTTTTAATTTCATAACAAATATGTCATTTTATTAATAAATTATTAAGTTAATTAATAGTTTTTAATAATGTTAAAATTTGTTTCAATTAATAATTAAGATAATTTTATTATTGTATACGTGAACAGTTAGAAATTTTAGTTTTTCAAGGTGCCGTTTGGTAACACTTAAGTTTTCAGTTTTCTGTTTATATTTACAAAAATTTAAAAAACTCAAATAAAAACTTGTTTGGTAAAATTTTTGATTTATAAATCAGTGGTCTCAGTTTATAAATTTGACCAAAAAATGTAAACACAAAAAATGTGTTTTCGTTTTGAGTTTTAAATTTTTTTTTTTTTTACCACCCAACACTAGCCACCACCCGCCACTATTTTCCACCACCGTCTTCCGCCACCACCACCCACCCCCCATCCCCCACCACCACCTGCCACCACACTCACCCCCACCTGCCACCACCACCCGCCACCACCACCCACCAGCCACCACCTGCCACCTACTCGCCGCCACCACCACCACCACCACCACCACCCACCACTCGCCACTACCATCCACCGCCCGCCACCACTACCCGCCACCTACTTGCTACCACCACTCACCACCCACATGCCACCACCATCCACACCTACCACCACCAGCCACCTGCCACCCATCTGCCACCACCACCACACCATCATCCCACCACCCACGCGCACCCACCTGCCACCTACCTACCTACCACCAACCCCACCACCCACCACCACCACCACCACCACCAACTCGCTACACCTACCACCATCACCCACCCACCCACCACCACCCGCCACCACCGCCACCACCACCCGCACTCACCACCACCACCACCCACCAACCCACCACCCACCACCTGCCACCGTCACCCACCCACCCACATTACCACCATCACCTACTCGCCACCACCAACCACCACCTGCCATCCGCCACCCACATGCCACCACCCACCGTCACCCACACCACACCACCACCCACCACCCTTACCTACCCACCACCACCAGCCATCCGCCACCCAACCTACTAACACCACCCACCCACCGCCCACCACGCCACCGCCACCACCACTGCCGCCACTACCCACCACCCGCCACCACCACCACCCACCTCGCATTACCACCCACCACTGCCACAGTCACCCCACCATCACCACCCATTCACCCACCCGCCACTACCCATTACCACCCGTCATCCGCCACCCACCTGCCACACACCACCACTCACCACCACCACCACCCACTCGCTACCACCTACCACCCGTCATCGTCACCCCACCACCACCCACCACCTGCCACCCACCACCCACAACCCGCCACCGTTACCCACCCACCCACCCACTACCACCACCCGCTACCTACCCGTCACCACACGCGCCACCACCACTCACCTCCACCACCCACCACACCCGCCACCACACCACCACCACCACCACCACCCACTCGCTACCATCCACCACCTGCCACCGTCACCCACCCACCCACCAACCAACCATCACCACCTATCACCCATCCGCCACCACTCGCCACCGTCACCCACCCACCACCCACCCACCCACCCGCCATCCGCTACCCACCTACCACCACCACCCACCGCCACCACCACCCACTCGTTACCACCTACCACTTGCCACCGTCACCCACCACCCACCACCCCACCCATCACCACCAGCTACCCATCACCCACCGTCACCACTTCCCACCACCGTCTTTCGTTGCCACTTGCCACCACTTGCCATTTCTCACTCTTTTTTTATATTTTTAAAATTTTTTAAACATTTTCTCAATTACCAAATGCGTTTGTAGTTTATGTTTTTTCTAAAAATAAACAAAAACCAGTTTATAAAATTTTTGTAAATATAAACTGAAAACGTAAACGTTACAAAACACACCCCAATTAATTCTGTTAAATAAAAAATTCTGACAATAAGGTATTTATAATTTTTCAAATCACATGGGGCAATTCGTATTTTAAGCAAATCTCAATGGTGTATTTGTAATTTACCCAAAATATAAGGTAACTTACAAACGGCACAGGCTTGTCTTTATTCTCAAATCAAATTGGAGCAAGTTATTGGGCTTTGTGGGCTTACTACTGAGCCTATGTTGATCTAAATCGTTGAATGTGTAGGACTCGTTGAGTATTTTATACCTACAAAGAATCACATTGATTAGATATTGATAACCCCTTGATCCGATAAAATTTATGTCAAAGGTAACTATGATTTTAAAAGTAAATTGTTAACACAAATATATTTTGATCAAGTGTTTATTGATATCTAATCAACGTGCTTTTTTATAGGGATGAAATACTTGACGAGCCCTATACATTGATTGGTTCAGATTATTGATGTGGGCTCCGTGGTTGGCCCACAGAGGCCCAATAGCATGCTCCAGTTGAAAAACCCAACATGAGAGAAGCTTATCCCATTACAAAATACACTCTTGAGGCTTGCTTTAAATATAAATTGCTCTTTGTGGTTTGAAAAATTACAAATATCCTATTGTCATAATTTTTTATTAAACATAATTAATTGAAAAAAATACAATTCCTAACCACACTCCTATACAATGATAAAATTATTTGAATTATTAATTAAAATAATTTTTTGAAATCATTAAAAATAATTAATTGATTTGATAATTTATTAATAAAATAGGCTATTTGTTATAAAATTAAAATTTTCAAAGGGCGAGATATAATTTTCAGAACCACATGGAGCAAATCGTATTTAAAGCAAGCTTTAAGGGTGTATTTGTAATTTATCCTAAAATATAGGCCACTCGGTCCATAAGTCCAAATATCAATTTTGTTTGGTTAAAGGTCCAGGCATTTAAATACTTTGTACAAAAGGACAAGCTTAAATATGATGACCAAAATACCCTTTGTGTATATATATGTTATTTTCTATAGAAACCCAACACCGCTGCATGTCTCTCTCTCTCTCTCTCTTCTTTCTCGCCGTCAATGCAACCACTCTCGCTACCAACGTAGTTCTCTAATGCCGCCGCCGTGGTGCTCCGATCACAACGATCTTATTGTCGTGGTGGTCAGATCTCATATCTCCTCTATCTCTTCTCTCTTTTACATCTCTTTCCTCTCTAGGTGTTGCAGATCTCTCTCTCTAGGGTTTTATTTTTTCTCTCTCTCTCTCTCTCTCTCTCTCTCTCTCTTCGGGACTACCGCGACCACTGTGAGCATCGGCGGGCGTCAGACACCATCGTTATCGCTATGGTCGCCGATCAGTACTTCGGCAACTTAGATTTGCAACTTGATTGAGTCAATCTCACTTAGATCTGGTTGGGCTGACTTGGCCAAGAACACCACCCTCTCGATCTTCGTCAGCGATTAGATCGACATCTAAGGTAATGAACTTTTCATTTGAAATCATTACAATGATCTCCATCTTCTTAGATTCGATTTGATCGTTTGAATTTGAATTCGATTTTTGTGTGTATAATAGTAGCTTATGTGCGTATATGTATGTGTGTATACATCATAATGTTTGTATGTATATGTAGCTTGCTTTTCATGAGGGGTTTAGTCTCCTTGGATACAATAGCCCTACAGTTCGGACTCCTGTGGTTCTGAATCTGATTTCACAAGTGCAATGTGAAATAGATTAAACAAATGAGAGTCCAAGTCCATTTATCACCAGAGATGCCAAAAATGGACTGCATTGCTAGATTTCAGAGTTGCCACCTAAATATTTTTGAGAAATTTAGGAAACCCATGACTCATGCCAAAGGCCACTTGTCCGTCATCACCAAAGTGTCTCGACTTGGGAACTTAGGCATAAGAAGGGAAGGTCATGAATTGAGCACCCCACTCACCCGATCAAAGATCAGCCTCTACTAATCATGATGTGATTTTTATATACAGTATATGCTCTTGTTCTGATTTATTACGCTAACATTACTATGTGAGGTCAAACAAATATAGACTAAGTCACCCACTTTGGAATGCTTTGATTTTATATTTGTTTTGAAAAGTGTTTTGAATATGTGTTACTTGAAAAAGTAAGCTCATATTTACATTTAATCAAATCATCCCAATTTAAGCAAATTAGCTTTCATCCATCGACATTCAAAAGGTATATCAGATAAGCACGTAGCCTCATAATGATATGCTTGATATCACAACACAAACATACATGCAACATGCTAAAGCAAGAAATGCTCACCTAGTACTCCGAGGCAAGCCAAGAGAAATAAAACAATTAGAAAAATGCATGTTCTAATATGTAAGTGACTAATGCAACACATGCAAAATGCAACTACTAGGTTTGGTTTCTTAACATAACACATGGCTCAACTCAAAGCATGCGTTTAGTGCACATATTCAAGTAAGTAAGAAATCGTAACAATGTTAGAATGATGAACTGAACCCAATGCATACAAAAATGGATATTTTATACATGGTAATGATGTGAAACCAAAACATGAAGGCAACATGCAACCATCATAAACAAGTACATAAAAGGGAAAAAGAAATGGGGGTTGAAAGAGATACACAATATTACAAGTTTGCCCTCATGCAAGAGGGTTCGAATTAAACTAATTATTACAACACCAAATTAACTAATTTAACTAGCTATTACAAATAACTAAATTTAACTAGCTATTATAATTTCGAATGAATCTAATTAGTTTAAACATACTACTATCAAAGCATAAAGCGTCACACGCGCACAAATGAGAACATCCTCTTGGAAACCTCTCTATTTTGCTACCAGAATCTATTCTGTTCGTAGTCAGAAATTTAATCTGTTTTTGCCTCAGTTTTTGCTCTATTCTGCCTTGAAAATGACACTACCTGTATAAAATAGGGTGGTCAGCCGGCCACTATTTTTTGGTACTGCCTTGCTGCCACAGAAATTAAACAGAGCAAAAACAGAGTGTTTCCAGGAGATGTTTGTCCTCTTCGCCTCTCTCTATCATGAAACTGATTAAGGGAGAACTAGACTCGATTCGCAACCATCAATTGTCATAAACTTGGTGCATGATGATCTACGAATCGATGGGACAAAGGCTCATTAAATGGAAATAAAAGACTAAAAAAACCTCCTTCCTATTATGGAGTTATCTCAAGGGAAGCGGTAGACATTGATTCTTGAATCATGAACATCACTAAAGAGTATGTAACGATTTCAAGACTCAATGGGTTAATATAACGTCCGATTGAACCCAACTCAATTTTATTACTTGTTATCACTTTTATTCCCATTTTATTAGCCTCTTTTATATTACCTTGCCATTATTTATTCATTTTTGTCCAAAAGTGATAACTACATCCACTAATGAAGAGAAGTGTCAAACAAGAAGTTGTGCTTAGCATAAGAGAGATGTAATGCCATGGTAATGAACCTCTGAAGAGATTAAACCATTAAGCATGGAAGGTCTCTTTCTCATACCTTAAACAATAATTAATTGTTTGAAACAACTCTTAAACAAAGAAAACCAAGAAAGGAGAGAGGTTGCAGAGATGATTATTACAAGTGTGAATATATGTATGAAGACTATAGAATAAAAACTATCAACTCAAATAGATTGGTGTCTAAGGCCTAAACCACCAAATCTATGAAGACTTACAACAACACAAGCCTAATATCCAAAGCATAACTATGTAAACACACTAAAAAAGCCCCCCCCCCAAAAAAAAAAAATAGTGTTGAAAAACTAGTTTGAAAAGATAAAAAAGTAAAACAAAAATGGGAGAGAATAAAGCTAGTAAGCAAGCCAAAGGAAGGGTGGCTAATCCCTTCATTTTTAGACCTTAAAATCACATATTTTAACCTCTGAAAACTCTACAAATCAGTAGCCAAAAGTTGAGAACCAAATGGGAAACACCAGGATATAAGCTTATGGAATAAGGTTTAAGGAAGGGTGGTTAACCCCTCAACCTTTGGTAGCTTTTAAATCACAAGTTTCAGCCCCTCAAAAAAGTCCAAAACATAGTATAAATACCAAGAAAAAGAGGAGTGAAGAGTAGGGAAAAGATGGCAAGAGTTATACCTTTGAAGAGAAGACACTTTTTTGTTCACAAACCATAAGGTGCTCACTCTCAAGGGCTAAAATTTTAGCTCAATAATCTCAGCAAGGAGCCTCAAAATATTGGTTTAGGAAGTGTATGTATAGTGTATTTGTGACAACCCTCACCACTGATTAGTGCTAATCTATGATTAAGCATGTTAACTGACTGATTGACTGAAATTCTGCACTGATTGATTGAGTGTATTAGTTTAAATGCATGTCTATCTGTTTGACTGCTAAATTATCTGTTTATGTTTTATGTTTAAATTGCAAATTGAAGGCCTTGTCGGCGGCCAAACTAGAAATTGATTAGTGTTTTATGCTAATTAGAATTTATGTGATTTTATGGCATGTTTAATTGAAGTGTGATTTGGTATGATTAAATTGAGTTAAATAATGTTAAATTGCAATAGTTGGCCTTATTCACCAAATTTCCACTTAGTGGGTTATGCTAGACCATTCTCCTTCTTACCATTTACATTGTTTGAGCACCTTTTCCTCAGCCATTTTGAGAGCTAACCGAGTGAGAGAAAGAGTGAAGGAGGAGAAAACTTAGTTCCATTTGTGAATTGGCTTAGAGAACTTGAAGAATTGAAGAGTAGATTGCAAATTGAGCTTGTGTATCTTGAAATTGAAGACCTAAGGTAGGATATTCATCCTTTGGTTTATGAATTTAAGTTGTGACTTGCATGGTCCATGTTAATTTTGAAGTCTAGAGCCAAGATATGGCTTGAATTGTTGAATTGAAGCTTATATCATGCATGTATGTGCACATCTTGAAATTTAAAATTGTTTTCATGGGAATTCTTGCATGCATGTCCATATTATTGTTGTAGTCCATGAATTCATCTCGATTTTGAAGGAATTGGCTCTTTACAGCAAGTATTTGAAGCCTTGAAGTTGTTTAAATACATGCATGTTACATTTAATTTATGTTCTTGAAGTTTTGTTTGGAAATGAGTTTAATTGAACTACCTTTGGGCTTTGATTTTTCAAATTGATCTTTGAAACATGTAATATTATGGGTTTTGAAGTGTTTTCTAGAAATTGGCCCAAAAGGATCGGATTTGGTGCATTCAAAGTTGAGTTTTGAGCTTGAGGTTCAAATCTGGAAATTCCAGATTTTGGACTCACGCTCGAGTGGGGGAACTCCACGCTCGAGCGTACGCACTGAGTTCATGCAGTCTGCTCGAGCGGAGAATTGAACGCTCGAGCGTGAAATGCGTGTATCCAGTACTTTGCATGTGTTTACATTTCGCTCGAGCGGGGTAATGCACGCTCGAGCGAGGACTTGTGTCTCACGCTCGAGCGGGTATCGAGCGCCTATCGAGCGTGAATTTTGTGCATCTAGTACTTTTACTGTAGTTTACAGTCCGTTCGAGCAGAGTAATACACGCTCGAGCAGAGCCCGTTTGTCTGCATATCCGCTCGAGCGTATAAACCTACGCTCGAGCGGGACCCCTGTTTCAGTAAAATTTTGAAAAGTGTTTAAAGTGCATCTTTGCATCCTCATTTCATCCTGAGCATTCCTAGGCCTAGTTTTAGGTATCTTAATGAGGATATTGATGTAGAACCACACTGAGGCAAATTAGAGATTAAGTTATTATTTCCCAACTATGTAGCTTAGTGTGTGTTCATCCTGTAACTGTGTAGGGTAGGCATCCGAGGACGCTCACTAGCCTATCTGTAGCCCAGAACTCTATGAGTAACAATGTTGTAAAGATACGTTCAATTGAAATTACTTTCTGAACGAACGACTAAACTGCTTTATGAAATATCACTGTTTACTGAATGAATATTTGTCCTATTTGTGAACTGTATTCGTGGCATCCATAGCAACTTACTATTACTGTACTGTAATGCTACTGTCACAGAGATCTCTGTCGGTTCCCATGTTGGAACCACTACTGTTTACTGATATGATGGCCATCAACTGACTGTTCAGTCTGTTAAGACCTACTGTACTGTTTTGCTATTGGATATACCACATATGACTATTATAGTTTCTGAATGACTGTTAAGGCATGAAATATGAGCCACAAACTGAATGATTGATATACTGATAAAGGACTATTTTCAATACTGAAAGGACATTCATTCTTAACCTCTTTACGCATATGTCATTCATTGGGCTTTAGCTCACTGCTCCTGTATATATGTAGGTGTACAGGCACCGGACCGTTGCTAGGAGCGTCGGGCTAAGTTCCTGTCTTGTCAAAGCCAACTACCGTGCCAAATTGCGAGGTTCCAAGCCCTTCAAGCTAGGGCTGCTTAGGGGTGTTTTAGATTTCCCCCTTTTTGTGTTTGTTTTTGTAATACTGTATAGACTGTACCTGTACTGTACTGTTATGATGAGGACTTGATGCATGTATATACTGTTTTGTTCTGAATGTGAATATGTTATGAAAAGTCTTTTTGCATACAGACTGTCACAGCTCATTAGACATCTTTTAATTACTGTTTTGGCTTCCGCCAGCCCCTGTACTCCGTATTACTGTTTTACTGTTAAGCAGACCTTTGGTAATCTCGGATTACTGGCCGGTTACGGTGCTAAACCCATAGGGGCGGGTTTGGGTCGTGACAGTATGTATATTGCAAGATAGAGAGGGAGAGTGTTTAGCAAGATTTGGGCACTTAGAGAATTTTTCTAACCTAAAACCATAAGGGATGGTCAAGGATTTATAGAAAAATATGTTCCTCAGTCGGAAATATATGTATTGAGCCAGTTGATGCAGTGCATGCGCATGGGGGGACAGTTAGCAACAAAATATCTGCCAGTCAGGAAACATGGCCGACCGGCCATCTAGGAGGATGGCCGACCACTAAAAATTGGCCTGCCAGCCACTTGTTGGCCAGCAGGCCTCTGAGTGGTCAGGCTAGAAAAAAAATTAGGTTTTGGTCCAAAGGAGATGCAAGGTTTTAGGTTCTAAAATGCAAAACCGAAGTTTTTGCTAAAGAAATTGAACGGTTTGTATAGCGTACTAATTCATCATTGAGTGTTCACCATGAGGTGGCCAAGTCTTAAGGGTGGTCAAAAATGGGGTATCTACAGTATAACAGTAGCTTATGTGTTATATCAAATGGTCGAATATTATCTAAGCTCCATATATCAATTTTCTTTGTCTTGATTTGTTGTTATATGAATATTAGAGATGTATATATCACAGATTTGTGTTGAAATCCAAAGTTAAACAAATATGTGTGTGAATTAAATAGATCTATGTTGAAAAAGTTGAATTTGAATAGATTCGTGTTGAATGTTCATATTTTTGGTTGGATCTGGCTTCTTGTTGTTGTTGTCACGCCTAGAAAATTTACACAATAAAGATTCACCAACTTCTATAGTTTAATAAACAGAAACCAAATCTCAATATTGTCATCATTCTCAAATCCCCAACATATGTATACATTATCCATCAAGAGATTTATAAAAGATATTCTACATGTGAGTATACATGCAACATCCTTAGTATATGAATATATAGCATGTGACATAATAAGTCAAGTACAAATAAATGCCCTCAAGGGCTACAATTTCCAAGGCTTAAGTCCAGTTACACAAAAGTGGTTTTCCGAACCCATACATGTAAAGCCCTTGGCTTGTCAAAATAATTACAAAAAAAAAAGAAAAAAGAAAGAGCCTTGTACTCTCAAAACGTATTCCACGCCTCTAACTCAGCGGGATCACCATATCCTTTTCTGTACAAAATCCTATAGAGGTGAGCACAAAGCCCAGTAGGGAAAATCTTCACAAAATATGTACATTTTACAAAATTTTATGGGATGAATGCATATGCCATGCTATGTTAAAAAACATATATATCTACCTTTTAAAACTTTTGTGCACAATGTAATCTTGATAATTTAACAATCCAATAATTTCAAAGTAGTTTAAAAGGGCGGTAAATACGACTCAGATAATCCCTAGGTTAGTGTCTGCAAATAGGCATAACAAGCACTACTAATCCCCACTTTACTGGTAGCTAACCGAAAGGCACATGGTACCTCATCTGCGCATGTTTTCGATCTTTCACCATGGACACTCAGGCCAACTTAACCAATACTAACTATACCCCCTATCCGGACTTACCAATGTATTTATCCAAAAACAAATCAATATGATCTTGTTTCACAAAACAATTCCCTTTCTCAAAGCAATACTTTTTCCAATGCAATACTCAAAATCAATTACATTAATGATAAAATGGAATGGCGATGCAATGTCCAGTGCGATAATAAAGTTCCATTTGAACATCTCAACAATGATAGTTCGAAAGGTGATGATAATTAAATCAAGTGCCAATGCAATATATTTCTATATAAATGCCTTGAAATTTTTCAATTTCTCAATTCATCCACACAATCTTCCATTGTGATCAAATTCCACATCTCTTATTAATATAACATCATAGTATATTTTTTCAAGAGACAATATAAACAATATCAACATTCATATATTCTCCACATGTTAAACATCATTTTTAGCATTTGGTCTTTCCACAACAACAACAAACTATTGTTCTAACTTTCTAATTCTATAATTTCTCATTTTCTCATAAAATCTCTTCATTTGATATAGCTATAGAATTTCCTCCATCATTTACTCACATGGCAAATTATCAAGTATCAATTTCACAATATCACAACTTTTTTCCAAAATATCCAAATTCTAGGGTTTCCACCAAAATAAGATTTTTTTTCCATTTTTGAAAAGGTTTTTCTAAAATAACACCTACACCCTATAACATACTCATACTATCAAAAGTTTTTAGGAAAAATAGATGAAATCCACCTCTAACATCATCACCAACCCAAAATAATAACTCACAACATGATGAAATACTCAAAACATGTATAAACTTGTAAAAATGTATATATAACTCAAAGATTATCCATACCTCAAGCTTGAAAGATGAAGAGGATGAAAATCCTAGAAATCAAAGTCGACAAAAACACGATCCAATCGGTTATAAACGTAGCCCTCGTCGCCCTCATCAATTTGGTGTAAAAAGTCCCTTCAAACTCTTGAAGATTTGAGCTAAATCTTAGAGAGAAGTTGGATTTGGGTGTGTTTTTAGAGAGAAAAGAGATATAAATATATATATATATATATAGACGAAGAAGAAGAAAATATGTGCAAAAAACACTTTTGGCATTAGTTTTGAGAAAAAAAGTACGAATTTCGAGATAGATGCTCCGAAATCTGCCCGAGCGGTTTCAATTCCGCACGAGTAGAATTCCCAATCCGTACGAGTGGAAATCTTTGCCTTAAGGGCAGATTGTTCTAGAGAGTTGTCCAGAAAAATCACCCAAAATTCGCTCGAGCGGTTTTTTGCCCAGAAAACCCTGAAAAGTTTGAAAAACCCTGAGAGAATCCGCTCAAGCAGTTTTCAATTCCACACGAGCAGTTTTGCCCTGAACTCAAAAAGTGATTTTGCAAACCAAGGCAAGTTCCAATGCCCAAAACTCAAAGTTTACAACCTGGAAAAGTTATGAGAGGTTAAGTAGGAGTAGAAAGGAATCTCAATGACCCGATACGGTAAATAAAGCACCGAGAGAAATGCGTACTACCCTACTACACAATACTATTCAAGCCCAAAACCCGGGACACCACATTTGTTGATGATGTTATTATCTTCTCTTTTTTTTTCCCTTCTCTTTTTTGTTGTTGTTATTGTTGTTGTTGATTGCAACAGATAGAGAGAGAAAGAAGATGAGAAGAAGAGACAGAATTTGAACATATAACTCTCTCTACCCATTTCAATAGGTCATCACATCTTGTTTCTACTCTTGTTTCAACAGATAAAAAAAAACAAAGATTGTGGTTGCTTGTTGAATTGTTATTTGAACAGATAAAAAAAATTGAATAGATAATTTCAACAGATAGGAAAAAAAAGAAATTAAATAGATAAAAAATAGAACAGATAGAAAAAATAAATTATAAAAATTCAACAGATGAAAAAAAATTCAAAAGATAGGTTAAAAAAATTCGACACATAAAAAAATATTTGAACAAATAGACAAAAAATTGAACAGATAGTCAAAAAATTTGAATAGATAATAAATTTTTTGAATAGGTAGGGAAAAATTTGGAACAGATAAAAAAAATTTGATTAGATAGTCAACGAAAGTCAACAGATAAATTAAATGGTAAAATTAAAAACAAAATGTTTTTCAAAACAAATAAAAGAATTTCTCACCAAACTATTTCATAAATGGTAGATCTCTCACCAACAAAAAATATTTACTGGACCTCATGTCTTATACCTTCCTTAACTTGAACTTTTGAACAATTAATCCCAAAATGTATTACAAAGCTTTACTAATTTGATTGCTTATATAATAAATAAAGTAAATTACAAATATATCCATTGAAATTTACCTAAAATACGAATTGTCTTTTATAGTTATAAAAATTACATTCCATTCCTTTAGATTTCTAATCGTATAACAAATGACCAATTTTATTAATAAATTATTAAGTCAATTAATAATTTTTAATGATATCAGATATATATTTCAATTAACAATTCTGATAATTTGTTGTTATATAGAAGAGTAGAGAAATTTTATTTTGCTGTTAATTTTGTTAAATAAATTTTTTTTGACAATAGAGTATTTGTAATTTTCAGAACTGCCAAGGACAATTTAGTTTTTAAGTAAATCTCAGAGAGTATTTATTACTTATCCTAATAAATAGAATAGATATAATAAACTAAAATTAATAAAAGCAAATTATTACCACATAAAAAAATAAGTTAAATTACAAATACATCTGTCGAAGTTTGCTAAAAATATAAATTATCCCACCTAGTTTTGAAAATTGCCAATATTTAATTGTGAAAAAAAATTTATTTAACAAAATTAATTCAAAAAAAATTCTAATACTTTTTTATACAATAATAAAATTACTTGGATTATTAATTTAAAATATATTAATTGACATGATAATTTATTAATAAAATGGATCAATTTTTATGCGATAAGATATTTAAAGAAATGAGATGTAATTTTTAAAATTACATAGAGCAAATCTTTTTCAAAACAAATATTTTTTTTTTTTGAAAATATTTGGTGGTTCAAATGGCTGGAATGTATCAAAACGATATCGTTTTACACTCAAAACAACGTCATTTTGAGTGTTTCGAGCCATTCGAGTCATGATTTTTCGGATCACCTAATATTGTTGTTTTTTATTTTTTTATTTTTTGGGCACCAGAGCTTGCATTAAAGGGTGTATTTGTAATTTAATTAAAAAAAAATTAAATGAATAAAATAATCCTAAGATATAGATATTTGTATTGCTCTCTCTCTCTCTCTCTCTCTCTCTCTCCCCAACCGTAATCTTGCTGGTAGGATGGTTCCACTTGACCCAACTACTGAGCCATTGTTGGACTGCTAGGTCCCTTCGCTTTTGAACAAGGCCCGTTTATATTTCACAGATCACACACACTCCATAACCGACACACACAAATAACACATCCTCTCTCTCCCTCTCTCTCTCTCTCTAAACCCTTCCAATGGATTCAATAGCCGACGACTTCCCACCATTTTTCCGAGTCCACAAAGACGGCCGCGTCGAACGGTTCATGGTCTCCGACTACGTCCCCCCGGCAGTTGATCCCAAAACCGGTGTCGAATTCAAGGACACCCTGATCTCCCCAGAGACCGGAGTCAAAGCTCGCATTTTCCTACCCAAGATCAACGGCCCAGATCACAAGCTCCCCCTCCTCGTTCACTACCACGGTGGAGGCTTCTGCATGGGATCCTCCCTCGACGCCATCACTCTCAGATTCCTCACCTCCCTCGCCTCCCAAGCCCACTTGATCGCTATCTCCGTTGACTACAGGCTCGCCCCAGAGCACCCATTACCCATCGCGTATGATGACTCCTGGTCCGCGTTGCAGTGGATCGCTACCCACTCTAACAGCCAAGGACCCGATCCCTGGCTAAACCAGTACGTGGATTTCGGCCGGGTTTTCCTGGCGGGCGAGAGTGCCGGGGCAAACATAGCCCACCAAGTGGCGGTTCGGGTTGGCACTGTCGGATTGGAGGGTTTCATGCCACGTGGAGTGATTATAATTCACCCCTATTTTGCGGGTAGTGAACCGGACAAGATGATCCAGTATTTGTATCCGGGGAGTAGTGGGTCGGAGGATGACCCGAATTTGAGCCCCAAGGAGGATCTGAATTTGACGAAGATGGGTTGCTCCAAGGTGATTGTGTTCGTGGCAGAGAAGGATTGGTTGAAACCGAGAGGTGTGGATTACTATGAGACATTGAAAAATAGTGGTTGGGAAGGTAGGGTGGAGTTTGTGGAGGATAAAGGGCAGGACCACTGTTTCCATATGTTTAGTCCCAATAGTGACAAGGTTGTGGGCTTGATGCAAAAGTTGGGTACTTTTGTAAATGAAAATTGATACCGTCAAGTGTCATATTTATGTTAATGTGTTGTAATGTCAAATAATTGAATGAATTGACTTTAAGTTTACTGAATTCTTGATACAAAATTTTATGAGTTGTTTTCACTTTCATTTTTATTTTTTTAATTTTCTGCTCCATTTTGTTTGGTATTTTTTAAATAAATACACTTATTTAGATAAGTATACTTATTTAAATCATACAATCATTTTATTATTTTATATATTTTTCGTAAAAAATTAAAAAAAATACTTATTTAAACCATCCTAAATAACAGTCGTCCCCTTCAACTATCATTTCAAAATAACATAATAGAATTTATATAATTAAATATTATTAACTTAATTTTAAATTTTATACTGCAAAATAAAATAACACAATATATATATCTAATAATAATGAAACAGGAGAGTAATAAAATAATAATAATTTGAGCTATCGGATCTTTCAAACATTTTTTTACTTGAACATTTCATTTTTTTAATGATTTCTGCGTTGTACATGTTTATATGCTTAATTTTTGTATGTTTTTTTGCTTTGCAAATATCAATATTAAATTCTAATGGAATCGGAATTAAATTTTAAGATAAATTACATATATACTTTTTAAAATGCAGACTATCACTTATAGTTCTAAAAATTACATTCCGCAGTTTCAAGTTTTTAATTACATAAAAAAATGATCAATTTTAGTAATAAATCATTAAGTCAATTAACTATTTTTAATGATGCCATAAATATATTTTAATTAATAATTCAGATAATTTTATTGTTGTTTAGGAGAATAGTTCGAAATTTCATTTTTTGTGTAAATTTTCTTAAATAAAAAATTCTGAAAATTGATCTATGACAAATGATCAATTTTAGTAATAAATCATTAAGTTAATTAACTGTTTTTAATGATGTCATAAATATATTTTAATTAACAATTCAGATAATTTTCTTATTGTCTAGGAGAATAGTTTGAAATTTCATTTTTTGTGTAAATTTTATTAAATAATTTTTTTTGATAATAGAGTATTTATAATTTTCAAAACTATAATATTTTAAGTAAATTGTTGGAGTGTATTTGTAATTTACTCTTTTTATTATTATTATTATTATTTAAATGTCAGAGTGATCATAGGCCAGTATTATGACATTTATATATGGAAAAAATGGTAGGAATCAATATTAGACTACTGTTGGAATAATCTCATGTATACTGTGTGTGAAACATATAAAAATTTGAACCAGATTTTGGAAAGTAACACTAAAACAGATATTGAAAATAATGGAGGAAAACTTACAAACAAAATGTATAATTCTAAAAACCTAAATGAGAGGGTAATTTGTGTGCAAATTGGGCCGAGCTAGGTGTTAGGCCGCACAATGGGTCGAGATGGGAGTTGAATAGCTTGGACTTGGGCTTATCAGGTTCTATGTCGGTTACAGATGTTGTTTGGGCTTGGACCTAACTATAGGAAGATGGTCCTTTGGCAGACTGAGGTATTGTAAGTAAAGAGAACCGTGCTGTCGGTAGCTCGGCAGATTGCAGTCCTGTAGCTAGGATCATCACAACTCTGCCATGTTAAGCACAGAGCAGAGACAGCTCAGTTGGCTGCGGTGACAACCGAAGTACACAGTTTTGACCATATCACTTGGTTGGCAGTGAGTAGGGTGTTATCAAGATGAGCATTATCTTGTGGGGAAGTGATTCCTAAGAGGATTCTGCTATGGAGAGTTAGAGTCCTATTAGGAATGTGCCTGGCAAAATCTATAAAAGCTCATAACAAGACCTATGCTCAGGTGTTGCAATTCTTACTCTCAAATACACAAAGCTTTTGTGTCTATTGTATATTTGTTGACTAAGGCATCGGAGGGGTTTCCGGCACACATCCACCGGCTAGCTCACGTTTGTGCTTTCAGGTAATAAGACGACGACGTTTGGAGGAGTGCAAACCTGATCAACAGGATTATACAAGACAGATTATTTCGTGCTCATACAATTAGTGCTGTCTGTGGGAAGTACTGAGTGTACAACAAACCATGAAGAAAGGGAAGAGGGAAGCGAAAAACATCATCACCTTTTCGGACAGGGACTTAGCAAGGTTGCAAAGCCCTCACAATGATGTGCTAGTGATGACTCTGTGTGTAAAATTTTTTGACATCAAGCGGATCTTGATAGACCAAGGGAGCTCGTGCGAGATAATGTACTATGTGATTTTCAAGCAACTCAAATTGGAGGACAAAGACTTAGTACCTGTGACATCGCCCTTGGTTGGTTTCAACTCTATGCTAGAATGGCCTGTTGGCAAGATAATTCTGGCGGTCAAAGCTGGGACAATAATAAAGCAAGTGGAATTCTGGGTACTGAAAGTACCTTCCACTTATAACATAATTTTGGAAAGAGCATGGTTGCATGCCATGCGAGTGGTAGCATTAACCTACCATCAGGTGATACGATTTTCTAATGAAGCTGGATTGATTGAAGAAATCTTGGGAGACCAAATCATGGCCAAGCAATGCTTCGTGATAGTGAACGGTAGCCGAGCTGCCAAAGGGTTCGTGCAGATGGTAGATGTCACGACCTAAATCCGCCCATATAGGTTTAGCATCGTAACTAATCAGTAATCCTTGGATTGCCAAAGGCCTCTGAACAGAATAACGTATAATCAAGAGGTTGCAGAAGCAAATATACAAAATACAACGTCCATTGAACTGTGCAGACAGATATGGGACAAAATAATGTCAAACTTTATAAGCATACATATGACGTCACGTAGATACAGTAATTATACGTCACCTCATGTACAAATAACCAAAAACAAACTGTTCATTAAACAAGAGAAAACAAGGTATTGAACGTTCAAAAAGAAATGGCCACACAACTTGACTTGGTCTGGAACCGCCTCGGGAGGCGCAAAGGATGGCTGACAAAACGGAATCCCAGGCTATAAACTCTGGCCTTGATCACGTGCCTGATCACCTATATACATAATATAAATAGTGAGCGGAAGCCCAGTGAATAATAACAAAATAAAGGGTTTCCATGAATGATGTCCCATATCAACTCCAGAAAATAGATTTAAACTTAGTTTTGGTTTGGACTAGGCCTAGGCTTGTGCTTGTGCATGAGCTAGGTTTGGTCTAAGACTTGGACTTGAACCTAGTCTTGAGCATGGGTTGGGTTGGGTTGGGTTGGGTTGGGTTGTGCTGTGTTGGGCTTAACTTGTGTATGTGTTTGAGATTGAGTTTGAATTGGGTTATGACCTAACATTCGTATCCATTTTATGGCCCATTTATTTGAATTATTCAAACATCATTATATACATATTTATTTGTATATGTTAAGCACATGAGAGTTTTAAATTTTTGTAACTCTCATCTTTTGATGATAGAGTTGATAACCATATTAGTGGCCATAAGTTTTTAACCTTTGTAACTCTAGCCTTAATGGCTATAGTTGATGACATTTGATACCAATTTGATGACCCTATTGATGTTAGTTTTCATAGCTAAGACTCTCCCCTACAAGTATAAATAGAGGCTTTTTCCCTCCAACTTAAAAAAAAAGATTAAACAGAGGTTTTTTGTAGATGGAAAATTTGTGGTTTCTTTTTGTGATGAAGTTAGACATGGTTGTTTTATACCAAAGAAATTTTTTCATCTTCTTTTTGCTAGTCTCTTCTTTGGTTCTTATTAGAGAGAAAGTGTTGCCTTTAATCAGTTTGCCGAAGCTATCCAAGAAGTGCTCCTGCAGTAGCTGGTCTCAACCATCGTATTCTGGAAGACAATCGCCGATGTTCCTCCAGTACCCATTGGCTAGACGGCAAATCTGTTTTAAAGAAATTGTGTATACCACACGCTTCAGTTTGCTTTCTTTCTTATCATTTGTTCTTTAATTTTTCAAAATTAATTTTACCTCGACGAGTTCTAATATTTATTTATGCATGTTACTAATTTGTTCTATTAGTGATTTTGTTTATGCAAGTTCCATGATATAATCTAGTTCATTCTTGTATTTTTAGTTTTGTAGTCTATTTTGTATTTCATTCTTTAATAAAATAAAATAAAATAACCAAGATTGTTTTGTCATTTCTATTTAATTTTATTATATATATATTTTTAGTATTATTATGGAAACATACCAACAATCTTAAAACATATTTTTTATAAATTGTTTTTGATAAAACAATTTAGTTTTAATTTTAATTTATTCTAGTAACTCTTAGAATTAAAATTCATTTACTTGCCTAGAGTTATTGGATTGTATTGAGTTGTTCATATCTAGTAATTTATTTTATATATTTTTTTAGTATTATTATGAAAAAATACCAACAATTTGTTCATATGTTATAATATAGATTTGGATTTGCTGTTAATTTAAATTCTCTTTAAATCTTTGTTACCTCACAATCTTGATATCAAAAGAACAAGGTCCAAATTTCCAATTATCACCAACCAAATACAATTGGTTTGGTATATATAACATGCAATCTGTGTGATTCTCCAAAAAAACAAATACAGGGATCGGTCACCTGCAACCTCTAACCTATCTTGAAATTCATGTTCCGTCATCTTTTTGTGTTAAATTTCTTGCACATTACATCATGTTTCATTTTTTTCAGCCTTCATCAAGACAACGAGTTCCAATTATTTTTACCCAAAAGTCAAAATCTGATGCATTGTCTCCAAAAAATAGTAAAAAAAAAAGTAAAAAAAAAGAAAAAAATCAAAAGTCCAACATGTGCAACCGATCTGCACCCACTTGCAGAATCGATTAATTTATCCGTACAAACCGCAATCCATAGTTAGGGCAGATGTGGTTACATTTTCTTCCACCCACAGCTCTGTGGGTCAAGGCACACCAGGCTAAAATCGCCTGACGAGCACCCATAGTCTTAACCAAGGTTTTAAAAAGCGGCCGCAACCGTTACGTAACGCCGTTACGTAACGGTTTTGGCGGTTACTGCCACCCGTTACGGCCGCTTTTGCAGTGTGATTGAGATTCACAGGTGTGTCGGCCGTAGCGGCTGCCGTAGCGGTCGTAACGGTGCCGTAACAGCCGTAACGGCCTGTTACGTAACGGTTCCAAACTGTTTCTTTCGAAAAAACACACAAAAAAAAGCTGAAAATGAGAGAAGAGGGATAGAGAGAAAAGGGAAGATAAAGAGAGAAAATAGAGGAGCAAGAGATAGAGAGAGAGAGAGAAGAGGGAACATGAACATGTTATTGATTTGTTGAAACTATAAGACCTATGCTATTCTATTCAACTGCTATCACTAAACCATTTTGTTTGTATATGTCTATCTATATATTGTTTGAAAATAATAATAATAATAAGTGTGGTCATTATCTATTTGGCTTGGTTAAAATATGTATATATATATATATATATTTAGGCTCTTATTTATTCTCTTACTTTTGTCATTATTTATCTTATATATAATAGTTAGTGATTAATTTTTTGTAAAATATAAAGTCATTAATTATTAAAATAAAATGTAAAAAACTCAGTTTATAGTGATTTAAAAACATGAAATATATTAGATCATACTTAAAAATTTACAAAAATTGATCAATATTTATTTTTAACCCAATAAATATGATCATAGAAAAAAAATATGCGTATCGGTGAGTTTTTTTCAAATTGTGCGAAAAATAAAAAAATTCACGGTTTCGATTACCGCAACCGTTACACTACGACCTTTACACCCTGCAACCGCAACCGCGTCACCGGCACCGTTACGGCGACCGCAACCGCTTTTCAGAACCTTGGTCTTAACTAAAAAAAAAATATGAGTAATAATCAAATATCATAGACTTTTTGGATCACAGTTAAAATAATATTATAATTAATATCATAATAAATCATAACTAACACTACAATGTATATAATCAAGTTATAAGCTATGATCTTTGAGATTTTTTATTATAACCTATTGAGGTATTAGATCATAATAAAAAATCTCAAAGATCATAACTAGGGGCATATTGTACACCTATGTTACACAGACACTTCAAAATAATTCAAACACTTGTGTCAAACACTTGACACTCGAACAAAAGTATGGGATATGTGTCGTATACTTTTCAATGAATATTTCTTATATAATTAAATATAACACTATTATTATATGTATATATTGTTGTATAATAGCTATAAATATCTTTTTGACACTATAAATTACATATAGAATCATTTTATCTCACATACTTGATTAAAACTATAAAAATATGATATTATTTTTGCCAAGTCTGCGTACTCTTTATTTTATGATTTGATGAGTTTCATATCTAGATACATATTCACACCCGACACCCGTACCCAAATCTATGTAACATAATCGTACACAAATTCAAATCCTTTAGAGTGATTTTTCGTAGAGTGATCTTAGAGTAAATTTTTGAGTGATTGAAATTTAATTTTACAAAAGTCAAGGGTACGAAGTTAAAGGAACAATATTAATGATACTTGCTTTAGAAAAAAAAAAATCTTAACCATAAAAAAAATTACTCTAAAATCATTCTAAAAAGAATCACTCAAGAACTCCGAAGGATCTAGACTCTATAATACACGTGCTATAGAATTTCCCCAAATGAGTGCAATAGAATTTCTCCCAAAACTATAATTAGATTTAACATCATAAAAAATATAAAAGTAGATTAAAAACACATCTCTTGGGATTTATTTAAATTATAAATTATCTCTTGTAGTTTTAAAAATTACATTATACTCCTAAGATTTCTAATTTCGTAACAAATAGGTCATTTTATTAATAAATTATTAAGTTAATTAATAGTTTTTAATAATTTTAAAATTTTATTTCAATTAATAATTAAGATAATTTTATTATTGTATAGGTGAACAGTTAGAAATTTTAGTTTTTCAATTAATTCTGTTAAATAAAAAATTCTGGCAATGAGGTACTTGTAATTTTTCAAATCACATGGGACAATTCGTATTTTAAGCAAATTTCAATGGTGTATTTGTAATTTATCCAAAATATAAGGTAACTTACAAACGGCACAGGCTTGTCTTTATTCTCAAATCAAATTGGAGCATGTTATTGGGCTTTGTGGGCTTACTACGGAGTCTATGTTGATCTAAACTGTTGAATGTGTAGAACTCGTCGAGTATTTTATACTTGCAAAGAATCATATTGATCAAATATTGATAACCCCTTGATCCGATAAAATTTATGTCAACGGTAACTATGATTTTAAAAGTAAATTGTTAACACAAATATATTTTGATCAAGTGTTTATTGATATCTAATCAATGTAATTTTTTATAGAGATGAAATACTTGACGAGTCCTATACATTGATTGGTTCAGATTATTGATGTGGGCTCCGTGGTTGGCCCATAGAGGCCCAATAGCATGCTCCAGTTGGAAAACCCAACATGAGAGAAGCTTATCCCATTACAAAATACACTCTTGAGGTTTGCTTTAAATATAAATTGCTCTCTGTGGTTTGAAAAATTACAAATACCCTATTGTCATAATTTTTTATTAAACATAATTAATTGAAAAAAATACAATTCCTAACCACGCTCCTATACAATGATAAAATTATCTGAATTATTAATTAAAATAATTTTTTGAAATCATTAAAATAATTAATTGATTTGATAATTTATTAATAAAATAGGCTATTTGTTATAAAATTAAAATTTTCAAAGGGCGAAATATAATTTTCAGAACCACATGGAGCAAATCGTATTTAAAGCAAGCTTTAGGGGTGTATTTGTAATTTATCCTAAAATATAGGCCACTCGGTCCATAAGCCCAAATATCAATTTTGTTTGGTTAAAGGTCCAGGCATTTAAATACTTTGTACAAAAGGACAAGCTTAAATATGATGACCAAAATACCCTTTGTGTATATATATGTTATTTTCTATAGAAACCCAACACCGCTGCATGTCTCTCTCTCTCTTCTCTCTCGTCGTCGATGTAATCACTCTCGCTACCAACGTAGTTCTCTGAGGTCACTGCCGTGGTGCTCCGATCATGACGATCTTATTACTGTGGTGGTCAGATCTCAGATCTCTTCTATCTCTTCTCTCATTTTCATCTCTTTCCTCTCTAGGTGTTGCAGATCTCTTTCTCTAGGGTTTTATTTCTCTCTCTCTCTCTCTCTTTCTCTTCGGGACTACCGCGACCACTGTGAGCGTCGACAGGCGTCAGACACCATCGTCAACATCCATCGTCATCACTATGGTCGCCGGTCAGTACTTCGGCAACTCAGATCTGCAACTCGATTGAGTCAATCTCACTTAGATTTGGTTGGGCTGACTTGCCCAAGAACACCACCCTCTCGATCTTCGTCAGCGATCAGATCGACATCTAAGGTAATGAACTTTTCATTTGAAATCATTACAATGATCTCCATCTTCTTATATTCGATTTGATCGTTTGAATTTGAATTCGATTTTTGTGTGTATAACAATAGCTTATGTGTGTATATATATGTGTGTATACATCATAATGTTTGTATGTATATGTAGCTTGCTTTTCATGAGTGGTTTAGTCTCCTTGGATACAATAGCCTTACAGTTCAGACTCTTGTAGTTCTGAATCTGATTTCACAAGTGCAATGTGAAATAGATTAAACAAATGAGAGTCCAAGTCCATTTATCACCAGAGATGCCAAAAATGAACTGCATTACCAGATTTCAGAATTGCCACCTAAATATTTTTGAGAAATTTAGGAAACCCATGACTCATGCCAAAGGCCACTTGTCCGTTATCACCAAAGTGTCTCGGCATGGGAACTTATGTATGAGAAGGGAAGGTCATGAATTGAGTACCCTACTCACCCGATCAAAGATCAGCTTCTACTAATCATGATGTGATTTTTATATACAGTATATGCTCTTGTTCTGATTTATTACGCTAACATTACTATGTGACGTCAAACAAATATAGACTAAGTCACCCACTTTGGAATGCTTTGATTTTATATTTGTTTTGAATATGTGTTACTTGAAAAAGTAAGCTCATATTTACATTTAATCGAATCATCCCAATTTAAGCAAATTAGCTTTCATCCACCGACATTCAAAAGGTATATCAGATAAGCACGTGGCCTCATGATGATATGCTTGATATGACAACACAAACATACATGCAACATGCTAAAGCAAGAAATGCTCACCTAGTACTCTGAGGCAAGCCAAGAGAAATAAAACAATTAGAAAAATGCATGTTCTAATATGTAAGTGACTAATGCAACACATACAAAATGCAACTACTAGGTTTGGTTTCTTAACATAACACATGGCTCAACTCAAAGCATGTGTTTAGTGCACATATTCAAGTAAGTAAGAAATCGTAACAATGTTAGAATGATGAACCGAACTCAATGCATACAAAAATGGATATTTTATACATGGTAATGATGTGAAACCAAAACATGAAGGCAACATGCAACCATCATAAATAAGTAAATAAAAGGGAAAAAGAAATGGGGGTTAGAAGACATACACAATATTACAAGTTTGCCCTCATGTAAGAGGGTCCGAATTAAACTAATTATTATAACACCAAATTAACTAATTTAACTAGCTATTACAATTTGGAATGAATCTAATTAATTTAAACATACTACTATCAAAGCATAAAGCGTCACACGCGCACAAATGAGAACGTCCTCTCGGAAACCTCTCTATTTTGCTGCCATAATCTATTCTATTCGTAGTCAGAAATTTAATCTGTTTTTGCCTCAGTTTTTGCTCTATTCTGCTATGAAAATGACACTACCTATATAAAATAGGGTGGTCAGCCGGCCACTATTTTTTGGTACTGCCTTGCTGCCACATAAATTAAACAGAGCAAAAACAGAGTGTTTCCAGGAGATGTTTGTCCTCTCTGTCTCTCCCTATCATGAAACTGATTAAGGGAGAACTAGACTCGATTCGCAACCATCAATTGTCGTAAACTTGGTGCATGATGATCTACGAATCGATGGGACAATGGCTCATTAAATGGAAATAAAAGACTAACAAAACCTTCTTCCTATCATGGAGTTACCTCAAGGGAAGCGGTAGACATTGATTCTTGAATCATGAACATCACTAAAGAGTATGTAATGATTTCAAGACTCAATGGGTTAATATAACGTCCGATTGAACCTAACTCAATTTTATTACTTGTTATCACTTTTATTCCCATTTTATTAGCCTCTTTTATATTACCTTGCCATTATTTATTCATTTTTGTCCAAAAGTGATAACTACATCCACTAATGAAGAGAAGTGTCAAACAAGAAATTGTGCTTAGCATGAGAGAGATGTAATGTCTTGGTAATGAACCTCCGAAGAGATTAAACCATTAAGCATGGAAAGTCTTTTTCTCATACCTTAAACAACAATTTATTGTTTGAAACAACTCTTAAACAAAGAAAACCAAGAAAGGAGAGAGGTTGTAGAAATGATTATTACAAGTGTGAATATATGTATGAAGACTATAGAATAAAAAGCTATCAACTCAAATAGATTGGTGTCTAAGGCCTAAACCACTAAATCTATGAAGACTTACAACAACACAAGCGTAATATCCAAAGCATAACTATGTAAACACACTAAAATAGCCCCCAAAACAAAAAAAAAAAAAAATAGTGTTGAAAAGCTAAAAAAGTAAAACAAAAATGGGAGAGAATAGAGCTAGTAAGCAAGCCAAAGGAAGGGTGGTAAATCCCTCCATTTTTAGACCTTAAAATCACATATTTTAACCTATGAAAACTCTAAAAATCAGTAGCCAAAAGTTGAGAAGCAAATGGGAAACACAAGGATATAAGCTTATGGAATAAGGTTTAAGGAAGGGTGGTTAACCCCTCCACCTTTGGTAGCTTTTAAATCACAAGTTTCAGCCCCAAAAAAAAGTCCAAAACAGAGTATAAATACCAAGAAAAAGAGGAGTGAAGAGTAGGCAAAAGATGGCAAGGGTTATACCTTTGAAGAGAAGACACTTTTTTGTTCACAAACCATCAGGTGCACACTCTCAAGGGCTAAAATTTTAGCTCAATAATCTCAGCAAGGAGTCTCAAAATATTGGTTTAGGAAGTGTATATATAGTGTATGTATATTGCAAGATAGAGAGGGAGAGTGTTTAGCAAGATTTGGGCGCTTGGAGAATTTTTCTAACCTAAAACCATAAGGGATGGTCAAGTATTTATAGAAAAATAGGTTCCTCAGTCGGAAATATCTGTATTGAGCCAGTTGATGCAGGGCATGCGCATGGGGGGACAGCTAGCAACAAAATATCTGCCAGTCAGGAAACATGGCCGGCTGGCCATGTAGGAGGATGGCCGACCACTAAAAATTGGCCTGCCGGCCACTTGTTGGCCAGCAGGCCTCTGAGTGGTCAGGCTAGAAAAAAATTAGGTTTTGGTCCAAAGGAGATGCAAGGTTTTAGGTTCTGAAATGCAAAACCAAAGCTCTTTGCTAAAGAAATTGAACGGTTTGTATAGCGTACTAATTCATCATTGAGTGTTCACCATGAGGTGGCCAAGTCTTAAGGGTGGTCAAAAATGGGGTATCTACAGTATAACAGTAGCTTATGTGTTATATTAAATGGTCGAATATTATCTAAGCTCCATATATGAATTTTCTTTGCCTTGATTTGTTGTTATATGAATATTAGAGATGTATATATCACAGATTTGTGTTGAAATCCAAAGTTAAACAAATCTGTGCGTGAATTAAACAGATCTGTGTTGAAAAAGTTGAATTTGAACAGATTCGTGTTGAATGTTCATTTTTTTGGTTGGATCTGGCTTCTTGTTGTTGTTGTCACGCCTTGAAAATAAAGATTCACCAACTTCTATAGTTTAATAAACGGAAACCAAATCTCAATATTGCCATCATTCTTAAATCCCCAACATATGTATACATTATCCATCAAGAGATTTATAAAAGATATTCTACATGTGAGTATACATGCAACATCCTTAGTATATGAATATATAGCATGTGACATAATAAGTCAAGTACAAATAAATGCCCTCAAGGGCTACAATTTCCAAGGCTTAAGCCCAGTTACACAAAAGTAGTTTTCCGAACCCATACATGTAAAGTCCTTGGCTTGTCAAAATAATTACAACAAAAAAAAGAAAAAGAAATAGCCTTATACTCTCAAAACGTATTCCACGCCTCTAACTCAGTGGGATCACCATATCATTTTCTGAACAAAATCCTATAGAGGTGAGCACAAAGCCCAGTAGGGAAAATCTTCACAAAGTATATACATTTTACAAAATTTCATGGGATGAATGCATATGCTATGCCATGTTCAAAAACATACATATCTACCTTTTAAAACTTTTGTGCACAATGTAATCTTGAGAATTTAACAATCCAATAATTTCAATGTAGTTCAAAGGGGCGGTAAATACGACTCAAATAATCCCTAGGTTGGTGTCTGCAAATAGGCATAACAAGCACTACTAATCCCCACTTTACCGGTAGCTAACCGGAAGGCACATGGTCCCTCATCTGCGCGTGTTTTCGGTTTTTTACCATGGACACTCAGGCCAACTTAACCAATACTAACTATACCCTCTATCCGGATTTACCAATGTATTTATCCAAAAACAAATCAATATGATCTTGTTTCACAAAACAATTCTCTTTCTCAAAGCAATACTTTTTCCAATGCAATACTCAAAATCAATTACATTAATGATAAAATGGAATGTCGATGCAATGTCCAGTGCAATAATAAAGTTCCATTTGAACATCTCAACAATGATAGTTCGAAAGGTGATGATAATTAAATGAAGTGCCAATGCAATATATTTCTATATAAATGCCTTGAAATTTTTCAATTTCTCAATTCATCCACACAATCTTCCATTGTGATCAAATTCTACATCTCTTATTAATATAACATCATAGTATATTTTTTCAAGAGACAATATAACAATATCAACATTCATATATTCTCCACATGTTAAACATCATTTTTAGCATTTGGTCTTTCCACAACAACAACAAACTATTGTTCTAACTTTCTAATTCTATAATTTCTCATTTTCTCATAAAATCTCTTCATTTGATATAGCTATAGAATTTCCTCCATCATTTACTCACATGGCAAATTATCAAGTATCAATTTCACAATATCATAACTTTTTTCCAAAATCTCCAAATTCTAGGGTTTCCACCAAAATAAGATTTTTATTCCATTTTTGAAAAGGTTTTTCTAAAATAACACCTACACCCTATAACATACTCATATTATCAAAAGTTTTTAGGAAAAATAGATGAAATCCACCTCTAACATCATCACCAACCCAAAATAACAACTCACAACATGATGAAATACTCAAAACATGTATAAACTTGCAAAATGTATATATAACTCAAAGATTATCCCTACCTCAAGCTTGAAAGATGAAGAGGATGACAATCCTAGAAATCAAAGTTGACAAAAACACGATCCAATCGGTTATAAATGTAGCCTTCGTTGCCCTCATCGATTTGGTGTAAAAAGTCCCTTCAAACTCTTAAAGATTTGAGCTAAATCTTAGAGAGAAATTGGATTTGGGTATGTTTTTCGAGAGAAGGGAAAGAATAGATGAATATATATATATATATAGAGAGAGAGATGAGGAAGAAGAAAATATGTGCAAAAAACACTTTTGGCATTAGTTTTGAGAAAAAGAGCACGAATTTCGAGATAGATGCTCCGAAATTTGCCCGAGCGGTTTCAATTCCGCACGAGTAGAATTCCCAATCCGCACGAGCGGAAATCTTTGCCTTAAGGGCAGATCGTTCTAGAGAGTTGTCTAGAAAAATCACCCAAAATTCGCTCGAGCAGTTTTCTGCCCAGAAAACCCTGAAAAGTTTGAAAAACCCTGAGAGAATCCGCACAGGTAGTTTTCAATTCTACACGAGTGGTTTTGCCTTGAACTCAAAAAGTGATTTTGCAAACCAAGGCAAGTTCCAATGCCCAAAACTCAAAGTTTACAACCTGAAAAAGTTATGAGAGGTTAAATAGGAGTAGAAAGGAATCTCAATGACCCGATACGGTAAACAAAGCACCGAGAGAAATGCGTACTACCTTACTACACAATACTATTCAAGCCCAAAACTTGGGACACCACAGTTGTTGATGATGTTATTATCTTCTTTTTTTTTTCCCTTCTCTTTTTTGTTGTTGTTATTATTGTTGTTGATTGCAACAGATAGAGAGAGAAAGAGATGAGAAGAAGAGACAGAATTTGAACAGATAACTCTCTCTACCCATTTCAATAGGTCATCACATCTTGTTTCTACTCTTGTTTCAATGGATAAAAAAAAACAAAGATTGTGGTTGGTTGTTGAATTGTTATTTGAACAGATAAAAAAATTGAATAGATAATTTCAACAGATAGGAAAAGAAAGAAATTAAACAGATAAAAAATAGAACAGATAGAAAAAATAAATTATAAAAATTCAACAGATGAAAAAAAATTCAATAGATAGGTTAAAAAAATTCAACAAATAAAAAAATATTTGAACAAATAGACAAAAAATTGAACAGATAGTCAAAAAATTTGAACAGATAATAAAAATTTGGAACAGATAGGGAAAAATTTGGAACAGATAAAAAAATTTGATTAGATAGTCAACGAAAATCAACAGATAAATTAAATGGTAAAATTAAAAACAAAATGTCTTTCAAAACAAATGAAAGAATTTCTCACCAAACTATTTCATAAATGGTAGATCTCTCACAAACAAAAAAATATTTACTGGACCTCATGCCTTATACCTTCCTTGAACTTTTCAACAAATAATCCCAAAATGTATTACAAAGCTTTACTAATTTGGTTGCTTATATAATAAATAAAGTAAATTACAAATATATCCATTGAAATTTACCTAAAATATGAATTGTCTTCCTTTAGATTTTCTAATCGTATAATAAATGACCCATTTTATTAATAAATTATTAAGTTAATTAATAATTTTTAATGATGTCAGATATATATTTTAATTAACAATTCTGATAATTTGTTGTTATATAGAAGAGTAGAGAAATTTTATTTTGCTGTTAATTCTGTTAAATAAATTTTTTTTGACAATAGAGTATTTGTAATTTTCAAAATTGCCAAGGACAATTCATTTTTTAAGTAAATCTCAGAGAGTATTTATTACTTATCCTAATAAATAGAATAGATATAATAATCTAAAATTAATAAAAGCAAATTATTACCACATAAAAAAATAAGTTAAATTACAAATACATCCATTGAAGTTTGATAAAAATATAAATTATCCCACCTAGTTTTGAAAATTACAAATATTTAATTGTGAAAAAAAATTTATTTAACAAAATTAACTCAAAAAAATTCTAATACTTTTTTATACAATAACAAAATTACTTGGATTATTAATTTAAAATATATTACTTGACTTGATAATTTATTAATAAAATTGATCAATTTTTATGCGATAAGAAATTTAAAGAAATGAGATGTAATTTTTAAAATTACATAGAGCAAATCTTTTTCAAAACAAATTTTTTTTAAAAAAAATGTTTAGTGGCTCAAATGTATCAAAACGATATCGTTTTACACTAAAAAAAACGTCGTTTTGAGTGTTTCGAGCCATTCGAGCAATGATTTTTTGGATCACCCAATAATTTTTTTTTTTTTTTTTGGTACCAGAGCTTGCGTTAAAGGGTGTATTTGTAATTTAATTAAAAAAAATTTAAATGAATAAAATAATCCTAAGATATGGATATTTGTATCGCTCTCTCTCTCGCTCTCTCTCTCTCTCTCTCTCTCTCTCTCTCTTCCCAACCGTAATCTTGCTGGTAGGATGGTTCCACTTGACCCAACTACTGAGCCATTATTGGACTGCTAGGTCCCTTCGCTTTTGAACTAGGCCCGTTTATATTTCGCAGATCACACACACTCCATAACCGACACACACAAATAACACATCCTCTCTCTCTCTCTCTCTCTCTCTCTCTCTCTCTCTCTAAACCCTTCCAATGGATTCAATAGCCCACGACTTCCCACCATTTTTCCGAGTCCACAAAGACGGCCGCGTCGAACGGTTCATGGTCTCCGACTACGTCCCCCCAGCCGTTGATCCCAAAACCGGTGTCGAATTCAAGGACACCCTGATCTCCCCAGAGACTGGAGTCAAAGCTCGCATTTTCCTACCCAAGATCAACGGCCCAGATCACAAGCTCCCCCTCCTCGTTCACTACCACGGTGGAGGCTTCTGCCTGGGATCCTCCCTCGGCGCCATCACTCTCAGATTCCTCACCTCCCTCGCCTCCCAAGCCCACTTGATCGCTATCTCCGTTGACTACAGGCTCGCCCCGGAGCACCCATTACCCATCGCGTATGATGACTCCTGGTCCGCGTTGCAGTGGATCGCTACCCACTCTAACGGCCAAGGACCCGATCCCTGGCTAAACCAGTACGCGGATTTCGGTCGGGTTTTCCTGGCGGGAGAGAGTGCCGGGGCAAATATAGCCCACCAAGTGGCGGTTCGGGTTGGCACTGTCGGATTGGAGGGTTTCATGCCACGTGGAGTGATTATAATTCACCCCTATTTTGCGGGTAGTGAACCGGACAAGATGATCCAGTATTTGTATCCGGGGAGTAGTGGGTCGGAGGATGACCCGAATTTGAGCCCCAAGGAGGATCTGAATTTGACGAAGATGGGTTGCTCCAAGGTGATTGTGTTCGTGGCAGAGAAGGATTGGTTGAAACCGAGAGGTGTGGATTACTATGAGACATTGAAAAATAGTGGTTGGGAAGGTAGGGTGGAGTTTGTGGAGGATAAAGGGGAGGACCACTGTTTCCATGCGTTTAGTCCAAATAGTGACAAGGTTGTGGGTTTGATGCAAAAGTTGGGTACTTTCATAAATGAAAATTGATACTGTCAACTGTCACATTTGTGTTAGAGAATTGTTCCGGATCATAAATTTTTTTTTATAAAAATGATCATAAAAGATTTGTGATCTTTAAATTACCTTAATTAATGTGTGGTATTTTATTTTAAGTGTAATTTAGAAGTGATAAATCTTTCATGATTATTTTCATGAAAGACTTTTACCTAACATTATCGTTTATGTTAATGTGTTGTAATGTCAAATAATTGAATGAATGGACTTTGAGTTACCGAATTTATAATACAAAGTTTTATGAGTTGTTTTCCCTTTCATTTTTATTTTTTTGTTAAATTGAAATGTAATAGCCTAATTTTTTGAAGATAATTTTCTGCTCCATTTTGTTTGGTATTTCTTAAATAAATGCACTTATTTAAGTCATGTAATCTTTTTATTATTTTACATATTTTTCATAATTTTTTTAAAAAAACACTTATTTAGACTATCCTAAATTACAGTGGTCTCCTTCAACTATCATTTCAAAATAACATAATACAATTTATGTAATTAAATATTATTAACTTAATTTTAAATTTTATACTGTGAAACAAAATAACACAAAATATATATATATATATATAATAATAATAATAAAAAAGGACAGTAATATAATAATAATAATTTGAGCTATCGGATCTTTCAAACATTTTTGTACTTGAACATTTCATTTTTTTAATGATTTCTGCGTTGTACAAGTTTTTATGCTTAATTTTTATATGTTTTTTTGCTTTGCAAATATCAATATTAAATTTTAATGGAAATGATATTAAATTTTTGGATAAATTACATATATACTTTTTAAAATTTATTTAAAATACGGAGTGTCCCTCATATTTTTGAAAATTACATTCCGCAGTTTCAAGTTTTTAATTATATAACAAATGATCAATTTTAGTAATAAATTATTAAGTCAATTAACTATTTTTAATGATGTCATAAATATATTTTAATTAACAATTCAGATAATTTTATTGTTGTTTAGGAGAATAGTTCGAAATTTCATTTTTTGTGTAAATTTTCTTAAATAAAAAATTCTGAAAATTGATCTATGACAAATGATCAATTTTAGTAATAAATTATTAAGTTAATTAACTGTTTTCAATGATATCATAAATATATTTTAATTAACAATTCATATAATTTTCTTATTGTCTAGGAGAATAGTTTGAAATTTCATTTTTTGTGTAAATTTTGTTAAATAATTTTTTTTTCATAATAGAGTATTTATAATTTTCAAAACTATAATATTTTAAGTAAATCGTTGGAGTGTATTTATAATTTACTATTTTTTATTATTAGGATTTAATGTCAGAGTGATCATAGGCCAGTATTATGACATTTATATATGGAAAAAATTGTAGAAATCAATATTAGACTACTGTTGGAATAATCTCATGTACACTGTGTGTGAAACATATAAAAATTTGAAATAGATTTTGGAAAGTAACACTAAAACAGATATTGAAAATAATGGAGGAAAACTTACAAACCAAATGTATAATTCTAAAAACCTAAATAAGAGGGTAATTTGTGTGTAAATTGGGCTAAGCTAGTCGTTGTGCCGAGCTAGGCGTTGGGCCGCACAATGGGCTGAAATGGGAGTTGAATAGCTCGGTCTTGTGCTTATCAGGTTCTATGCCGGTTATAGATGTTGCTTGGGCTTGGACCTAGCTATAGGAAGGTGGTCCTTTGGCGGACTGAGGTATTGTAAGTAAAGAGAACCGTGCTATCAGTAGCTCGGCAGATTGCAGTCTTGGAGCTAGGATCATCACAGCTCTGCCATGTTAAGCACAGAGCAGAGACAGCTCGGTTGGCTGTAGTAATAGCCGAAGTACACAGTTTTGATCATCTCACTTGGTTGGCAGTGAGTAGGGTGTTATCAAGATGGGCATTATCCTGTTGGGAAGTGATTTCTAAGAGGACTCTGCTAAGGAGAGTTAGAGTCCTACTAGGAATATGCCTGGCAAAATCTATAAAAACTCATAACATGACCTATGCTCAGGTATTGCAATTCTTACTCTCAAATACACATAGCTTTTGTGTATATTGTCTATTTGCTGACTTAGGCATTGGAGGGGTTTCCGACACACACCCATCGGCTAGCTCACGTTTGTGCTTTCAGGTGATAAGACGACGATGTTTAGAGGAGTGCAAACTTAATTAATAGGATTATACAAGACAGATTATTTCGTGCTCGTACAATTGGGGCTGTCTGTGGGAAGTACTGAGTGTACAACCAACCGTGAAGAAAGGGAAGATGGAAGCGAAAAACGTCATTACCTTTTCGGACAAGGACTTAGCAAGGTTGCAAAGCCCTCACAATGGCACGCTAGTGGTGACTCTGCGCGTTAAAATTTTTGATATCAAGCGGATCTTGATAGACCAAGGGAGCTCGTGCGAGATAATGTACTATATGATTTTCAAGCAACTCAAATTGGATGACAAAGACTTAGAACCCGTGACATCGCCCTTGGTCGGTTTCAACTCTATGCCAGAATGGCTTGTTGGCAAGATAATTTTGCTGGTCAAAGCTAGGACAATAATAAACCAAGTGGAATTCTGGGTACTGTAAGTACCTTCCACTTACAACATAATTTTGAGAAGAGCATGGTTGCATGCCATGCGAGTGGTAGCATTAACCTACCATCAAGTGATACAATTTCCTAATGAAGCTGGAATGATTGAAGAAATCTTGGGAGACCAAATCATGTCTAAGCAATGCTTCGTGATAGTGAACGGTAACCGAGCTGCCAAAGGGTTCATGCAGATGGTAGAGGAACCAGAGAGCAATGAATTGTTCATAGATGTCGGCAAGGCAGCTGAACAAAAGGCAATGGAAGATCTGGTGGAGGTAAGAATAGATGAAAAAGTCCCAAAGAAGTTCTTTTTGCTTGGCTCATCTTTGTCCGGCACCAAGAAGATAAAGATCATGGAATTCTTGATATTTAACATCGAAGTGTTCACCTGGACGCCGTATCACATGTCTGGTATTGATCCAAACTTCATCTGCTATCAACTTAATGTTAACCCAACCGCCAGACCAATTATACAGCGAACTCGCCGCTTGGCACTTTACCACGCCGAGATAGTAGATGAGGAAGTGGGGAACCTGGTTGAAGCAAGGACAATCAGAGAGGTTCACTATCCTAAGTGGATCTCCAACACCGTGGTAGTGCCAAAAAAGAATGGCAAGTGACGAGTTTTTGTAGACTACAAGATGGTCAATAAAACATGCCTAAAATGACAGTTTTCCTTTACTGCGCATAGACCAACTGGTGGACCTAACTTCAGGTCACAACTGACTTGGCTTTCTTGATGCGTATCGTGGATACCATCAGATTGCTATGTATGAAACGGACCAGGAAGTCACATACTTCACAACACCTAGGGGATTGTATTGCTACAAGATCATGCCCTTTAGCCTAAAAAATGTAAGGGCAATGTTCCAACAGATGGTCACCAAAATGTTCAAGCCATTATTAGGCAGAACAATGAAAGCTTACATAGACAACATGGTAGTCAAGAGCAAGAGAGAAGGAGACCATCTCACGGACCTAGTTGAGATGTTTCAAATTTTGAAGACCCACAAGTTGCAGTTGAACGCATCCAAATGCGCGTTTGGTATAGGGTCAGGCAAATTTCTTGGCTTTCTAGTAACCAATTGAGGTATAGAAGCCGATCCCTCTCAGATCAAAGCCATTCAAGATCCGGAGAGGCCCAACATGGTCAAGGAAATATAGCATCTCACGAGCCTAGCTGCTGCACTAAACCAATTCATAAGTCAGTCATCAGACAGGTGTCGACCGTTCTTTTAGGCACTTAAGGCCAAGTTTGAGTAGGATGACGAATGCGACCGAGCTTTGGAGAGCTTAAAAGAATATATGATCTCTCCACCACTGTTGGCAACCCCAGTGCCAGGAGAGGAACTTTTTCTTTACTTAGCAGTCTCTTAGTACGCATTTAGCACAATATTAGTGCATGCCAAGGGAATACAACACTTGCCCATCTTTTATGTGAGCAAGACATTACTAGGTGCAGAAACGAGGTACTTGCTGCTAGAGAAGTTGGCTTTAGCCTTAATAATGGCTTCAAGAAAATTGTCGCACTACTTCCATGCGCACACTATGATCATACTAATAGCATTCCCTTTAAAGGCCTTGTTTGAAAGGGCGGATTTTTCGGGATGAATATTAAAGTGGGCCATGGAGTTAAGACAGTTTGACATTAATTTTTAGCAAAGAACTGCAATAAAGGCCCAAGCTTTAGCAGACTTTGGGCTGAGTTTTCCCCAGGAAGTCATTATGTTTTCCCGGTTGACTTGACCGAGGCATTTGAGCAAAGGGAGAAAAGTGCCGCATGAATTGCACAGCCCCCACAGCAAGTTGCTTAACTACGTAGTGAACCATTTAGCCTTACACTAGGGGGGAAAGGGGCAAGCCGCACTACTACAAGCAAGGACGCACCTAAAAGCGAAGTGCTAAGATAGTCAGGCAGTGAGGATCAAATCCTAACGACGGACGTAAACTTAAAAGAAGGCATTGTCAACGTCCCTGATCCTAAAGCGTCCTCAAATCCCTCCACTTGCTAGAAGTTGTTCGTAGGAGAGATGTGGAAACTCTTTGTGAATGGATCGTCCAACAGGCAGGGGGTTAGACTTAGGATAGTCCTCATCTCACCAGATGGCTTGACCATTAAACAACCCATCAACCTTGGTTTCCCAGTATCCAATAATGAGGCGGAGTACGAAGCATTGTTAGCCGGTTTGAAGTCAGCCTGTCGAATGAAGGCCACCGAGCTGATGATGTACAACGACTCCCAACTAGTAGGTAACCAAATTTTGGGCGATTATGAATTGAAGGATGATAGAATGGCCAAGTAACAAGAGTAGGTCAGAAATGAGATCATGAAGTTTGAAGTCATGAGGATAGAGCAAATCGGCTGAGAAGAAAATAGCAAGATAGATGAACTGGTCGATTTTGCGTCAATAGCAGACACATCTATCCCACACCCATTGTTAGTGGACTTCTTACCAAGACCAAGCATTGAGGAATCCGAAGCGACTGAGGTATGCTTGAAAAAACTAGGTCCCTTATGGATGGACCCCATCGTGGTGTTTTTAAAAGATGGCATTCTGCTGGAGGACAAGAAAGAGGCCAATAAGATTATGGCGAAGTCACAATAATTTTGGCTCTCCCCATCACTAGCATTGTACAAAAAGTCCTTTACAGGACCGTACTTAAAGTGCGTCCATCCAAGCAAGGTCGAGGCATTCTTGTTTGAAATTCACGAGGGCATTTTCGGAAGCCAGCAACGAGGGAGATCTCTAGCCTACTGAGCCATCTCACAGGGGTATTGGTGGCCGTACATGCAAGCAGATGCAAAGAAGTATGCTAAGAAGTGCAAGAAATGCCAGAAGTTCGCACATCAAATCCATCAACCGGCTAGAGAGCTCCTACCTTTGACCAGCCATTGGCCTTTTGCAATATGGGGCCTAGACATAGTAAGACCGCTCCCAACCGCGCTAGGCAACAGAAAGTTCTTTATTGCTGCTACAGACTACTTCACAAAATAGATAGAGGCAGAGGCGCTCGCGTCCATCAAAGAAAAGGACGTCAAGAAGTTTGTGTGGTAGAACATCATAACCCGATTTGGAAGTCCTAAGGCCTTGATATTTGACAACGGCACCTAGTTTGATGGAAGAATCTTTGGGGTTTTTGCGAAGAGCACAAGATAGAATTCTACAACTCCACGTCGGTGTACCCTCAAGCTAATGGCCAGGCCGAAGCCTTCAACAAAGTAGTTTTAGATGGTCTGAAAAAGAGGCTGGAAAAAGCAAAAAGAAAATGGGCTGAAGAACTTCCTCACGTCTTATGGGCTTACCGTACTACACCCATGCAGTCGACTGGCGAAACGCCTTTTTCCTTAGCCTATGGCATGGAAGTAGTAATCCCTTTGGAAGTCGGCCTCCCTACTATTAGAAACAAAAATTTCAATCCAGATTTAAATGAAGAGGCCATACCCTTGGAACTGGATCTTGCTGAAGAAAGACGAGAAAGGGCCTTGGTCCACATCACTTCCTATCAATAGGAGCTGTCTAGAAAATATAACAAGGCGGTGCATCCAAGGCAATTTAAGGTTGTAGACTGGGTGCTACGCAAAGTAATGGGAAACACTTTGGTGCATAGGGATGGCAAACTGGGACCCAACTGGGAGGGGTTGTACAAAGTGATGGGTTTAGCAAGAAAAGGAGTTTACCACCTCAAAGACATGTACGACTGAGCTATCCCAAGGCCGTGGAACACGGCCAATCTCAAAGTATTTTATTTTTAGCTTTTTACTCTTGTAATTTTCTTTAACATTTAATAAAACAAGTAAGACATTTTTTACAATATAATTTCTTTTTGTACTTGTATTTATTCTGTTTGTAAACAAAACTTTTTTTGTACTCTTTGCCCAATTGGAAGGCAATGAAGGTTGACAGGTTTGATCAACACAAATTTTGCACTCTTTCGCCGAGATGAGGATCTAGGCTAAAGAAGGTTGGCAGGTTTGACCAACACAATTTTTTGCATTCTTTGGCTGAAATAAGGATCTAAGCTACAGAAGGTTGGCAGGTTTGACCAACAAGTTTTTTTGTACTCTTTGCCCAACTAGGGGCAATGAATGTTGGCTAGTTTGACCAACAAACTTTTTGGACTCTTTAGCCGAGATGGTTATCTTGGCCAAGAAGGTTGGCGGGTTTGACTAACAATATTTTTGGACTCTTTAGCCGAGATGAGTATCTATGCTAAAGAAGGTTGATAGGTTTGACCAACAAACATTCTGGACTCTCTAGTTGAGATGGTCATCTCGGCCAAGAAGGTTGGCAGGTTTGGCCAATACATTTTGCACTCTTTAGCCCAGATGAATATCCAGGCTAAAGAATGTTGGCAGATTTGACCAACACAACTTTTTGGACTCTTCAGCCGAGATGGTTATCTCAGCTAAAGAAGTTGGCAGGTTTAACTAATAAGTTTTTTTTGCAATTTTTAGCTGAGATGAGTATCTAGGCTAAAGAAGGTTAGTAGGATTGACCAGCACAAGCATTTAAAGTCTTTAGTCGGGGCGTTTACCTCGGCCAAAGAGGTTGGCAGGATTAGGTAAGGCCGAGCTAATTAGTTTGCCTAAGCATGCTGTCAGAATGATGTAAAACATTGAAGAAGACACATAGTGATTGGGCAAAAAGATCGAAACTTTTCATTAATTAGAAATTGATTACATAAGGTGGGCCTTGTAGCCCGGTTATGTAGTTTGCTTTTCGTGCTCCTTTCGGATATGATTAGCCCTACAGTTCGGACTCCCGTGGTTCTGAATCTGATTTTGCAAGTACAATGTGAAATAGATAAACACAAAAGAGTCCAAATCCGGCAAATCTTTTGAAAAATCGATTTTGAATTAAAATGCCAAAAATGGATTGCTTTGCCAGATTACAGAGTCGCCATCTAAATATTTCTGGGAAATTTAGGAAACCTATGACTCGTACCAAAGGCCATTTATCCGTCATCACCAAAGTGTCTCAGCTTGGGAACTTAGGTATAAGAGGGGAAGGTCATGAATTGAGCACCCACTCACCCGATCAAAGATTAGCCTCTACTAATCATGATGTGATTTTTATGTACATTATATGCTCTTATTCCGATTATTAAGACTAACTTTACTGGGTGATGCACGCAAGTATAGACTAATTTGCAGGAATGCTTTGATTTCATGTTTGTTTGAAAATTGGTTTGAATATGCATCACTTGAAAATGTGAGTTTGTACATTTAATCAACTTATCCCAATTTTAGCAATTAGCCTTCATCCACAGGCATTCAAAAAGTTATATCACTTAAGCAATTAGCCTCATGGAAAGCATGCTCGTTATGGCAATAATCACATGCAATGCAAGATGCTAAAGCAATAAACGCTCACCTAGTACTCCAAGACAAGCCAAACAAAGCAAAATAATTAGAAAATATGCAAGTTGCTAAACAATGCAATGTGACTAATGCAACGCACACATTTATGCAATTTTTTATAGGCTCAACTATGAGCATGGTATATGATCCAATTCAAGACATGTGATAAATTACGTTTTCGAGCAATGTAATTGAAATTGACATGGTTAGTATGATGAGGCGAACCCAAATGCATGTGAGACGAGTGTATGCAAACATGAGAATGCTAAGTAACATGATGCTCTACACTACCATCATAAGCGGGAAAATAAAAAAGAGAAAGAAATGGGGGTTGGAAGACATACACCATTATTACATATTTGTCCTCATGCAAGAGGATCTGAATAAATATCCAAGTGTCCGAATTAAACTAATTATTAAAAATTCGAAACGAATATTAATCAGCTAAATTAATTAACTACTTATTACGAATTCAAGGAACACTAAGCTACCTATCTAATTTATTACAACAAGGATATTAGAATAAGCAATAAACTAGCTATGCAATTACAAATAAACAACAACAATAACTAATTATAACAATAATAATTAATTACAACAATAATTATTTATAACGATAGTAATTACAAAATATAAGCAACAATGAGGCATAATGATCACATGCACAGTGTCTAGAAGGTGCTCTGTCTACCCAGATTGCTCTGGCTCCCCCTCAACCCCTACCTTCTGTTTATGCCGAAAGCTCACTGCTTGCCAAACATTTGAAGTTGGCCGGGCCAAAAAAGTGCCGACCAACGCTAAATTTTATGCCAAAAAATGTTTTGTGTATTGAGGTGAGAACAGTGCAGACAGAGCCTTTCTAGCCTTGTTTGTCCCTTCTGCTCTCCTCTATCATGAAACTCAAGAGAAGAGTGAATTCGAGTCCGAAACCATCAATTGACACAAGTTGATGGCTTGATGATTTCGAATACAATTTGGACAAAATTTAATAAATACAATGGAAAACCACCATTCCCTCTTATCATGAAGGCTCAAAAAGGAAAGTAGATACGCACCAAGTCTTATCAACATATCATGGATTGATACGTGACAATTCTAGAAACGATGGACTTGGCATAACGTCCGGCCGAATCCAACCAACTCTAAACATTTTCTTTATGTCAGTTTAGTTCATTTTAAGCCAATTTTATTAGTCCTTGCCATTCTTTAACCAATTTGTCCAAAGTGATGGTTAAGTCCACTAAATGAGAAGGAATATCAAACGAAAAGTGATTTTTGGCATGAAAGAGAGCCTATGCCTTGATGATGAACCTCCGTAGAGATTAAGCCATTGAGCATAGGCCTCTTTTCCATGCCTCGAACAACCATCAATCGTTTGAAATAACTCTCCAACAAAAGAAAGAAAAAGAAAAAAAAAGAGAGGTAGTAGAAATGATTATGCGAAGTTGATTATTTAAAATTAAACTCTTCGTATGAAAACTGAGTAAATAAAGCTATCAACTCAAATGACTCGGTGTCTAAGGCCTAAAAAACCAAAGCCATGAGGACTTATAACACAACAAGTATGATATTCAAAGCATAAACTATTTAAATGAATTAAACAGCCCATAACTGCCCCTAAAATGTAAAAAATAGTAGCTAAAAGCAAGAGAAAGTAAGTAAAAAGAGTAGAGAAAAAACTATAGAACAAAGCCTAAGGAGGGGTGGCTAACCCCTCCACTTTTTGAAATTTTAAATCACATATTTTAGCCCCAAAACAGTCCAAGAACAGTGGCTAAAAGTGTGTTTAAAGAGCACAAAAAGATAGACAAAAGTAAGAGATATAAATCTAGTAAGCAAAATCAAGGAGAGGTGGCTAACCCCTCCACTTTTGAGACTTTTAAACCATATTTTTCAGCCTTTTTAAACTCTGAAAATCAGTGTAAAAACCAATGAAAAGAGTGCAAAAACAAAGGGTATGAGCTATGGGATAAGGTGCAAGAAAGGGTGTTAAGCCTCTCTACCTTTGGTAGCTCTTTAACCCTAAGTTCCAACACTTGGAATGAATCCAAAACAGTAAGAAAATACAAGGAAAAGATAGAAAAAGATTGAAATGAGAGCAAGGAAAAATGTGACAAACTTATACCTCTTGAAGAGGGTAAGCTTTGGTTGTTGATCAAACTTGATTCTAAACACCCTCAAGTTTATAAAGTATGGTTTGAAACTCTAGCAAAAAGCTTCAAGAACAAGCTCTAATGGTATATGTATTGTGTATATATAGCTAAAGAAGTTTGAAGGTCAAAGGAGGAAAGAAGATGGAAGGAGGTCTTTTTAGCTCTTCAAAGCTTTTGAAAAATTTGCTAACCTTAAATTCTGAATGCAGGGGGTCTATTTATAGAATTTGGTCAAAAATATCTTCAAAAATGGACAACTGGCTGATTCCCCCCAGCTGTCTGTCTGGCGCTATTGAGAGCTGGCCAGCCCCCAAAACATATGGCCGGACCCAAAAATGCAAGGCCAGGTCTAAAAAGGCATTTTGGACAAATTTTCATTGAAAGCCGGCCGGCACTAAATGAGCCACGGCTAGATCTAAATGGAGCCGGTCGGCTCCAAAAATCTATATTCAGGCCTGACTTTAAACGGACATATCTCCCTCATCCAAACTTAGTTTTAGGTGATTCTTGAGTCTAAATTGAAGCCTCGGAAGTCTAATTTCCAATGGTAGGGGCCTCATATCTAAATTCTAAGTGTACAAAGAAATATGGCTAATTTAGTGAAGGCTGCTCATTCTTTCTCAAAGGTTTGATGCTCAACTTCTTCCTGAACTAGTTTTCTTCTCTCCCCTCCTATTTCCTTCAACTCCAAACCTATAAATAAGATGTTTTAAATATTTTTCAAAGAGTTTATCTCCCTTCCATTTATTTCCACTTTGTCCTTACTCGGTTTACCAAAAACTGTATATTTTAAATGAAATACGAGTCCCAGGACATCGTAGAAGCATTTGGAAAAATATTTTGAAAGAAGAGTTTTAAGGTCTAAAATAGTTTGGCCAAAATGGGGTGCAAGGTTTGGGATTAGAGCTTGAATCAAAATTCTTCGCTGAGAATTCAAAAGATTACACAGTATAACTTTCATCATCAGGTGTTTGGAATAAAGTGCCCAAGTCTTAAGGGCGGTCAAAAATGGGGTGTCTATAGTTGTTCCTCTTTGACAGAGCTTGAAGTCATGAAATAACGTGAGTGAATGTCAAAGCCCAAGGACAACCCATTTTGACAAGGCCGTAAGACTTGGGCAAACAAACAAAATGCAAATGCAGTTGATTGAACCCGATGGTTGCCTACGTATCCCTTTGCAAGGAATCAAACTAGCATAGTTCAAGGGCAGAATGCAAATGATACACAATGCAATGAAACAATGCAAATGATATACAACATAAGCAATCTAAGCCATGAGTAGTGCTTACCATACAAATATCATAAAGGAATGGGGATGCAAATCAAACTATGTTTTATATAGAAAAAAAGTGTGGGCACGAGTCAAACGACGTCTAACACAGGCTAAGTGCCTACATCCTCAATACTGGCCTCAGCGCAGCATGGATGCTTACACATAACAGAACCATGTTTTAATGTGAAAAAGGGTGTGAGCACCTGTAAAACTATGTTTTTCACAGAAAGAGAAAGAGTATAAGTAATTGGGTGATATGATATAAGTGAGGAATGATCTGCTGGGGAAAAATAATGATCCTAAATGCTGAATGCAACAAGACAAAGTATAATTCCATGGATGCAATGGATGAAGTGAATAAGGGGCACAGGCCGAACCAAGTCTTACCTAGAAAAGGCATGGACACAAAACAGATCACGTCTAACACAGAAATGGTGCCGACACTCTCAATACTGGCCTCAGCTCAGCATGGGTACTTACATATAACAGAACCATATTTCAAAGAGGGAAAAGTATGAGCACATGCCAAACTAAGCAACATGGAAAGGATGTAGGTAATAAAATGGATGTAATGGATAGTGTAATAGATGCATGCGATAGATGCTATATGCAATGCGATAGAGGTAATAGATAATAATGCAATAGATAATAACTATGATATAGCAATCGGGAAGTGAAAGTACCTTACAGGGGTAATTGGCAATGACTTTGGATCTTCCTTTTCTTCTTGGCTTTAAGACTTCTTTCTTCATCTTGCGCTTCCAAACCACGGGTACTACTTTTCTCCCTAGCCATGTTTGTAACTTTCCCTATTCTCCAATAAGGTGACAGACTAGGTTGGTTCAGTATCCAGAATTGAGGTGCATACAAGCTACCTCAACCTATGGGGTTGCCATACAAATTTCAAGCTGAGGATATATCCTTGGGTATTTAAACTAGACTTTAGTCTCGAAAATTCCGAACCTTTGCGTTCTAGGCATCGCCATTCAAACTCTAGTTTCCACAATCTCAGTTGGTATACTAGGAACTCACTACAAACATAGTCAGGTGGCTATACTAGACCGCCTGAAGTCGTTCGAGCACGACAAACACAAAAGGAATTGCACCTCTAAAGGTTTTAAGGTATCCTAGACCCAGTGAGTGCACAAGACAATGTGGGTGAGGTACACAAAACAGTGTAAGGTGAATGAATGCACAAGACAGTGCTAGCTTAAGATGCACAAGACTATGTGATAAGGGTGCACAAAATAGTGCAATACAAAGTGCACAAAATAGTGCGAACTCAAGGTGCACAAAATAGTGTGATGCAAGGTGCACAAGACAGTGCGATGCAAGATGCACAAAACAGTGTGAGACAGGGTGCACAAAACAATGTGAACTCAAGGTGAATGCACAAAATAGTGCGATGCAAAGTGTAAAAAATAGTGCAATACAAAGTGAATGCACAAAACAGTGCGATCTCAAGGTGTACAAAATAGTGCAATACAAAGTGAACGCACAAATCAGTGTGATCTCAAGGTGTACATAACAGTGCGATACAAGGTGGATGCACAAAACAGTGCGATTTCAAGGTGCACAAAATAGTGCAATACAAAGTGAATGCACAAAACAATGCGATCTTAAGGTGCACAAAACAGTGCGATACAAGGTGCACAAAACAGTGCGATGCAAAGTACACAAGATGGTGTGAACTCAAGTAGCACAAAATAGTGCGATGCAAAGTGCACAAGATAGTGCAAACTCAAGGTGCACAAAACAGTGCGATACAAGGTGCACAAGATAGTACGAACTCAAGGTGCACAAAACAGTGCGATATAAAGTGAAGATGTATGAATGCACAAAATAGTGAGATGCAAGGTGCACAAAACAGTGTGACACAAGGTGAATGCACAAAACAGTGCGAACTCAAGGTGCACAAAACAGTATGATACAAACTGAAAGATGCATGGTATGTAGAGGGAAATGAGTAGTACTCAAAATAATGCATCATGTACCTTATGAAATGAGTGTAGGGCAACTTGCCACAATTTATTTGAAATCAACTTGCCACGACTTATTAAAATGTAAGCGAAAAATACCGTGGAAGGTAACTCGACGAAACATGAGCAACCAATCATGCCTTTCAAATCACCTAGAATGTATGAGCATTTATGCATAAAGCACATATATTAATCACAGGGAAAAATGGCAATCCCAAGAGAGTTTTGAAATGGTCGGAGACAACTTTCAAAAGCTGAATCATATTAGAATCATTATGGGGGTGAGCTCACCCAAATCCAGGGAAAAGTGCCAGACAAATGGCTCTGAGCGGATTGAGAGAAAGGTTAGGTTCATGCCCCTTGTTTAATTGATGACCCGATCAGATGTACTGAAAATTGCCCCTAGTGTCCAATCATTCGCCACCGGTTGGGTTCATGCCCATTATTCGATGGATGGCTCAGATGTATAGAAAAGTGCCCTTAGTGTCCAATCACTGGCCACCTTTTTTTCAACATCATGTAGACACGTGTAATGGGGATCATTAGATCCTAGGATGGTTGCCAACCAATCAGACTCATGCTTCTCTCTTGTCCTAGCATGTTGAGAACTTACTCCAGTCTTCTCTAAAGCAATGATGGATTCCTCATATACACTTTGCAATGATCATGAATACGATGCCCTTTGTATGGGCACTCTCAATTTGTTTATGAGTTCCACACATGGACTTGTTTTTGAGTTTGAAGCGAACATTCGTGTATGGAATTTTGGCGATGCCACTCTGTTAGACTTTGAGCGACAAACACACTATGGTGACTCAATGAAGAGCGTTTTTGAGCAACAAACATGTTATGGTGACTTGATGAATAGCGCAGACTGAAATAAACACTAGGCACGACACAACAGAACTCACAACTGACCCAAAAGTAGAAAAAGACTTAAGGTGACTGATCATTCATAGTGCCCCTAGTATTACTTATGTTCCCTTTAAAACTCAATGTCGCAAAACCCAAGTTTTGATTCATTTTTTGCTTCAGTTAGAGATTACTGATAAGTTTAGGTATTGAAAATTTCTCCACTTGTTGATTCAAGCTACTTCTTTCTTACCCAACGCACGTATGTATAGTAGTCGGTGTAGCTCATGGATTGATGTGCAGCTGACGACGTGAATCAGGCAAGATGATTGGGTCGAGACGAACAAGATAGATATGGTTGAGACCGGACTTCAGTATGAAGTTGCCTACGTATCCCAAGAATGGGAATCAGGTCAACATAGTTCATGGCTAAGGTTCACTCGGGTTTTGACACTCTCATTTTGCGCTCTAACTTTTGCCAAAGTTGTCGTTTCGAGGTTTTTAACCTTGCGAGCTCTATTTGTTTGATTTCACATTTTTCATGCTTTACCTTTTGCCTAGGTCATCCTTTCGAGTTTTAGGCCTAGTGAGCCTCTTAAGGATAGCGTTACAACATTTGCAATGAATTTGATCAATAGTTATCCTTGCCCTGATACGGGAATTGGCTTCACCTTGATTTGAGATTGGTTCTCCATTCTCTTATGCATGTCTTTGTCCTTTCTTTCACTCCATTTCCAGAGTTAGATCTTCTTGCAATGTAGTACCTCTTCGCATTGGCTTTCCCGAATTCAGACAACAGTTCCCTTCCTCATAGTTGATTGGACTTCATTCTAATGAATACACCTGGCTTGATGGTTGACTTCTTTTCCCTTTTCTTTCCTTTTTCTTCTTTTTTCCTTTTTTCTTTTTCTTTTCTCTTCTCTTTTTCCTTTTGATATCTTTTATCCATTTCTTTTTGAAATAATGAACACACTAGGGAGAAATTCTATGATTATGAGGTCTGAAAGCCGCCCTGTACTTATAGGTCTGAAAGCTGCCTTGTACTTGCCAAAATGATCGCCTAACGGTGAAGAGAATCCCCAGGACAATGTAGAATACCACGCATATCTTCGCAGGTTTTGTAGAAGAAACAGTTGAAGAAGTAACTTAAACGTTTGAGATCATGAAGGACTTTGCGCTGATAATTCAGAATCCACTCAAACCATTTAGGGGATCCTTCTCAACACTTGTGCTTATTAATGGAATCTCATTCAAAAAAACAAATGCAAAGCTTTTCCATTTTTAAAAGGTCACACATGCATTACTGTAGGCACAACAAAATGATCAAAAACTTGACTCCTGCTTTCTTATTAAAAATAACGAAGACCTGAGGGTATGCGAGAGCGACTCAAAAGAAAAGACTCAATTGACGCAACAATGCAAGAAAAGGCAAAAAAAATAAACTCATAACTTGATACACAACTTAACTATTTATAAGAAAATAACTCAAAATAAAATCAGTACCCTTAAGACAAAAGGGGCTTTTACTCTCCAAGTCTATTTGCCGAATTCAAAAACAACTTCGAGTAGCCCACGGGAGGGTTTAAACCTGCCTTCGATTCATCAATGCTAACATCCACACCCAGTAGGATTGATTTCAGACTTTCAAACTGAGTCTCACAGATCAAGCCTCACAATTACCCAATTGTCCCCACACATCTTTTTGACCATGTTGGCGAGGGTCAAGGTTGGTTGTTGGCAAGCCATGGATGGGATTTATGTTCTGGAGTGGCAATCTATTGTAGTTAGGGAGAGTTTCATTGACAGCTTTGGGATTTTCAGGTGGGGTGATGACCTTTTTGTCAATCAAGTCTTGAATTTCATGGCGAAGGCAAAAGCAACGGTCAGTATGGTGACCGTACTGCTGATGGAATGTGCAATATTGGGTAGGGTCATGTCTAGGTGGGAGAGAATTAGGGAGAGGTCCAGGATTGAACGGTTTGAGATATCCTTTCTCCATCAGTACCTTCAAGGTGAGGGTTAGGCTCATATGGAGATAGGCGCAGGTTTGTTTTTGGGAAGCAGAAGCATCAGGTTTAGAAACATTGGCAAATGGGTTAGCAAGTATTGGCTGGGTATTCATCGGCTTGAGATGGGAATCAAGAGGGGTGTTTCTGGTAAAACATCCCTTTTCATGGCTTACCCTTTAATTCAAAATGCTCCCAACCTGAGGAATAAAAGTGTCGTCCACAATTTTTGGAATGACTGTTAGCATTTGCTGTTTGTTTAACCCTTTGACCTTGAAAGTTTCAATAGCCCACCGAAAATGTGCATAGGGATCAATAGTTACCCCAGACTCATTCTTGCTACTTACTTCGACCATGTTCGCTTTTGATTGGCCCATTCCACTTTTAGTTTGTCCCAAGATTGGAGAATTCTTTGACGGGGTCGGAACCCCAAAAGGTTAAATCTACTACCATTCCTTGAAGGTCTTCAATCATTCTCAACATCTCAGCAACAGTGGGTTTGACCATTTGGCGGTGTATCCATCATGCACAAATCAGTACTTTCAACAATGAACACCTCTGGCTTCGGCAGATGGGATGGAGTGATATATATATTGGGGTCGAAGGTAGGAGATAGTGTATAAATGAGGTTAAGGTGATAAGGAGGTACTTGGTCACAGATGGGAAGTGGGTTGGTGGTAACATTAAGTTCTTGAGGTGGTGCTATTGTCTGGTTGTCGATGAGATTCTAAACCTCATGACGAAGGTGGTAGCAACGATCGGTGCCATGACTACGCTGTTGATGGTACGCATAGTATTTGGTGGGATTATGTCTAGAGTGGGCCAGGAAGAGGTTGGAGATAAAGGGGTTTGAGATACCCTCTTTCCATCAGGACTTTTAGCGCGTTGGTTAGGCTCATATGTAAATGGGTGAAAGTTCTTCCCTGAGCTCGGGTTGGGCCAGTTGTTTGTGGGTTGGTATTGGCAAAAAGGTCTGTAGTTTTAGAAGTGATAGCAATGGTATTGATTTGAGTGGGTTTGGGAATAATGCTACTACTGGCATTGGTACGCCCGGAAAACACCCTCCTTGTTGGTTCACTTGCCCTAAGAATAATCTCTCTGTTAAATGCACTTTTAATCTGAATCCCCAATTCATGTAAATTTTTGAAAATAAATAGTGGAGCGACTGTTAACTTTTGTAACATATCTAGCTTAAGGTTCTGTACTACTATCCACACTTGGTCCCTCTTAGAAGGTCGATCTGTCATTTGTGCTGCCTTTGCTCTCTATCTTGCAACAAATTCCACAAAAGGTTCTTTGGGATTTTGGTGGGCTGCTTCAAGCTCTTGGGTGGTCATTTCAATTTGGGTATTATAAGAATACTGATTAACAAATGCCTTTGCCAAATCTTCCCAATTCTGCTTCACTTTATCCTTCAACTTGGTGTACCAAATGGCTGCTATACCCGACAGGGTTCTTCTATACAAGGTGAGTTTTTGAGGCTTAGTTAGACCCATTGGTTTCAGGACGTCTAAGAAAAGCTGGATATGTACCATAGGATCTCCAGCCCTGTCAAAACGGTCAATGTGTGGCATTTTGAATCTGTTTGGGAGACTTACGGCAACCTCAGTGTACCCATCCTCAATGTCGGGAATAGAGTTAATTTCCTATGCCTTTTTGAACTGCTTCTCAAGGTTGGTAATTTTTAACAAGGTCAGGTCGAGCTCATTCATATCAAGGGGAAAAAACCCTTCATTAGGCTGCACCAGGGGTTTGAAAACTCGAACTTAAGCCAACCCTTCTCGAGGGTCTAGACCTTGCAAATCTTCAGTTGGCGAAGGTGGGTCAAATTTCGGCTGAGGGCCCGGGATTGGATGTGTGGTAGATGCCCCAGAGAGGCGTTGCATTTCAGCACTGGTCTCATCTTGCATGGCAATTTCCTAGTTTTGGGCCGTTATCATAGCCATAACTTCTTGTGGACTTTGAGCCATCACGGGTCTGCTGAGCTAGCAATCGGGGAAATGGATGAGTGTAAGCTAAGAGCTGACTAACAAGGATTTTGACCTGGTTACGCTTGATGTATTTGGTTTGGATTAGTCTAGACAGGTTTGACTAGATTGGGCTTTTTAGAACTGGTTTTTTGGTATTGGATGGATCTTTTCTGAGTTGGCTTGTAGGAATCAGATAGACCAAACCTTTGCTGAGTGGGTTTTTTTTCCTGGGATTGGATCAATTGTGATGGGTTAAGGATTTCTGGGTTGGATTGAGCTTGGCCTTTTTTGAATTAGGTACGACTCCTTCTTTGGCTCAGACAAACCTAGTATTAAAAACAAGTGCTTTATCAAATCGAGATACCGGGTATGCTGGCGAAAACAAAGCAAGATACAAATTTTGGCCCTGGTTCTGGTTCTGATGACAATTCATCCATATAAAACACAAACCCCTGGATTTTGACCCAAATTCTGATTCTGATATGACCCTCAAGTTTGAAAGGAATCGCCTTAAGATTAATACTCACCTAGGATTGTATCACACATTTTCAAAGATTTCACATTTTGCACAAAAGCACTCAAAACACCACTATAAGAGGTTAGGGTTTCCCTGTCCTAGCTTTTGGAGTGATCTACAGCTTTACTATTCAAACAAACGGTATCACAATAGCCTAGTAAATAGGAGGGCATCATGTCCTATGTTTGAAAAGTCACTAAGGTTGACTATATGCAGTTAGGCCAATTAGTCAAAAGGGGTACCTCAGCAAGACTACCTAATATACCTCTTCCACCTAATACCGAGAAGTGAAAGGAGGATCAAATAGTAGAGCGGTAATCCAGATCTAAGGGGCCCATGACCGGTTAGCCTTTTAGCAAGCCTTTAGCAAACCGTCCAGGAATAGCAGATGGAAAACACAGTGACTTAAAGTAACAAATGCAAATGCAATGCAAAAAATATATACATGTAGATAAAACTTCACATCATGAGTTTTAAGTCAAGTTCTCTAATCCCCAGCGGAGTCGCCAGAAACTATAGTCTGCTTTTCATGCTCCTTTCAAATACGACTAACCTTGCAGTTCGGACTCCCGTGGTTCGGAATCTGATTTCACAAGTGCAATGTGAAATAGATAAACACAAAAGAGTCCAAATTCAGCAAATCTTTTGAAAAATCGATTTTGAATCAAAATGCCAAAAATGGACTACTTTGCCAAATTACAGATTCGCCACCTAAAAATTTCTGGGAAATTTAGGAAACTCATGACTCGTGCCAAAGGCCACTTATCCGTCATCACCAAAGTGTCTCGGCTTCGGAACTTAGGTATGAGAGAGGAAGGTCATGAATTGAGCACCTGATCAAAGATCAGCCTCTACTGATCATGAGGTGATTTTTATGTACATTATATGCTCTTATTCCAATTATTTAGGCTAACTTTGTTAGGTGATGCACGCAAGTATGGACTAATTTGCAAAAGTTGGAACGGTTTGATTTCATGTTTGTTTGAAAATTGGTTTGAATATACGTCACTTGAAAATGTGAGTTTGTACATTTAATCAACTTATCCCAATTTTAGCAATTAGCCTCCATCCACAGGCATTTAAAGAGTTATATCACGTAAGCAATTAGCCTCATGGAAAGCATGCTCATTATGGCAATAATCACACGCAATGCAAGATGCTAAAGTAATAAACACTCACCTAGTACTCCAAGGCAAGCCAACCAAAGCAAAGTAATTAGAAAATATGCATGTTCTTAAACAATGCAATGTGACTAATGCAATGCACACATTTATGCAATTTTTCATAGGCTTGGCTATGAGCATGGTATATGATCCAATTCAAGACATGTGATAAATCACATTTTCGAGCAATAAAATTGAAATTGACATTGACATTGGTTAGTATGATGAGCTGAATCCAAATGCATGTGAGACGAGTGTATGCAAACCTGAGAATACTAAATAAACATGATAGTCTACACTACTATCATAAGCAGGTAAATAAAAAGGAGAAAGAAATGGGGATTGGAAGACATACACCTATAGACCGCCCGGAGAACTCCCGGCTCTGCGTTGCGAGGGCGTGAATTCGTTTGTTCTTAGGCTACTACAGTTCGGACTCATGTCACGGGACTGAATCTAATCTCACAAAGTTTAATGTGAGACCGATAAATCACCAAAGAGTTCAAATCCGGTAAATTGTTTTGGAAAACTGATTTTTATAAAGAAGTGCCAAACATGGACTACTTTGCCAAATACAAAGTCGCCATCTAAATATTTTATTTTGGGGGAATTTAGGAAACCCTGACTCGTGCCTAAGGCCACGTGTCCGTCATCACTAAAGTTGCCTCGGCTCGGGAACTTGGGTACGAGAGAGGAAGGTCATGCAATGAGCACCCCCGCTCGCCCGATCAAAGATCGGCCTTTACTAACATGATATTTTGTTTTTAAAAGCACATGTCTTCTTATTCCGGTTATTAACCTAGAATTACTATGTGATGTGCACAGCATGCAAGTATAGACTAGATTGCCTAAGTTGGAACAAAACATTGCATGTTCGTTTTGTGAAAATGATTTGAAAGTGCTACTCGTAAGTAGGCTAAGACGCGGATTTTAATGAATTGTTCCAATTCAAACAATCCAATTTTCACCCACAGACATTCAAGCAGCTAATCACTTAAGCGATTAGCCTCATGGCAAGCATGCTAAACATGGCAGCACTTACACACATGCAATATGCTAAAGCATAAACACTCACAGTGTACTTCAAGCCAAAACAGAGAACTAGTTAGAAATCATGCATGATCCTAGTTCATGTTAAGATGGCTAATGGAACACATGCAAAAATGCAACTCAGATAGGCTCAGCTATTCTAAGATGTCATGTGAAATTCAACTTGATAACATGTATTCAAATTAGAATTAAAGTACAATGCAGTTAGTATGATGCGCCGAGCCCGGTGCATGCAAAACAGATGAATGGATACACACATGTAAGCATAAGGTATGCTAATCAAAATATGCCCTAAAACTAACCATTGTAAGCGGTTAAGTAAAAGGGAGAAAGAAATGGGGGTTGGAAGACATGCATCACACACACGCACGCTTATTACAACAGTTGGCCCTCTCGACGAAGGGTCCGAATAATGAGCTAACTAGCTAATCTAAGCTAATTAAACTAATTATTACATCACAAAACTAATTAACTAACAAACTAACTAATTAAACTATTACAACACAAATTGAATAGTTAAACGCATTAACTAATTAAGTACAAACCAAATAGCTAACTAGCTAATCAAATCAACTAAGTAAAGCGATAAATCAGGAGCCTCAAGGCGGGAAGTATATGCATGCTCGGTCGCCTCGTTTGGAAATCCGTTGCGATGCCCCAACTTGCCTCTGTTTGCAATTATTCTCAGAACCTTGTACCAAGCTCCAGAAAGCTTCTAACTCACTTTGGGGACCTGTGGGAGGGCTGCCGACCACCTAGGGGTGCTTCCAGCCACTGGCCGACCACTTTCTATTGCTGCAGACCAGAAAAAGTGGTCGGCCAGCTAGTTTTTCTGGTCGGCCGACCACTTGTTGTTGCACTTCTCCAGTTTGCTGCAACAGAGAGCAAGAAAGGGCATGGCAATGTATTTGCAAGATATGTGTGCACAACCACCCTTCCTATCATTTCATAAGCTCAAGAGAGTGTAGTTCTCGACCCTCGGGCCACCAATCACGCATCTCGATGCATGATGGCCGAGAAGCCAAATTGCACAATTCAATGTAAAATGAATGCACACATAAACACATAAAGCCTTGACCTCTATCATGTATGATCAAGAGGGTTGGCGACCGAGAATTGAGGCACGTTTCATCACTTCAAGTATGAAACGTCCCTCGTTCCTCGTGTTTGGACTAACACCTAATCCAAACAAATGCAATGCAACTCAAGCATGCAAAACAGAATGCCAACAACAAGCATGCACAATGCAATGTAACATGGCATACATAATGCAAACAACAACATAGCATACACAATGCAATGTGACATGATCAACTTAACAAAGCTAATGACATGCAAACAATGCTAATGCAACACGAGCATGTTGTCAAGGCTAATGCATACATACACAATGCAAGGCCACATAAACATGTAACAACATGAGGCAGTGTAACAACATTCACATAACATGCTCGATGGACTTAAACCAAAATGGACATACCTCAGTCATGCCCAAATCAGTGGCCATGGTGATGAAACTAAGGCATGAAGATCAAGACAAGCATGCTCAATGCAATGGCCCATCCACTAGGCCTAAGAGCACAACCCTCAAGAGTGCTCAAAGAGTGACAATTGTGGAAGTGTAACAACACTAAGTGCACTGAAATAAGGTAAGAAATGATGCCAAATCACCCAAACAATACAAGTATAGCATACTAGAGTCCTTAAAGCATAAGGCTAGCAAAGAGGACTACAAATGGGGGCATGCAATACATGGCGCAAATGCATGAACCAACCATGGACAGAGTTTAATTAGGTCTAAACAAAGACCAAAACATGCTAAGATGGGGGCTCAAGGACCTAGGCAAGATGGCATACATGCTAGGCCACAAACAAGGCAACAATGCATAACACTCAAAAGCACTTAAAGAGTGAATGAAGTGGGAACATGGCAATGCTACATGCTCTGAAATGTCATGGTAAATGATGCCAAAATATGTACACAACACAAATGAAGCATGCTATGGTACCCAAAGCTTGAAGCTAGCATAGGCATTTGTACTACAACTATGCAAAACATGAAGCATATGGTCAAGGCAACCCAAAATAGTCCTAGAACATGTCAAAATGAGTCCAAAACATGTATGGAAGGAAGCCAAAATAAGCTAGCATGAAGGGCATAAGGCATGATGTATGCAAGGCAAATAAGGTGGATTACACTACACCTATCAAGACCAAGCATGAGATGGCTTCGCCAACAAAAATCAGAGTTATATTATGGCAAAATAACCCCAAAAACACATTGAAATGATAGCTCGCAAGCTTAGGCATGCAGGCATACACAATGGCTCATGTTAAGGCACAAAACACAAACTCTCCAAAGCATGGAATAAGTGAAAGATGCAAGTGTATGACCACACTATATGGACTGAAATAACATTTCAAATGATGCCAAATCATGAAAATAGTCCAAGTAATGCATACTAATGGACTTGATACACAAAGCCAACAAGCTAGAATGCATTATAGCTATACAAAGCATGGCATGCATGACCAAAACAACACAAATCAGAGCTAGAGCATGCTAAAACATGGACAAAAGCTTCTTAGAGTTAAGCCAAAATCATGCTAGAATGACAGTCTAAAGCATGATACACATTAGGCTAATTCATGGAATTGCACTACAAGTGCATGGAGCATGCAAGGGGCTATCAAACCAACCCAAAATAGATCTAAGGCATGTTAAAACAACACCAAAAACCTACTGAGATGGCCCCAAAACAACCTAGAAAGACATGCTACTTCATGAGGCATGCAAGACTAGTTTAGAAACTTTACACTACAAGTGTATAAGGCATGCAAGGAATGACAAAACCAAGTCAAAATAGTGGTATGCCATACTGAAATAAGGCCTAAAATAGGCTGAGATGTGGCCAACACAAGCTTAACAAACATGCTCAAACATGAGGCATTCAAAGCAAGCATTCAAAACACAAGGAGAGATGATGACCCTCTCCTATTTGGGACCTTAAAACACCATTTCCACCACTAAAATTCCTCTAAGTTTCAGTGGTGAGAAGGCCAAAACAAGGTGATCCCAATAGCTTAAAAAGATGGCACAAGAACAAGGCCAAACAAGGCCTAAGAGGGGGTAGACTACCCCCAACACAAAAGTGACCTTAAACAAACATGTTAAGGACTAAAAATTAGAACTTTTTGCAGTAGAAATTCAAGCCAAAAACGGCATGCAAATAGGTTCAAAAGATTAATCAAAACAAAGGGTTAAAGGGTTAGTTGACTCACCCTTGTAGTACCTCTTCAAGGCTACCACTCCAGCAGCTTTCTTGGATCAAAACCAATCCAAAAGCACCAAAAACAACCTCCAGAAGCCTCAGCAACAAAAGTATGGTGTTTGAGTGTGTGTTTGTGTGCAATAGTATGATAAAATGACACTTTAAGGCACCAAAATGAAGAAAGAGAGCAATATAGAGACAAAGGTGTATCTATATCTCTCAAGCAACAAAAATTGCCCCTGGAGAAGGAAGGGGGAGGTTCTCTTTTATAGAGAACAAGCAACAAGCTTGTTGGACAAGCTTTTGGCCTAAAGCCATCCCTCCATACACGTGTATAGAGGATGGCTTCTGTGCCTTCTAGCTAGCACAGCTGTAAAGAAAATATCTCCAGGAATGAGTTGGAAAGCTGCCGACCACTTGAAGTGGTCGGCCAGCTATTTCTACTGGTCGACCGACCAGTGGAAGTGGTCGGCCAGGGCAAAAAGTGGTCGGCCACAGGGGAGAGGTGGTCTACAACATGAAAGCAAGCTAATGGCATGGTGGGAGACCACTATTGGTGGTCCAAAGACCAAGAAAACCAGTTGGCCAACCAGAAAACTGGCTGACAGGCAGGAAAAGTGGTCTCCAAGGGGAAGAACTGGTCTCCCACCCTTATTCCACCCTCCAAGCAAAGAAAACAAGGTTTGTACCAAAAACAAACCAAAAAGGATGCAAGACAAGAGTCTGGGAGGCAAGACGCGCAGCCGAGAGACCCAAAAACTAGTCTATGGGCAACAAAAGTGGTCTCCCAGACCACAGTGGCCCTCTAGGCAGAGGCAACAAGGTGTGGTTCAAAAACCACGCCAAATGGAGAATGTTAAGTGGTCTCGAGATAAGGCGCGCGGCCGAAGGCTTCGAAAACCGGAAACTAGTCTCCAAGCAGGAAAAGTGATCTACAACCACAAAAGGGTGATCTACAAGGCCTCTCCCTCCCTCCAGGGAAGGGAAACAAGGCCTGGTCCACAAATCGAGCTGAAACACAAAGATTTCAGAGGCCCGGAAGCAAAGCACTCAGCCGAAAACTTCGAAACCTCGAAACGAGTACAACATGCACAATCACCGAGCGCTCAATCGATGACATCTGAGTCTTAAGGTCGGTCAAAAATGGGGTGTCTACAACACCATTATTACATATTTGTCCTCATGCAAGAGGGTCTGAATAAATGTTTGAGTGTCCGAATTAAACTAATTATTACAAATTCAAACGAATATTAATCAGCTAAATTAATTAACTACTTATTACGAATTCAAGGAACACTAAGCTACCTATCTAATTTATTACAACAAGGATATTAGAATAAGCAATAAACTAGCTATGCAATTACAAATAAACAGCAATAATAACTACAACAGTAATTAATTATAACAATAATAATTAATTACAACAATAATTATTTATAACAATAGTAATTACAAAATATAAGCAACAATGAGGCACAATGATCGCATGCACAGTGTCCAGAAGATGCTCTGTCTGCCCAGATTGCCCTGCATCACTTTCAGCCACTGCGTTCTATTTCTGGCAAATGCTCACTGCTTGCCAAACATTGGGAGCCAGCCGAGCCAAAAAAGTGTTGGTTGGCGCTAAATTTTATGCCAAAAAATGTTTTGTGTACTGAGGTGAGAACAGTGCAGACAGAGCCTTTCTAGGCCTTGTTTGTCCCTTTTACTCTTCTCTATCATGAAACTCAAGAGAATAGTGAATTCGAGTCTGAAACCATCAATTGGCACAAGTTGATGGCTTGATGATTTCGAATATAATTTGGACAAAATTTAATAAATGCAATGGAAAACCACCCTTCCCTCTTATCATGAAAGCTCAAAGAGGAAAGTAGACACTCACCAAGTCTTATCAACATATAATGGATTGATACATGACAATTCTAGGAACGATGGACTTGGCATAACGTCCGGCCGAATCCAACCAACTCTAAACATTTTCTTTATGTCAGTTTAGTTCATTTTAAGCCGATTTTATTAGTCCTTGCATTTCTTTAAACAATTTGTCCAAAGTGATGGTTAAGTCCACTAAATGAGAAGGAATATCAAACGATAAGTGATTCCTGGCATGAAAGAGAGCCTATGCCTTGACGATGAACCTCCGTAGAGATTAAGCCAGTGAGCATAGGTCTCTTTTCCATGCCTCGAACAACCATCAATCGTTTGAAATAACTCTCAAACGAAAGAAAGAAAAAGAAGAAAAGAGGGAGGTGGCAGAAATGATTATGCGAAGTTGATTATTTAAAATGAAACTCTTCGCATGAAAACTAAGTAAATACAACTATCAGCTCAAATAACTCGGTGTCTAAGGCCTAACATAAGAACTTACAACACAACAAGTATGATATTCAAAGAATAAACTATTTAAATGAATTAAACAGCCCATAATGGCCCCTAAAATGTAAAAAACAGTAGCTGAAAGCAAGAGAAAGTAAGAAAAAAGAGTAGAGAAAAAGTTATGGAACAAATCACATATTTCAACCCCAAAACAATCCAAGAACAGTCCCAAAATAGCCCAAAAACAGTGGCTAAAAGTGTGTTTAAACAGCACAAAAAGATAGACAAAGCAAAAGATATAAAGCTAGTAAGCAAAATCAAGGAGACATGGTTAACCCCTCCACTTCTGAGACTTTTGAACCATGTTTTCCAGCCTTTTTAAACTCTGAAAATCAGTGTAAAAATCAAAGAAAAGAGTGCAAAAACAAAGGCAATGAGCTATGGGATAAGGTGCAAGAAAGGGTGTTAAGCCTATCTACCTTTCGTAGCTCTTCAACCCTAAGTTCCAACACTTTGAATGAATCCAAAAAAGTATGAAAACGCAAGAAAAAGATAGAAAAAGATTGAAATGAAAGCAAGGAAAAATGTGACAAGCTTATACCTCCTGAAGAGAGTAAGCTTTGGTTGTTGATCAAACTTGATTCGAAGCACCCTCACGTTTATGCAATATGGGTTGAAACTCTAGCAAAAAGCTTCAAGAACAAGCTCTAATGGTGTATGTATTGTGTATGTATAGCTAAAGAAAGTTTGAAGGTCAAAGGAGGAAGGAAAATGGAAGGAGGTCTTTTTAGCTCTTCAAAGCTTTTGGAAAATTTGTTGACTTTAAATTTTGAATGCAGAGAGTCTATTTATAGAATTCGAGCCAATTTGGTCGAAAATATCTTCAAAAATGGATAGCTGGCTGATTCTCGCCAGCTGTCTATTTGGCGCTATTGAGAGCTAGCCAGCACTATTTAGAGTCGGCCAGCACTATTAAGAGCTGGCTAGCCCCCAAAACACATGGCTGTAGACACCCCATTTTTTACCGCCCTTAAGACTTGGGCACTACTGATTGCTTACTTAGTGATGCAGGCTATGCAGTGCAAAGGTTTGATTTCTTCGGCAAGAGAAGAGTCAAATCCCAACCTCACACCCCATTGTTGGACCAAAAAGATTTTAGACCTTAAAACCCTCTTTTTCAAAATATTTTTGAAACAAAGTTCCTACGATGTTCCGACACTCGCATTTTGTTAAATGTTGTGTTTTTCGGTAAACCGAGCAAGGACAAAGTGGAAATGAATGAAAGAGAGATGAACTCTTTGAAAAATCTTTCAAAACACCTTATCTAGGGGTTTGAAGTTGAAGAAAAGAGGAGTGGAGGGAAGAAACCTAGTTGAGGAAGAAGTTGGGTATGAATCGTTAAGAGAAAGACGAGTAGTCCTCGCTAAATCGGGCTTATCTTTTTGTATACCCGGATTTAAGCTATGAGGCCACCACCGTTGGAAAGAATACTTCCGGGGCTTCATTTTTCACTCAAGAATCTCCTAAAGCAGAGTCCGGATGAGGGATATATGATTGGTTGAAGTTGGGCATCATTCCGGTTGGACCGAAACTGAGCAGCCTTCACTAAAAGAGGTATATCTCTTAGCACACATGAAATTTTGATGTGAGGCTTCTATAATTGGAAACAAGACTTTCGGGGCTACAAGTTAGGCTCAAGAGTGACCTGAAAAGGAGTCCAAATGAAGGAATTAGGCTTGCTTCAAGTCAGGGACCCAGACTGATTTTTTCCGTCGGCCTCTATGGAAGTGCATCGGCCACAATTGGAACTCATCGGCCATAGGTTGGCCAAAAGTGAACCTTATCAGCCAAAAACGATGGTCGGTCGGCACTAAAGATGGCCGATCAGCCAGAAGTGTCCAAAACTCAGATTTTTTGCAGATATTTCTCCTCCAGCTGTTTCCAGCTTGTGCCACCTGTCCTAGCTAAGATATTTCGACTAAAGTTGATATTTTTCTATATATGAGAGCCTTATATCTCATATTCAAGGGTGAGAAGATGAGAGGATAGATTAGAACAATTTTGGCAAAAGATTTGGGAGCCTCTCTCTCGAGAAACTCTCTCTAGATTTTCACTCTCTCTAAGGATTTTGTGCTTGAAGGTTTGTATACATCCATCTTCAACCTATCAACCCTTAAGAAGACTTGATCACCATTGGGATGAGGTCCCTTGGAACTTGTTTTGGGCTGCTAAAGCTTGGTTTTAACTCAGAAATCTTGTTGTTTTGCTGTTTGGCTTCAAGGGTAAGCACTTGTCCCTCTAAAGCTTTGTTTTGCATGCTTGTTTTACCACCTTTGCAAACTGTTTTTGGCTTTGTTTTGAACTGAGAAAATCTCTGTTTTTCAGTCCTAAAAGTGATGGTTTAGGCCTATTTTGTGTTAGGGGGTTTTCTCTTCCTTTACTCTTTGGCTTGTAAAGCCTTTAGAGCCAACTTCCTAAGCTTCTGAAACCATCTTTGTTTGGCCTTTTAACCACTAAAACCTAGTAGATTTACAGTAGTAAAAATGTGGTTTTGAGGTTCAAAATGGAAGAGGGTGGTCCCCTCTCCTTTTGTCTTGGCTGTATGCCTTGTTGGCCTAATTATTAAGCATGTTTTTCTAGCATGTGTTGGCTTGTTCTTAGCTTACTTTTGGGCTTATTTCAGCATGTCATCACTTTGTTTTTGGCTTGTTTGATCATTGGTTGCATGCTTCATGCACTTGTAGTGTAAATCCTCTTTGACATGCCTTGTTAGCACTATAAAGTAGCATATTTTTGTGGCTTATGTTAGCTCTTTTCAAGCATGTTTTTGTGACTTTTAGAACCTGATATAACTCTGTTTTGGGCTGGTTTCGTCACCTCTTGCATGCTTCATGTACTTGTAGTGCAATCTTGCCCGTTAACCTAGTGTACTCGGTGTTTTGGCCCTTCATGCTAGTTTGTTTTGGCTATGCTCCATACATGTTTTAGCATTATTTTGACATGCTTTAGGATTGTTTTGGGTGTTCTTGGCCTTTTGGGGCTTGCTTTGTATAGCTATAGTGTATTTGGGTTTGCTAGCCTTGCACTTTGGGCCCCCTACCATGCTATACTTGTGATGTTTGCATGCCTTGGCATCATTTGGCATGGTATTTCAGAGCTTATATCTTTGCCATACTCTCATGTTTATCACTCTTTAATTGTATTTGAGAGTTGAACTTTGTGCCTTGCTTGCGAGCCATCATTTGAGCATGTTTTTTCTTGCTTATCATGCTATCATTTCAGTCCATTTTAGCCACTGTTTTGGCGTACATGAGGTCTGTTTGGGGTTGGTTTAGTCAATTGAGCATTGTATTGCATGGTCCTAGTGTAAAGCTCTTCACTAGTTTCAACGCTTAAGTGTTCTAGCATGTTGCGCATGCGATGTTTGCATAGTAGAGTCTTGCATTTCATGCCACTTTAGCATTGAAAATTTGCCATCCTCCTCATTTCTTCGCTTTTGATTTGTTTTGAGGATTGGTTAGTCTTGAGTTTGAGTTTAATGCAAGGGATTGAGACTTGTGCTTAAATGGCTTCAACCCTCTTTTGAGGGTTACTCCTAGTCAAAGGTATTGGTCTCTCCCATGCCTTAAACCATTCTCTTTGATAGACCTCTCTCTTATTAGAGGAATCTCATATTTGGACAAGTTGATTAATGAATGGATTGGTAATGTTAAAATGTGTAAACAAAATCAATCAAGTAAAATGTGCCAAAATAAGCATGTTGCATGTGTGCATTGCATTGTGTTCAACCGGACGTTATGTTGAACACAAAGTGAATTGGTCCATTTCATACTTGAAGTGATGAAAATGGGCCAATCCCCTTTGTCACCATTGCCTTTGATTATCCATGATAAGGTGATGGTCCAAGTGTCTTGTTTGTCATGCATTTATTGAGTTTGTGCAAGCTTGGCTTCTTTGGCCATCATGCATTAAGATGCGTGATTGGTGGCCCGAAAGCCGAGCACTACACTCCTTTGAGCTTCAAACATGATAAGGAGTGTGGTTGCACACACATTTTCTTGCAAATACACTGCCATGCCTCTGTTAGTGCTTTGTTGTAGCAAAAGGAGAAATTGCAGGAAGCATTGGCCGACCGGCCATCAAAGCTGCCGACCGGCCACCAATGTCTGCCGATCAGCTATCAACTTGGTCGATGGCCATTCCTCTTGGCCGACCACCTCTCAGATTGTTCCTAAGGTGGGTCAGAAGCACTATAAAAGTTGGCACAATTTTCAGAGATACAGAAGTGTGCAAACAGAGGCATCACGAGGCACGATAGTGGATTTCCGAGCGAAGTCGACCGAGCATGCATATGCCCCTCTCCTCGAGGCTGTTTTAACTACTTTGTGTAGTTAGTTAATTTGCTAATTAGTTAGTTAATGTATTTGCTAATTGATTCCATCTTTGTAATATTATAATTAGCTTAGTATAGCTAGTTTTAATTTGGTTTGTACTTAATTAGCTTAGATTAGCTAGTTGATTTAAATTCAATTTGTGTTGTGTAATAATTAGTTTAATTAGCTTAGATTAGCTAGTTAGATCATTATTTGGACCCTCCGTCAAGAGGGCACAACTTTTGTAATAAGTGTGCGTGTGTGTGATGCATGTCTTCCAACCCCCATTTCTTTCTCCCTTTTACTTAACCGCTTTCGATGGTTAGTTTTAGGGTCATTTTCAATTAGCATACTTATGCTTTGCATGCGTGCATCATTCATCTGTCTTGCATGCACCAGGCTCGGCGCATCATACAAACAGCATTGTATTTCAATACCAATTTGAATACATGTTATCAAGTTGCATTCACATGACATCTTAGAATAGCCGAGCCTATCTTAGTTACATTTTGTATGTGTTGCATTAGGCATTCTTAACATAGCTAGGGTCATGCATTGATTACTAACTAGCTTCTTTTTTGGCTCGGAGTATACTGTAAGTGTTTATGCTTTTGCATCCTTTGCATGAGTGTGAGTGACTGCCATGATAGCATGCTTGCCATGAGGCTAACTGCTTAAGTGTTTAACTGCATGAATGCCTGTGGATGAAGGCTTCATTGCTTGAATTGGAACAATTCATCAAAATGTGTGTTTTAAGCCCACTTGAAGTGGCAAATCACCATGTTTTCAAAGCCCACTTGAGGGTGGCAAAATCCGCGTCTTAGCCTACTTGCGAGTAGCAACTTCAAACCATTTTCGAACAAACAAACATGAGATGTTTTGTTCCAATTTAGGCGATCTAGTCTATACTTGTATGTTGTGCGCATCACGTAGTAAGATTAGCTAATTAACCGGAATAAGAACACATGTGTTTTCAAAAACAACATATCATGTTAGTAAAGGCCGATCCTTTGATCTGGCGAGCGCGGGTGCTCATTTCATGACCTTCCCCCCTCGTACCCAAGTTCCCGAACCGAGACAACTTTGGTGATGACGGACACATGGCCTTAGGCACGAGTCAGGATTTCCTAAATTTTTTCAAAATAAAATATTTAGGTGGCGACTCTTAAATCTGGCAAAGAACTCCATATTTGGCGCTTTTTAATTAAAATTGATTTTCCAAAACGATTTGCCGGATTTAGACTCTTTGGTGATTTATTAGTCTTACATTGCACTTTGTGAGATTAGATTCAGAACCGTGACATGAGTCCGAACTGTAGTAGCTAAGAACTATAATTTGTGCCTTCGCACACGGAGCGGAGTTCGGGTAGTCTACAACGGCCAGACCAAAAAATGCAAGGCGAGATCTAAAAAGGCATTCCGGACAAATTTTCATTGAAAGCCGGCCGGCACTAAATGAGCCACGGCCAGATCTGAATGGAGCCGGCCGGCTCTAAAAATCTGCCTTCAGACCCGATTTCAAACGGGCATATCTCCCTCATCCAGACTCGTGTTTAAGTGATTCTTGAGTCTAAATTGAAGCCCCAAAAGTCTACTTTCCAATGGTGATGGCCTCACATCTAAATTCTAATTTTACAAAGAGTTATACTTAATTTAGTGAAGGCTACTCATTCTTTCTCAACGGTTTGATGCTCAACTTCTTTCTAAATTAGTTTTCTTCCCTCCCCTCCTATTTCCTTCAACTCCAAACCTATAAATATGATGTTTATAAATATTTTTCAATGAGTTCACCTTCCTTCCATTTATTTTCACTTTGTCCTTACTCGATTTACTGAAAAGTGCAATATTTTAAACAAAATACGAGTCTCGGGACATCGTAGTAGCATTTGGAAAAATATTTTGAAAGGTGAGTTTTAAGATCTAAATAGTTTGGCCAAAATGGGGTGCAAGGTTTGGGATTAGAGCTTGAATCCAAATTTCTTCGCTAAGAGTTCAAAAGATTGCACAGTGTAACTTTCATTATCTGGTGTTTGGAATAAAGCGCCTACGTCTTAAAGGTGGTCAGAAATTAGGTGTCTACAGGTTACATAACAAAAAGGGAAAAGCAAAATAATAGAAAATAGCAAGTGGTATCCCAGTCACGCGAAGAGCTCGTCCAACTCGGCATCAAGGTCACCATGGACCTTACCGCTTAGCCGAGTGGCCCTGGCTTCACCTTCTTTAGTCAGGTCGGTGATATATCCTCTGCCGGTCAAAGTTGGCTCGGTTTGACTGGGCACATCCATTCGAGCTGGCAGTGACGTTGAGCGGCCGAGGTCAATGTTGGCGGGAGGAGCATCTACTGGATCTGGGATGTCCTCCTCCTCTTGAAGGAATTTCTGCTGAACAGTGTCAACATACTTAGTCATGTAAGATAGAATGAAGTAGGGCGGAGGATTGAGGAACACTTCGGAGTCGTGCGCCTGGACGAGCTTTTCAGCTGCTACCTTCCAGCCGCACTTAAAAAAGATATCCTTGGTCGCCTCACATTGTTGGATATAGGTTTCCTCGCCTACTTTGAAACCCCGGTCCTTAGCATCCTCTATCTTTTTTTGCAGCTCCTGGATCTTGGCGTTCTTTTTCTTCTCAATCTTGGCAAGTACGCGTAAATAGCGATCTTTTTTCTCAGCCAGGGCTTTTTGTTTGTCAGCCTCAGCCGCGTTGACCAGCTCGGCTAGCTTTTCTTTCTCAACAGCTAGCGCAGCCAGATTTGTCTTCAGGGCCTTTAGCTCGGCATTTTTCGCATTCACTTCAACGATGGCTGCCCTAGCCATTTTTCACAATTCAATAACATGTTGGTGAGCATCATGAATTTTTTGTACGACCTACACAGTGTATAAGGTGGTTAGTTAATCCATACCAAGAGATGGTAAAAATAATAGTTTTATAGAGACTTCAGACTTTACCAAGACCATCAACTTGGTGGCAGACCGAATTGCCTTCAACTCAATTAGGTGGTCGTGTTTTTCCATGTCTTCTGGAAGACACAGGCTTTTGGATAAGCTAAAGGTCAACAGGTGGTCTTTTTCAACGGCAACTAAATCGGTTATGGTCACAGCGCGACCTTGAAGGTCACGGCCAGTGCCCACACCAAGGAAGAAGATGAAGTAGTATGGCCGGAGTGGTGGCCTCTTTGAGAAGGATGGGTTGTTGGTAGCTCAGTCTCAGGCAGCTCGGCCTCTTCCTCATCTACCAGCTACTGTAGTTTGGTAGCTGAAGTGCGTGGCCTCTTGCTAGGCTGAGATGTGGGCGACAACGGTCTAAATGGTCTAGCTGGTGGGAGGTTGCTCGGTCTGGACCTCGGCATTTGAGGCGGATGACTGCTCAGTGATTAGAGCTCGGACGACTCTCCTTTTGGCCATCTCTTGTTCTTTGGTAAGTGGAATTAGGTTGATTTGGGGAAGGTTGGGGTATGGCTTAGGTGAGGACTCCAAAGAAAGTCGATTACTTTAGTCTTCCTCCTACTACTGTAATGGTAGGTCGGCTGAACACCGAGCAGTTTGACCCAATCTTGATGTCGGTAGCATAGCATGGCTTGTAGTGTAGCTTGATTCATGTAGGCGTAAGTTGTTTTAAGTTGATTCAAATCTGCAAGGGAGACAAAATCACAAGGGTTAGTGCGGCAGGTGTTAAAGCAGCAAAGAGGATTAAACTGGACTATCCTTACTAGTTATTTCCTTGTTCCAGTTGATATTGTAGCCCAATTGGGCTTCCTGGTCTTCAAAATTTCTAGACACCCAGAGAAAATCATCATTATTTAGGTCTTTATCGGGTGTACGTTTGACAATTTTATCTTTGCCCTTTCATCTTCTGAGGTAGTAGACCCAACCGTCATCATTTTGGCCAAGCGAGTATTGATGGAATAGCTCGGCCAATCTGAGGTTGAGGCCAAGTCGGCGATTTAGCTCGATTACTCCTTTGATAATCCTATATATATTGGTGGATAATTGGGTGGGGCATAGTCTGGTTTGCCTAAGGAACTCGCAGATGAGTGGTTAGATTGGGAACTGAAGTCCCTCTTCTACAATGGACAACACGAAGAAAGGAACAAAACCGGGCTTACCCCATGTGTGGTGTCTAGCTCAGCTAGGAAGAGGTGGACATCGTCTGGAATGTTGTAATCCTTTCGGAATTCGGCCATGGCACCAGGAAAGTTTACCATAAATCAGTATTTGCCCATTTTCTTAAATTTACTATGTTAAATAAGGTGTACACGGCGGCCTAGCACGGCGCTGATATGGACTTTGGTTGGCTCGGTTGAGCAAAGCCGCCTAGGAGCAAAGAGCAAGGTGTGCCTCGCCAACCTAGTCAAGTCTGCAAAGTGGAAATAAAAAGGTGTTATGCCCAAGTGATAACCGGGCTAAGTAAGAGTCGAGACTAATCAAGCCTAGCTCGGCAGTAGGGGGATGTACACTATGCTTAGTTCAGCCAAGGAAGAGTTTAAGATTTTTTTGGCTCAGTTCCAAAAAAAGTTCAAGGTTTCCTCCCGGTCCCAAACCAGGGCAATTTCAGTCTGGTTTAGGAAAAGGGGCAAGGTCATAGCCCAAGTTGTTGGGTGAGGGGTTCTTTGTTCGGTCAAATCCAAGCCTAAGGTTGCAAACATGTTTTTATTTTGATCTTAATACGATTTTAGATCGAACACACTGTTGTTGACTGGTTTAAGTTCCAGTCAATGTGTGTTCACGTTTGAACATGGAGTTTTAAGGGTATTTAGGTGTTGGATTAGTCTTAAGAGCATATAGCATGCATTTTTGGTGTTAAAATGCTATTTTCAGGCATGAACGAAAGTATACCAGTACAGAAATAACAAGGGCATGAAAAACTTACTGATTTGGGCGTTAAGTCAGAATCTAATCGGAAGAAAGAGCACTAGCAAAAATGACAAGCGAGAACAGGTGATGAAGATGCTTGGCTTAAGGCTCGAACGTACGAAGTGAAGGTTTGGAGCTCTGAGTATGAGGACTTGCAATAAAAAAGATGAACAGTAGGGACTGTTCGTGTATATGAGCGATATATGTAATGGAGGCAAAACGACGGGACTTTTTGAATTTTTGGGCAGTGTGTGACGGCTGTCACAGAGAGAAGGGGCAATCAACGCATGCCACGTGTCCCAGTAAGGACACGATGTCAGAAGCGTGGAAAGACGAGTTGTACGACCGGCGCAACTTCTGGAAACCGTGCGAATTTTAGCTCGGTTAGCATTAGTATCTTAGCTTGGTCAATCTGAGTCGTTTGGACTCAGTTGATTTGAACTCTAGCAGCTCGGCCGGAAATAAATAATCCCAAATATGCTACACAGATGGAATTAAGGGGCAATTGAGAAGGTAATTTGTGGGCAAATTGGACCGAGCTAGTCGTTGTGCCGAGCTAGGCGTTGTGCCACGCAATAGGTCGAGATGGGAGTTAAATAGCTCGATCTTGGGCTTATTAGGTTCTATGCTGGTTAAAGATGTTGCTTAGGCTTGGACCTAGCTATAGGAAGGTGGTCCTTGGCAGACTGAGGTATTGTAAGCAAAGAGAACCGTGCTATCGGTAGCTCGGCAGATTGCAGTCCTGGAGCTAGGATCATCATAGCTCTGCCATGTTAAGCACAAAGCAGAGACAACTTGGTTAGCTGCGGTGACAGCCGAAGTACACAATTTTGACCATCTCACTTGATTGGCATTGAATAGGGTGTTATCAAGATAGGCATTATCTTGTGAGGAAGTGATTCCTAAGAGGACTCTGCAAAGGAGAGTTAGAGTCTTACTAGGAATGTGCCTGGAAAAACCTATAAAAGCTCATGACAAGACCTATGCTCAGGTATTGCAATTCTTACTCTCCAATACACAGAGCTTTTGTGTCTATTGTCCATTTGCTGACTTAAGCATCGGAGGGGTTTCCGGCACACACCCGCTAGCTAGCTCACGTTTGTGTTTTCAGGTGATAAGACGACGACATTTAAAGGAGTGCAAACTTGATTAACAGGATTATAAGAGACAGATTATTTCGTGCTCGTACACTAAACAAAAAGTAATTTGATTGTCTATTTCGTGACAGATTATACGAGACAGATTATTTCATACTTTTGTGTCTATTGTCTATTTGCTGACTTAGACATCGAAGGGGTTTCCGACACGCACCCGCCGACTAGCTCACGTTTTTATTTTTAGGTGATAAGATGACGACGTTTGAAAGAGTGCAAACTTGATTAACAAGATTATACGAGACAGATTATTTCGTACTCATACACTAAACAAAAAGTAATTTGATTGAACTTTATGGTCAATACAATTTTCTTAAGGTTAATGCTAACAAGTGTCACGGCTGATGCTAAGAAGTGTTGGTGAGGTACTACTTAAGGTAAGTGTCAGGGCTAATGCTAAGAAGTGTTGGTAAGGTACTACTTAAGGTGCATTTAATGTAGTATTAAATTGTCATGATTTTTATAAATTTCTAATTTTAACTCTTTATTAAATTGATAAATTTCTAATTTTGGTAACTCATTATTTATTACTCCTATTACATGTTTCAATGACTGTTGAATTTGAGTACAACTATTTTATAATTAATATTTTATTACATTTGGGATATTTATTTATAAATCCTATTTAGTAAACTTATAATTCAATAAGTTTATAAAATTTTTTAATGTTCCATCAAATGTCATATATCAATAGGTCCTTTTTCTCATATTAGAATTATTATGTAAACTATTTTATCTTTATAGGCTTTTATTATAATATATATATATATATATTATACCATATATCTAGGAGAGAGAATATTAATTATTAGATATATTTTATTTGTGATATATATAAAATATTGTATATAGAATATAAAAGATTATTATTCTTAGTATTTTCTTTGTATTAATGTGAGGGATTCACTTAATCAAGGATATTCCTTCTTTATTATTTTGCATTAAGGTCCTGCCATAGAAAAACATTTGGAAGAGAAGGTTAGTTGTAGATCGATACTAGAGATGATGATAGACTCACAATAGAGATGATAGTAAACCGGTGATAAATAATCATTTTTTTTCACTATTACAAAGAGACTACGTCTCTTTGTCGATTTGTGTGGCCACTGGTATTGTGTAGTTTATTCACCGGTATTATACCAACATTGATTATATACAAATTTTTCTTAAAAAATGCGTCAATATATACGAATTATTTGATAATTTTTTATATATTATTTGATATTTTTTATATTTTGTTTGTTACTATGCTGCTTGTTTAAATAATATTTTTTGTTGTCTTTAAACAATTGGAATAGTCAATTTTTTTTATTTTTTTTCTGTTCAATTTTGTTTCTTATTTTTATATTGCAGTGTGAATGTTCAAATTGGTATGAATTTAGTTTTTTAAGACTAGTTATATGTTAATTGTAAATTGTGAATGTTCACATTTTATTTTCGTATTAGGTTTTTTTTTTTTTTTTTAAAAAATTTGAAAGTTAGTTGTATGTTTATTGTTTTTGTTACTATACTTGTTGGTTGAACAATCATTTTTGTCATCATTGAACAATTGAAATAGTCAATTTTCACTTTTGTCAAATTTGTTTTATGTTTTCACGTTGCAGTGTAAATGTTCACATTGATATGAATTTGTTTTTTGAAGGCTAGTTGCATATTAATTGTAAATTGTGAACATTCACATTGTATTTTAATATGAGTTTTATTTTTTCGAAAGTTAGTTGTATGTTTGTTATTTTTGTTACTATGCTTATTGGTTGAACAATCATTTTTGTTACCATTAAACAATCGAAATAGTTTATTTTCAATTTTGTTTTATATTTTTACGTTGCAATGTAAATGTTTACATTGGTATGAGTTTATTTCTTTAAGGCTAGTTGTATATTAATTGTAAACTGTGAACATTTACATTGTATTTTTGTATGAGTTTTGCTTTTTCGAAGGTTAATCATATGTTTATTATTTATTGTGAACATTCACATTGTATTTTAGTATGTGTTTTGTTTTTTCGAAAGTTAGTTATATATTTGTTGTTTACTGTGAACATTCACATTGTATTTTAATTTTTGTTCAGATTCTTTATTTTGTAATTTTTAAAATTTTCACATTATAAAGAAAGTTGAAAGTTCATAATTTGATATTTTCTCCATAGAATGAGGGAGATATTTTCTCTTTAAAATGAGAGAGATTTTCTTCATAGAATAATGGAGAGATTTTCTCTTTAGAATTAGGGAGAGATTTTCTCCAGGGAATGAGAAACTATTGCTTTTTTTTTTTTTTTTATTGTGTATTAGTTTCAAAATGAAAATATGTGTAAAAAATTAGAAGGGTGATTCGGTTATATTACATAAAATAGAACCTAATGGAATACTAAAAAAAAGAAGATAAATTAGATAGAATAAAACACTTTGAAAGAGAATTTATCAAAAAAATGACCCTTTACATTTCTATGCATAAAAATAATAGTTATTTTATATTTTACAAACTTCAAGACTTTAAATTCTTTAATTATTCCTTAACTAATGCCCCGGGGGCACTTATTAGCATGACTATTTTCTTGAAGCAAATTCATTCATTGCTACTGTGTTCACAAGATTATTGGAGCACTTATTAGCATGAATATTTTCTTGAAGCAAATTCATTCGTTGCTATTGTATTCACAAGATTATTGGACGTTTGTTTCTTAAGATACAACGATCGAACCTTGTAGAAGTAACACTTCAATTTGCAAGTCTAGCAAATTTTTCTATGTGGAACTCTCTTGCACTGAAAAATGATAGAGTGCCAAAAAAAAAAAAAAAAAACACAAGATGAATTTTGTGCAAATGAATGCAGTATGGGACTTGTTTAATGGTATGGCTTCTGTCCAGTCCGGGATCGGACTGGACCGTGCTGTTGGGCCTGTGGGGGCCCACCACGGGTCCCGTTTTGATAATCTGAACCGTTTAATGTGTAGAACTCGTCAAGTACTATATGCCTGTAAAAAATCACGTTGATCAGATATCGATAGCTATATGATCAAAACAGTTTTTTGTCAACCGTTAATTTGTTCACCGTCCAATTTTTTTAATACGAAACTGATTTGATCATATAGCTATCGATATCCGATTAACGTGATTTTTTACAGGTATATAGTACTCGACGAGTTCTACACATTAAACGGTTCAGATTATCAAAACGGGACCCGTGGTGGGCCCCCACGGGCCCAACAGCACGGTCCAGTCCAATCCCGGACGGGACAGAAGCCATACCCCTTGTTTAAATAGGCGAATTAGTGCCTCTTTGAATAGCCATAGTGACTTTTTGATGAAAATGAGACATGACTCTTCCATGAAAGAGGTGGAACGAAATAGATATGATTGTTCTCACAAACGAGTCTAAATTCTAAATTAGATCCAATTTGATTTTGACCCATATAAATAAAATAGTATCAAATTTACTCAAATAAAAATTAATTTCAATTTAAATAAAATTTGTATTGTAACTAGGGATAGGGGCATAAAATGGCTCGCAATCCTGTGGGCCGCCCGAAACCTACTGGCGGCCTAGGCGGGCCGACCCGACTAAGCCCTACTAAGCCTGAGCCCAGCCCGGGACCCTAGGCCAGGACCGTGTATTTTGGAGCCTAGCCCGGCTCGTGGCCTGCTCAAAGCCCACTCAAAGCCCGGCTTGCCTGAGGCCCTGTGTCATTTTTGGTGAAAAAAATTAAAATTTTGATGGAAAAAATAGGAAAAAAAAAAAAAAAAGTTCAGGCCAACCCCAAGCCTAAGCCTAAGCCTAGGCCCCGGCCTGCCTAAGGTCCAAATACCCCCTAAGCTTGCATCTAATTTTCTAACCCATGAGCTGGCTCGAATTTTGGCGGGAGTCTACACAGCACGACATGGGTTGGCCCGAGCTCGGGCCCAAGTGTGCTGGGTAGGGCCAAATTTACACCCCTAACTAGAGGTGTAAAAATGGCTCATGGGCCTGTAGGCTACTTGAAGCCCACTCGCGGCCCAACTAAGCCCAACTATGTTTGGGCTCGAGCCCAGCCTGGGACCGTGGGCCTAGGCCCTCTGTTTGGAAGCCGAGCCAAACCCAAAAAATTTTTGTGCCTTGTAAGCGACCCAACCTGCAGCCCTCCCAACGGCTCTGTGATCTCCCAAACTCCCAATGGCCCGAAAAAGAAAAAAAAAAAAAATCAAACGGTCATGTGACTTTTGATACATCTCAAAAGCCTTTTTTTTTTTTTTTACAAATTCACCCCTCCTCCCAAACTCATATAAATACCACCCCTCTCCCATTTTATTTCTCACAAACAATTCTTTCTCTCAAACTCTCAATCTCTTTCAACTCTCAACTCTCTCAATTAATTTTGAAGTCTCATACCTAAGTGACAATTGCAATTGTGCAAGAAAAAACTTTTATCAGAAGAAACTAATTTTTGTATTACATGCGTCAGTTGGAAACATTAATTATTTGAATTAGATTTATTTTTTACTAATTTTGTTACATTAATTATTTCTTAATATATATTGGTTGCTATTGTTTACTCATTATTTAAATTAATTGTTAGTTCTTATGTATTATTTTACTTACATTATTATGAATTCTAATATTCCTAATATTTATGTCGATATTGATGCATACACTGCACAACATGAATATATTGATTCTCCTTCTAATATACCTGACATCTCTCTTTCAACATCTGAATCATCATCTAGGGGCACGACTAGTACTGTTTGTGATCATTTCGAAGAAATATCTGTAAATAATCCTGATGATACAATTACATTTAAAGCAAAATGTAAATATTGTGCACGTTATTTACTACTGCATCTGTAGGGATACTAGTCATCTAAAAAGGCATGCTAACAAACATTTATAAAGTCAACAATTTAATATTAGAAGTCAAATCCAATTAGGGGGCTTCATCAATTGGTTATTTGCAAACATTTTCATATAATTTTATACATGCACAGAATTCCATAGTTGATTATATTATTAAAAAAGAACAACCTCTTACTACTAGTGAATGTCCCAATTTTTTTACAAATGGTTCACGAAGATTTTGCACCGCAATATCAAAATTTTTCAAAAAATGCTCTTAGAAACAGGATTTTAAAAAAATTTGAGAATATTAAAAGTGAATTATTTGACATCTTCAAAAATTTGAATGGAAGAGTTTGTTTAACATCTAATTTGTGGTCAAATAATGATTTAGAATATCAATGTATCACTGCACATTTTATTGATAATGATTGAAAATTAAAAAAAAAAAGAATTATTTTATTTAGATTAATTGAATTTTCATACACGGGTCATTCGCTTGGTGTAGAAATAAGAAATGCATTACATGATGTGTTTTTAAAAATAAAATATTTACCATTAGTTTAAATAATGCAACATATTACAATTAGACTGTAACCCATTTGAAATCAACTTTATAATTACGTGTTGATGGTGATTTATTTCATATTTGGTGTTGTACTCATATTTTAAACTTGATTGTTAAAGAAGCTATGTATACGAGATTTTTTGTACCAGCAATAAAAAATGCAGTTTTACTATTTTGTTTTCTGGTAATCGAATTTCAAAATACAAGAAAATTTGTCAATGAGAAGGTATACCATTTAAAAAATTAATTTTAGATATAAACAGCATGTGAAATTTAACGTATAATATCTTAAAGAGAGATTGTAAATAAAGAAAAGCAATAAATTTGTTTTTTGTAACAATATCAATGGAAGGAGTATTAACTCTCACATAACTAAATTAGCGCCAAGTAGCCTTATATAAAAATTTTCTAAAAGTTTTTGATACTGCAACAAAATTATTTTCTTATATATATATATATATATATTCTTATTTCACCATTCGTTTTACATATGTTAGTAGAAATAATGAAAGTTTTTATAAAATATATAGATATGAATATTATGTAACAATTATTATAACAATGAAAAAAAAATTTGATAAATATTTTGATCCATTTCCTCATTTTTTAGGTTTAGCCATAATAATTGATCCTAAATGTAAAGAAATTGATTTACAAAAATTTTTAGAACGTATTTTTACTGATCATGAACAATTTGCCCATATAATGAAAACATGCAAAAAAATTATTTGAACAATACAGGACAACTATAGCTGCAAATACACTTACATACACTACACTAGCCTCATCTCAAAGCAGAAGATTAAGTGTTTTTTCAGTAATAAAAATTAGAAGAATATCGCAACATATAAGCGTAAATAGTTCTGAATTTCAACGTTATTTGAATAGTCCACTAGTGGACGATACCAAAAATTTTGATATTTTAGATTGGTGGAAACAAAATGAACATATGTGGCCTGTACTTTCACAAATGGCCTGTGATATACTAACCATTCCTATTTCTACAGTTGCTTTGGAAACAATTTTTAATGTAGGTGTACAAGTGCTAAGTGATTACCGCAACAGGCTTTCACCATAAATGGTTAAAACACTGATGATATCCAAAGATCATATGCACGCACTTACAAAACGACAAAATTACCGTGAAAGTGAGAGAATTCAAAGCAATTTGGATGACATATCCTCGACAACGTGAGTGAATTGTCTGCTTCCTCCGATGATTGATCAACAATTTATTTTTCACTATTTCATTTTGTTATTTTTATTTTTATTTTTTTGTATTAGATTATTAAGGTGAAGTATAATGCGAATAATTGGTAGGTTAGTAGGTGCCAACTTAGTTAGGATATACTTGATCTATAGTGATGCAATTACTTTACCATCATCAGTAATCTACATCTTTTGTTTAATAATATAAATTTTTGTAATATTTTATTTCAATTTGAAATAAAAATTATTTATTCAATAAATGTTGTCTTTTTAATTTAATGATTGTAATATTGAAAGTTTCATTTTGATACATATAAAATTATTCATTTCAAAAGAAGAAAATTATATAATTTCATGTTTTTTTTAATCATAACTAAAAAAATATGAGTCATACATAATTAAATTTAAATATCACCACATGAAACATAACCAAACATCTCATTAATTTTAACTAAAATACTCTAGTACAATCTTTCTTTTCTTTTTTTATCTCTCATAAATAATCTATATATAATATATTTATCGTTTATTTTTCACAAAAAAAGGCCTGCCAAGCTCGGCCCACGGCCCTAATTTAAGTGGGCCTAGGCCTGGGCATACATTTCGATTTTTGGGCTAATCCAGTCTAAAAAAACGTGCTAGTCTAGGCAGTTCGGTGGCGAGCTGGACCAAAATTACACCGCTTATTATAACCATATTCAAATAATGTATTTTAGAGTCAAATTTTTTTTTTTTTTTTTTCATTCACCTATTAATGATTGAGCAAGTTAACATACGTTGCTCATCGTCACACGGATGGATCCTACTCAACATTAACTCAAAGTTTACAAAAACTTATTATTTGTTTGGTTTGATTTTTCAAAACTTATCTTTAAATAAGTTTTCGTTTATGCTTAGTAAATTTTTTTTTTATCATATTTTAATTATTTTATAAAGATCCATCAACATTAAATGTATCTATAAAACTAAATTTTTTAAAAAAAAAAAGGTTGACTAAAATATTTTTTTTTAAAAATTCACTATGAACAAACAAAAACTTGAACAAAAATGCATACAAGGTTTTGTTTGGGATTTCAATTATTTTTAGTGAACCTTTTTTATATTTTAGTTTTTTTTTTTATTTTTTAGATACATATGGATTAAGTACAATTACAAATTTTAAAATGATTACCCAAAATATATTTAAAAAATCCGCTTAAACAAATGAAAATCCATACAAACAGTTTTTGTAAAATTAAACAATTTTAAAATCATTTTTCCAACAACTGCCTTTTTTTTAGGTGCAAAATTTTCCAACAACTACCAACCATACACGGAGCGAACTGTTACGTTAACGAATGAAAAGGCATTTTTACCATAAATTGGTATTTGAAACTTTCGAACTGATAAGCCTAAACTTTAATGGGAGAATATCAACCAGAAAAAAAGAAACAAAAGTAGAGAATGAAAAATAATTATAAAATGATGAATGTATAAACGATTTATGTATTCAATCATGTAAAGGAATCTTGTACCTTTATTAGTTGGAAAAAAAAAATTCACTTTCCAAATTTCCCCAACTTTAATCTTTTTGAGAAATTTCAAGTCAGGGTAAAATTTTAAAAATAATTATAAATTAATAACAAATTTTATCAATATTAATAATTGAAATTATAAAAAATTTCATTTATATGTAATAATTTTTTTCAAATTGTCACTAAGGAATAATTTTCCGTTAATCTTTTGGGTCAAAAGGACATCCATTTATCTAAAAAGACACTTATTTGTTTAAAATTTACATATTTATCTATCTATTTAAATGTTACATATCTGCCATGTGTCACCTATATATCCGCCTTAGCACCACCAATTGTCGATTACTGCGTGATTTTATCAAACAATTTTTCATTGACTTTTCAATGTTGGTGACTTTCTGGCATATCTTTATCATGAAAAATAAAATAAAAAAATTTTGGATCTAAAATTAGGTTTCACCCAACCTAATTCTAATAGAAAAAGTTTGGAAGAATTTTGTTAAGGTAGGATTGAGGATAAGAGTAGATTGGTCAAAATTGTCAAGATTAAAATTAATTATGAAATATCACTAAACTAGTTAAAATGAAAAAATCGCACACAAAATTTGAAAAAATCGAACCCATTGCCATCCTTAAATCTAATGTCGTATTCTCATAAATATGAATTTTTCACTAATATATATATTCTTTTCAACTGATGGCCCTGTCATTAGCGATAGATGATTTCCTTGTAACCTATACCGTAGAAAATTCGTGTCCATATTGAAAAAGACTTCAAAAAAAATAAAAGGTTTGTGTGTGTCAATGTATTATATGACAAAAAAATAATAATAATAAAAGTGAGACATAATTTTGTGTGTAAATTTGCTAGTTTAGTAAGTGTGTGAGGTGTAACAACGAAGATGTTAAGATGTGAGTTAGGGTATGTGCTAAGAACAAAAATAAATAAATAAATAAAAAGATGGCAGTCCTTCATCAGCCATTACTTTCTCACTCTCTTTTTTATGAGAAATGTTAGGGATCATGAAATTTTTTCATGAAAATGATCATGAAAAATTTATGACCCTTAGATTACCTTGATTAATGTGTAGTGCTTTATTGTAAGTGTAATCCAAATGTTACAAATCTTTCATGACTATTTTCATGAAAGACTTTTCATAATACCTACCATTGCTACTATTTTATTAAACACTTGCATAATGTGTCCGAGAAGCAAATCGGTCCCTTCTTTTCCTAATTCATCTCATCTCTCTCTCGCTTCGTTTGGGAAGTCCAACTTCGGGCTTTTTTTTTTTTCGCTAAAAAAATAAAATAGGTTTTTTAGTTTAATAAAATAAAATATCATATCTAACTCATAATTATTACATTCTTTCTCTTATAAAAAAAAGTCAAAAAAATCAAAAACTCTTTACAAACCAAACTTTTTAATCCCAAACTAAAATAATCAAAAAAATTAAAAAGCTAAAAAATCAACTCTTTCCAAACCAACCCTCTGTCTCATACTCACTAGCTCAGTCTCCATAATTAGAGACTGAGTTAGCATTTAATATTGAATTTGTCAATTAATCCATACACAAATATGTTCATTGTAGCAACAAAAAAAAGTCTTCATCTTTCATTTTTATTAACAGCTAACACTAAGCCACCCACTAATACTACCACCACTATAGATGCTCTGAGAGCTTAAGCTTAAAAAAACACTTCTTATTGATGGTATACTACCACTAGATCTAGCTTTGACGGTAAGCTACAACGGCAATCTATCCGATCAAAACTCCATCAAACCAGTTCCTGCGCGTTCGGAAATTTGGTTATTTTAATTAATTTTTTATATTATTTTAGTTTGATTAAAAAAATAATTTTTAGAATGATTTTTAGTTTTTTTTATATTTTATTTATAATTAATTTGATAATTGTATTAGAAAAAATAAAATTATTATAATTTAGATGTGATATTTTATTCTATTAACTATTTTAATTTTTTTTTTTAATTTTTATTAACTATTTTAACCCTAAACTTACATCCAAAACACCAGTGTAACATAGATTGCAAGGAAACCCGTTTCTTAGCCAGTGTAACATAAATTGCAACGAAACCCCTTTCTTAGCCTCATTTGCTAGCAATCCTTTAGTATTTGAAAACTCAAAATAAAAAATTATTTAGTAACTATTGGTAAAAATATCAGAAAAAATTATATTTTATTAATAAATAATGCAAAAAAAAAAAAAGAGATACAAATAGATCAGGCTGAGACACGGATATCTCGTTTTTTTTTTTAAGGAGATCAAACTCACTGCGGTAGGAAGAATCCAAATACCGATGCAGCAATCACAAAACTATGACTTGTCCCTTCCAGGATACAACAGTCCGACCACTTGTCGTATGATTCAAGCCAACTCTGCACAAGATGGTGAATCCAAAACTCCACTAAGAAAAACACCATTCTTTGCTAGTAATCTCTCTTGTATAGAAAATAATTAGTGTGTTGGTGTAGAAAATAGTAGATGGGAGAAACTATTTATAGGCCACTAGGACTTTACAAAATACACCAAAAAATAATAATGACCATGAACCTAGAGAAAAGGGAGAGTGTATCCAAATATTAATTCACCACCAAGTTCATGAATTCTAATTAATCTCCATTCATGAACAAGACAAATGGTCACCAAAACAATGAATCTTCATTCATGAATAAAATGAGATTCATGAACAAGACAAAAAAAGATTCATGAACAAAATATATAAATAAATAAATAAAAGATATTAAAATGGTCCAACAATCCCCCACCCATTTTAATATCAACAAGGACAAGAGAGATTATAAAACAAAGAGAGACCAGTATGCATCATGAAGGTGTGCTCTGCATTGAACCTTCATTAGTGAAACAGCAACCGTTACTCCAAAGTCAGTAGTGGTCTCAGACTTGAACTATGACTGCTTAGGGGAAATAAAGTATTACTACTCACACATAATAGTCCAGGTGTTGACATGAGCTTTAATAGTCAGCACATTACGGCCTTGTGCTTATCCTAGTTTTCATAAGCATATTTGAGAATAAGCCTTGTTCTCATAGAAAGTGACCTCACTTTCATGCTCACATAGTTGAAATCTGTCAAGGATGCTCTTGTAATTTACACACCCCACTCAACAAGAGTTACAGAATTTCATTAAGAGTATAAAAACTCAACCTTTCAACATTACGGGACAAATGCACTTATATCATGAGGATGGATAACAAAATATTAAAGAGTGCATTTTACAACCACCATATAATTCGTTCTTCCCATTGAACCTAGTTACAGTATCTCTGGTCCCTAGGTTGGGTATCCTCATACATGGTTTATGATTTTATAAGCTCCAAACCCATCCCCCTCGATATATTCCAGACCCTATCTCTCGCCAAGGCCTTAGTTAATGGATCCGCAAGATTATCACAAGATTTCACATAATTCATAGTTATGATACCATTACTCAAATAAGATCTCACATTACTGTATTTCCTTCGAATAGATCTGGATTTACCATTATAAAAATAGTTGTTCACTCTACCAATAACAACAGTGCTATCACAACGAATTAACACAGGAGGAATTGGTTTTTCCCAAAAAGGGATTTCATGTAACAAATCTCTCAACCAATTCGCTTCCTCACATACTGAAGCTAACGCTATAAACTTAGCTTCCATTGTAGAATTAGCAATTATAGTCTGTTTTTTAGACTTCCAACATAGCACCACCACCCAAGGTAAAAATAAAACCCGAGGTAGAGAGAGAATCACTTGACAAAGTGTTCCAATCGGCATTACTATATCCCTCAAATATTGCAGGACACTTGTTATAAAACAAACCATAATTTTTGGTACCAGATAAATATCTCATAATTCTTCCAATGGCTAGCCAATGATCTCGACTTGGCTTGCTAGTAAACCTGCCAAGTACTCCAATAGCATATGCAATGTCAGGTCTAGTACAGTCAATAGCATATCTCAAACTACCAATCATGTTAGCATATTCCTTTTGATTAATCACTTCTCTTTCATTTGTTATAATAGATAAATGTATGCTTGTATCAAAAGGAGTAGCAACATGTTTGCAGTCTAAAAAGTTATATTTCTTTAAAATTTTCTCAATATAATGCGACTGATCAAGAAAAATGCCATCCTTAGTCTTGGTAATTTTAATTCTCAAAATAAAATTGGCTTCACCAAGATCTTTCATATCAAAGTAGCTATTAAGCATATTTTTAGTCTCATTTATAATATGCAAATTAGAGTCAAAGATAAGTAGATTATCTACATATAGGCTAATAATCACATGTGCATTCTCACAGGTTTTATAATATATGCACTTATCATATTCATTAGTCTTATAGCCATTCTCAATCATGCAGGAATTAAATTTCTCATGCCACTGTTTAGGAGCTTGTTTTAAACCATAAAGAGATTTAGTTAGCTTACATACCTTACTTTCTTGGCTAGGCTCCACAAAGCCTTCGGGTTGGTCCATATAAATATCCTCATCTAGATCTCCATTTAAAAATGTTGTTTTCACATCCATTTGATGAATTTTTAAATCATGAATTGCCATCTAGGAACCGGAGAGAAAGTATCAAAGAAATCAAGATCAACTTGTTGCTTAAAACCTTTAGCGACAAGCCTCGCTTTATATTTTATCTATAGTTCCATCCAATTTAAGTTTTTTACGAAGGTCCCATTTATACCCAATAGTTTTACAACCTGAAGGTAAATCCACTAGCTTCCATGTTTTATTTGAAAGTAGTGAATCTATCTTATCATTTACAACATTTCTCTAGAAAATAGCATCAGGTGATGATAAAGCTTCTTGTACCGTATGAGAAATTTCTTCCACATTGTATAGATAATAGTCAGGGCCAAAATATTTTTCAACTCTAGCTCGTTTACTCTTTCTTGGTTGGATTTGAGAATTTTCTTGTTTTTGAAAAACTTGAGATGGAGTAGAAGAGCTAGGCACGAATAAAATATTTTCAAAAATTATTTGACTCCCACTATTTCTAGATTTGAAAGGAAATTTATTTTTATGAAAAAGAGTATCACCTGATTCAAAAATAATATTATTTTTCATATCAAAAAATCTATAAGCTATACTATGCAACGCATACCCAAGAAAAATACAAGTAGTAGCTCGTTCACCCAATTTAGGTCGTTTAGGATCTGTAAGCCTCACAAAAACTAAACAACCCCAAACCCTCAAATAACCTAGATTTGGTTTATGTCCCCGCCACAACTTATAAGGTACAATTTTAGTCTTTTTGTGTGGCACTCTATTTATCACGTGGCAAGTTGTCAAAATAGTCTCGTCCCAAATATTTGAGGGAGCACCTAAAGCATAACATTCGTCAAGTCATTTAACGTTCTATTTTTTCTTTCAGCTACGCCATTAGATGAAGGTGAATATGGTGGAGTAGTCTTATGAATAATTCCTAATGACTGAACAAAAGAGTTCAATCCAAGAGATTCATACTCCTGGCCTTTATCACTTCTAATTCTCTTAATCTTTTTACCGAATTGATTTTCCACTTCAAGAAGGAATTCTTTGAATTTCTCAAAAGCATCACTTTTACTTTTTAATAAATATACGTTTGTGTAGTTTGAAAAATCATCAATAAAAGTGATAAAATATCGGTTACCACCCCAAGTTAAAATTTCTTCGATACATAAATCAGTATGAAATAATTCTAGCAATTCGGTATATTTTTCAACACTTTTATGAAGCCTCTTGGTAATTTTTGCTTTACTGCAAACTTCACATATCTCAAAATTTTTGTCATTTTAGGAATTAATCCTAAACTACTCATGATTCCCACATATTTACTGTTAATATGATACAAGCGAACATGTCAAAAAATTAACAGAAGACAAAGTGTAAGTAGTGTCATAATAATAATTATAAAATTAATTAGTAAGGAAATTTAAGAGATAAAAATGACATTCATACTCATCTGTATTATAGGAAGCCACTTTTGCTTCATGTGCCTCGTAGTTTTCATCATTTATCTCCTCGGTTGGGATTTTGTTTGGATTCTTCTCAGTAAGAACATATGCAACTTTCAAAAGACTAAGGTAAAAAAGAACTTTTCCTTTCCACCTCTTAAAATGAACTCCCTTGAACTTGAAAGGCTTGTTGAGATCTCCAATTCCATCATTAATTTTTTCTGGTACTTGTTTCATGGTTGATCTCCTTAAAATTGTTGGTAAAAATACCAGAAAAAATTATATTTTATTGATAAATAATGCAAAGAAAAAGAGATACAAATAAATCAGGCTGAGGCACGGATATCTCATTTTTTTTAAGGAGATCAAGCCCACTACGGTAGAAAGAACCCAAATACCGATACAGTAGTCACAAAACTATGACTTGTCCCCTTCAAGATATAACAGCCCGACCACTTGTCGTATGGTTCAAGCCAACTCTGCACAAGATGGTGAACCCAAAGCTCTATAAAAAAAAAAACACCCTTCTTTGCTAGTAATTTCTCTTGTATAGAAAATAGTTTGTGTGTTGGTGTAGAAAAGAGTAGATGAGAAGAACTATTTATAGGCTACTAGGACTTTACAAAATACACCAAAAAATAATAATAACCATGAACCTAGAGAAAGGAGAGAGTGTATCCAAATATTAACTCACCACAAAGTTCATGAATTCTAATTAATCTCCATTCATGAACAAGACAAATAGTCACCAAAGTAATGAATCTCAATTTATGAACAAGATGAGATTCATGAATAAGACAAAAAAAGATTCATAAACAAAATATATAAATAAATAAATAAAAGATATTAAAATGATCTAATAGTAATTAATTAGTTATTGATACATACGTATACAATTTAAGTAAGTAAAATTAAAATAAATAATAAAAAAATTAATATCATAATATATGTGTTGTTCGAGTAATTTAAGTAACTAAAAGTTAAATAATAATACAATTAATATTATAATATATTTGTCACTCAAGTGGTAAGATTTTTTTTTTTTTTTTTTTTGGGCTAAATTCAAAGTTAAAGTTTCGAGTCTTTGCATACTTCTTTTTTTTTTCTCTCTCTCTCTATATATATATATATATATATATTTGTTTTAAATGAAAAAATGAGAGATACAAAACATACAAAATGAGAAATAAGTAAAAACTCGAATATCAAATCTAACATCCACTTAATATAATAATATATATTAATTTCATTTTTACAAAGTATAATTGATTATAAACTTTTGTTTAAGGAAATAGTATAATTGATTATAAACTTTTGTTTAAGGAAATCTGTAATTTTACTTCTAAATTAAGTTTTCACTCAACGGGCACAACTACGGGCGAGTTCTAATTTGAGTCACCTTCGATGATAGGATAAACATCATTGGTAACTTCTCGTCATTTTCCAAATGTTTTTTATTCATTTGATGACTAAATAAACATTTTTAAAATAAATATTTTTTTTTGTACATCAAATAAGTTTTTTTTTTGGAACTTTTTTGATAAATCCATTTTCTAAGAGCTTTATTCCATCCAACCCACATTCTTTTTGACTATTCCATTAGGTCCAATTTGAGATAAGAAGACCAAAATACCCTTTTCATCTACCTATGTTCCATTTAGTTCACATTATTTTCTTATATTTCAATAAGTCCTATGGGTGACATAATTACCAAAATACCCCTAATGTGAATGTTCACACCGTCAATGTAAATGTTCATATCGTCAATGTGTAGGGGCCCGGCCCATGTCGATCCTCGTGGGTGCTCGGAAAATTTCGAATCGGGCCGGGCCGGCCCACAGGCCAAAAAATAGGCCCGGCCCGGCCCGGCCCGTTGATAATGTGAATATTCACATTGACAAGTTAACATTCACATTGATAAGAGTGTAAAATTGGCCCGCGGCCCGAAGCCAGCCCGCCGCCCGGGGCGGGCCTGGGCCGGCCCGTTCATAATGTGAATATTCACATTGACATATTAACATTAACATTGATAAGAGTGTAAAATTAGCTCGTGACCTGTGGGCAGCCCGAAGCCCAAGCCCGGGCCGGGTCGGGCTGGGCCCGTTGACAATGTGAATATTCACATTGACATGTTAACATTCACATTGATAGGAGTGTAAAATTAGCCAGCGGCCTGTGGCCAGTCCGAAACCCGCCCGCGGCTCGTGGGCTACCTTGGGCGGGCCCGGCCCGACCCGTTGATAATGTGAATATTCACATTGACATGTTAACATTCACATTGATAAGAGTATAAAATTAGCCTGCGCCCCGTGGCTGCCCAAAACTAGCCCACGGTCCGTGGGCGGCCCGGGGCGGACCCGACCCAGCCTGTTGATAATGTGAATATTCACATTGACATGTTAACATTCACATTGATAAGAGTGTAAAATTGATTCGTGTCCCATGGGCGGCCCGGGGCGAGCCCAGCCCAGCCCCGCCCGTTGACAATGTGAATATTCACATTGACATATTAACATTCACATTGATAGGAGTGTAAAATTGGTCCGTGGCCCGTGGGCGGCCCGAAGCCCGCCCGCTGCCCAAGGCGGGCCCGGCCCGGCCTGTTGACAATGTGAATATTCATATTGACATATTAACATTAACATTGATAACAGTGTAAAATTGGCCCGTGACCCGTGGGCAGCCCGAAGCCCGGCCCCGGGCCGGGGCGGGCCCGGCCTGTTGACAACGTGAATATTCACATTGACATGTTAACATTCACATTGATAAGAGTGTAACATTAACCCGTGCCTCATGGCTGCCCGAAACTCGCCCACAGCCCGTGGGCGGCCCGAGGTGGGCCCGGCCCGGTCTGTTGACAATGTGAATATTCACATTGACATGTTAACATTCACATTGATAAGAGTGTAAAATTGACTCGCATCCCATACGCGGCCCGGGGTGGCCCGGGTTTGGGTCCGGACCTACCCTGGGCCGCGGGTGAGCTTCGGGCAGCGGACAAATTTTACACTCCTATCAATGTTAATGTTAACATGTCAATGTGAATATTCACATTGTCACGGGTAGAGCCAAGCCCGCCTCGGGCTGCGGTCTGGCTTCGGGCCGCCCACGGGCTGCGGGCCAATTTTATACTCCTATCAATGTGAATGTTAACATGTCAATGTGAATATTCACATTGCCAACGGGCCGGGCCCGCCCCGGCCCGAGGTCGGGCTTCGGGCTGTCCATGGGTCATGGGCCAATTTTACACTCTTATCAATGTGAATGTTAACATGTCAATGTGAATATTCACATTGTCAACAGGTCGGGCCGGGCCCGCCCCGGGCCGCCCACGGGCCGTGGGCGGGTTTCGGACAGCCACGGGGCGCGGGCTAATTTTACACTCCTATCAATGTGAATGTTAACATGTCAATGTGAATATTCACATTGTCACGGGTCGGGCCAAGCCCGCCTCGGGCTTCGGGCTGCCCACGGGCTGCGGGCCAATTTTACACTTTTATCAATGTGAATGTTAACATGTCAATGTGAATATTCACATTGTCAACGGACTGGGCCGGGCCGGGCCCGCCCCGGGCCACGGGCGGGCTTTTGGCCGCCCATGGGCCGCAGGACAATTTTATACTCTTATCAATGTGAATGTTAACATGTCAATGTGAATATTCACATTGTCAACGGGCCGGACCGGGCCTGCCCCGGGCCGCCCATGGGTCGCGGGCGGGTTTCGCGCCGCCACGGGACGGGGGCCAATTTTACACTTCTATTAATGTGAATGTTAACATGTCAATGTGAATATTCACATTGTCAATCGGCCGGGCCGGGTCGGGCCCGCCCTAGGTTGCTGGCCAATTTTATACTCTTATCAATGTGAATGTTAACATGTCAATGTGAATATTCACATTGTTAACAGGCCGGGCCGGGCCCGCCCCTGGCCGCCCACGGGCCGTGGGCGGGTTTCGGGCAGCCACATGGCGCGGACTAATTTTACGCTCCTATCAATGTGAATGTTAACATGTCAATGTGAATATTCACATTGTCAACGGGCCGGGCCGGGCCCTCCCCGGACCGCGGGCGGTCTTTTGGCCGCCCATGGGCCGCGGGCTAATTTTATACTCTTATCAATGTGAATGTTAACATGTTAATGTAAATATTCACATTGTCAATGGGCTGGACCGGGCCCGCCCCGGGCCGTCCATGGGCCGCGAGCGGGTTTCGCGCCGCCACGGGACGCGGGCTAATTTTACACTCCTATTAATGTGAATATTAACATGTCAATGTGAATATTCACATTGTCAACGGGCCGGGCCCGCCCCGGCTCGCGGGCGGGTTTCGGGCCGCCCACGGGCCAATTTTACATTCCTACCAATGTGAATTTTAAAATATGAATGTTCACATCATTAAATTGCTAATCGTTCAAAAAATATTTATAAGGGTATCAAAATTGAATATAAGGGCATAAGTGTCCAAGAAAATAGTGTAAATCAAGAAAATGGACTTTATGGAATAAAACTATACATACATGGGACTAAATGGGTTAAAAAATTCCTTCATGGACTTCTTAGGTTAAAACACTTCTAAATTGGACTTATCAATAAAAATCCCTTTTTTTTTTTTTTTAAACAATAAAAAACTCACAACAATAATCAAATAACATGTTTTTTTTAATATAAATATGTACTGAACTTTGGGGGCAAAGCAGGGTAGTTGTCATTTTCTTCATCTTGGCAACAATGGATTCAAATCCATCTGAGATACTCCAAGACTTCCCTCCCCTCTTCCGCATCTACAAAAACGGCCATGTCGAACGATTCAAGATAACCCAAATCCTCCCACCCTCCGACGATCCCCAAACCGGCGTCCGATCCAAAGACTCCCTCATCTCGCCGGAAAACGCCGTCTCCGCCCGCCTCTTCCTCCCCAAAACCACCCACCCCCACCGCAAACTCCCCCTCCTCATCTACATCCACGGCGGCGCATTCTCCATCGAATCAGCCTTCTCCCCTCTCTACCACCACTACGTCACCTCCCTCGCCGCCGCCGCCAACGTCATCGCCGTCTCCATCGAGTACCGATTAGCCCCGGAGCACCCTGTTCCGGCGTGCTATGACGACTCATGGTCCGTCCTCCAATGGGTAACCCGACATGCTAATGGATCTATACCCGACCCGGATCCCTGGCTCGTTGACCACGCTGACTTTACCCGTGTTTTCTTGGCCGGTGATAGTGCCGGAGCCAATATTGCTCATAACATGGCTGTTCGGGCTGGTGTTGATGGGTTAGGGTCGGGTTTGAAGATTGTGGGTGTGGTTTTGGTTCAGCCATTTTTTGGGAATGATGAGATTGATAAGTTGTGGATGCTTATTTGTCCCGAAACTAGCGGTATTGATGACCCGAGGTTGAACCCGGCTGCTGACCCGGGTTTGTTGGCGAAGCTTGGGTGCACCAGGGTTCTGGTTTGTGTTGCCGGGAAGGACCATTTGAGAGAGAGGGGTTGGAGTTACTATGAGGCATTGAAGAAGAGTGAGTGGGGTGGTTCGGTGGAGATTGAGGAAACAGAAGGTGAGCCTCATGTGTTTCATTTGTTCGACCCGGCTTGTGAGAAGGCTCGGACTCTGATGAAACGGGTTGTTTCTTTTATGAATCAGGACTAGGTCCACTTGGTTGTAACGTTTTTATCCTCCCTGCGATATTCAAGCAAAAAATAATATCAGCAAACTTTGCATGTGTTTCTATTTCAAGTATTACGTGAAGGTTGTTTTTGCATTAGTTGTGTGAAATTTTACTCGTAAATTTCTATTTATTTACTTGAAGGTTGTGTTTGCATTGGGATATCTAGTTTACTCATAAATCCGTCAACTCATTCCGAGTCTAGATCGTCTGTTGTAATTTCTTACGATGACTGTTGTGTCAATCTAAAACGACGTCGATTTGGAATATTTTTTTTTTCTTCAAGCTCTCAAACCAGAGAGACACCTCATCTAAAACAGAAAACCAGAGAGACACCCTATCTAAAACAGAAAACAAGAGAGACAAAGAGGGGCAAGCAGTGATGACTGTGGCGGTGAGGCCACATTCAGTTCCTCCGACTCTATTTCTCTTTTGTCGTCGGCGACCCAACCACCCCAATCGTTTGCATCAGCTTTTCAAAGCTATGATCGAAGATTTCGAATCTTAACTAACTCCCAATCGACGACGATGAAGCCACTATGGTATTGATCACTTCGGATGACGATATTCGGGGATGAAATAGGCTATTTTAGTCAAATAAGACAAAATCTTATATTCAACTTATAATCATTTCATTTTTTTTCTAATAAAAGTCAAAAAATCTATCTCAAACTAGGCTTTTTAGCCCCAAATAGCTAAAGAGCTAAAAAGTCAACTCACATCCCAAACGAAGTCATTTTGGAAACAAACTAAAAAAGGCAAAAATCAGTTTTTAACCCATTTTGAATCACATAACCTCTCATATAAAAAAGCTAAAAAAATTTGAAAAAGTCAAAAAATCAACTTTTAACCAATTAATTTAACTTTAATCCTAATAATTATCATATAACAAAATTAACATATGTTTGGTTTGCATTTGGGAGATGAGTTTTAGAAAAAAAATTTCTAAAAAATTGTTTGGTTTGAGTTTTTCTCAAAAAATTTTCAAAATCACTTTCTCTCTCTTACACATCAATCAATCACTTTTTCTCTCACACACATCTACTCAAATTCTCCCAAAATATCAAATCACCCCAAACTCCCAAAAAACCAACTCTCCCAAAATATACAATCAAACAAACCAAAAAAATTTCTAAACTCTCTCCTCAAATTTTTTTTTCCCAAAAACAAATCAGACAAGCCCCTAGTTTTCATTTCCGTCATGCTTCATCCTTTCATATTTATATATATTACTTTATTTATTTATTTTGGTAGTTGTGATATGATTTTTTACTAATTTAATTATTTTAATTTGTGTATTCAAAAATTCGTTTAACCTGCCGATTCGAAATAGTCATGAAGTTCATCAAATCTACCAATTGTGATGATAGGTACCTGGTTGCTGCCCCCCCGCCCCCCCCAAAAAAATATACATATATATATATATATATATCTACCCACCAATGGCGGTTTGGTTTGAAAAATATCTCCAATTCGACCCATGTACACAGTCTGGGTTTGGAAAGAGTTAATTTAATTTAATTTATTGATTTTTTAAATTAATTTAACTTGATTAAATTAGTTTTGTATGAGAAATTTTTTTGGTTTTTATTTAGTTTGGATATGATAGTTGTGAAAGAAAAAGTAAAATAATTATAATTTAAATGTGACATTTTATCTTATTAACTAAATCAACCTATTTTTTTTTTTTTTTTTTAAACCTATTAGTCACTTTAACTCTTGCCAAAACCCTAGTTTGCATCAAAGATTGGGTAATAATTTGTGAAGGAAGAGAAAAATGAATGAATTTAGAAAAATATTTTTTTCTTCGTAAGTTCTTGATCCAAAACAGTGAACACTAATTAAAAACAGTCGTGACAGAGGCCTCGAATTCGAGGCCTCGAATTTGGCTCGAATGAGTTTTTTTTTTTTTTTTCCTCTGGTTCAATCAGAAACGAAAAAGATGAAGACGGAAGAAGGAGAAGAGAAGGGAGAAGGGAGGAGGAGGAATGAGGAGGACTGGAGGGGGCCCTAATTACAGGGGGAGGAGGAGGCGGAGGCGAGGCAGAGGCGGGGGCTGCCGGAGACGACGATCGGGCTGCGGAGACGACGATCGGGCAGAGGCGGGGGCTGTCGGAGACGACGATCGGGCGAGGCGACGCCGGGTGACACGCTGCAACGAGCTGCTGCAAGGACGCCGGGCGACGATCGGGCGGCGACTGCGAGCCCTCTTCCCCTCTCTTCTCTCTCTCTCTCTCTCTCGGCAAATTCGAGCCTCAAATTCGAGACCTGAATCATTAATCAATTAAAAATGTATTGAATTGGAAATGAATAGACTTTTCAATAATTCAACTTGATTAATTAGTTAACGTCTAGAATATCATATCATGTTGTGTAGAAAATAATATAAATGGATCTCATTGTAGGCAAGGAGAAGATGAATTTACAAAACAATACTGTTAGGGGTCATTTGGGAAGTTGCCAAAAAAGTCAGCTTTTGACTTTTCAATTTTTTTAAGTCAAAAAAGTCAGTTTTTTTTCTCAAAATAACCCAGCTTTTTGTTAAAAAAGTCACTAAAAAAATCAAAAAATCAAAAAGTCAACTTTGTACCAACTTCCCAAAACACCACAATATTTTGACCAGCTGACACCGAATAGATATTTTAATGATTAAGTTTGGGGTGTAATTTGGGCGGCTCAATTCGAACAATTTGAACTGAGTTCGAATAAAATATTTTTTAATTTAGTACAGGTTTAAGCAAAAATTTATAAATTTGATTAAATTTGAACAAATTTGTACAAAGATATCAAACAATTCAAAGCTCGAATTATATATATATTAAATACACATATAAGCTATTGGATGATGTTAAAGTAATTTAAATTATTGAATCATATTAAATATATATTATATATACAAGTAACAAAACATAAAATTTTATTCTTTTTTTTTTTTCACTCTTAAATTGTAAAGATCATTGTAGCAGCATCTCTTTCACATTATATAAATTATTTATTTTGATATTATTAATCATTTTATAAAACAAATGTAAATAGAGTCTAATTTTAACAAATTAAATAATTTAGTTGCAATAAATAAAAAAATAAAAACTGAATTATATGTACAATTCAGATAACTCGTACAATTTAAATTTAACTCGGATAGAATTTAGACAAACAAACTAAGGCCTCGTTTGGAAATAGATTTTTTTAGTAACTTTTTGATTTTTTTGGCTAAAATGTGATGTAAAAAAAATTAATATGTTTGGAATAACTTTTTAGTTTTTTACGAAAAGATGTGCAAAAAGTAAAAAGAAAAAGAAATTTTCGACTTTTTTGTATGAATTGTTAACTTTTTAATTTTTTTAATGACTTTTTAACTAAAAAAATCACTTATCAAACGAGGCTTAAGTTTCAATTTGAGCTTGGGCAACTGTCAACCTATCCAAACTCGTTCAAGTTACACCCCAAAATTAATATAGGGAAGTGGATCCCCTCCTACACTTTCATCACATTCTGCCACCTCATCTACTAATACAATCCAAGGCTCCTAATTAATCACAATTATACAGCAATGGTAGAGGGTCCTAATTTTTATGGCTCAAATGGCTCGAATTTGCCAAAACGATATCGTTTTGAGTACAAAACAACATCAAAATTGTCAAAACGACGTCGTTTTGGCAATTTTGAACCATTTGAGCGACAAAAATTAAGGCCCTCAAACATTTTTCTTATATAAATTGCATCACAAGCCTTCTTCGAAATTTTTTGCCCTTATTCTCTTCATACCACTGCTAAGTTGTTATTACAAACCTTTCATCACAATTAATTAAACTTAAGATCATAATAATAACAATTCGAATACTTAATTAATAATTATATATGTTTAATTACAATAATTAGAGTTGAAATAAAAGATAATTTAGATTATATTTCTGAATTAGAAAATGAGTTAAATAGATTAAATTTTTTTTTGGTTACTGCTTCTGAACAATCTATAATAAATTATAACTAGAGAATTGCTAGAATTAAAAATAAAATATTCTTAGAAAAGGCAAGTATCGATTACCAACGAAATTTTTTGCAAGAGTTAATATTAAATTAAATCCACAAAATCCGCAATTGAAATTGATATCAGAGCTTGATTTCTCGATTTTGCCAATAACATTTGCATGAGGATTAAATATAGTGAAGAAATATAATTTGATAACTTAAATAGTAATACTTCTTTACAAATAATAATAGAACAAAATAATACCTTAATTAGACTATTAAAAGAAATTGGCAAAAATCTTAGAAATAATCAGTTAAAAATAAAAACCCTCAGTTCTTCATTTATTCGCGAAGTTAACCCTAGGACCGAAAACACATCATAGTCAAACTCGTACAGATCCTAATCAACCCCGGTAGCTTAGAAATCATTTTTAAAACTCTAGTATTAATTATTTAACTCTCTAATTATAGATTGATCACTCAAAACCCTAGTTTCCGATTTTCATAATTTTCATTCGATTATTCGCCTTTTAATTCAAAGCGAAGCAACTTAACCGATTTTTTTCTTTTTTCTTTTTCTAATACTATTTTATTAATTCTACACTTGAAATATATATTTTAATTGAGCCCAAACTTCTCCACGTGGGTACCGACAATACATAACACTTTCTCAAAACTGACTCTTTACTCGAACTCACACCTATTTACCTCCCCCTTAAACAATTTTTCTAAGACTTCCAAATGTTTATGCATTCATGAAAGTAAAATAATTTCTCATCATTCAAGTAAATGAGACAAAATAGAGTAACAAGCCCCAAAATCTTCAAGTAAAATCTCAAGCACATCTCAAATTTCACAATTCTCCATTCAAATGCCCCTTTAATATCATAATCCAATCATCAATTTAAAGAATTAAGGATCAATTTCATTTCAACACATCATTTTTAAAATTTCAAAATTCAGAGCCAGACCGCTCGAACGGTCTTTTCACCGCTGGAGCGATGAATGAGAACTCTCAATATTTCCGCCTACAAAACGAGATACCGGGGACCCTTTCTTTTTTACTCAAGCGGTCCCTCAACCTGCAAAGTAAACTACTGAAAGTACTTCATCTCCGTTCGAGCAGTCTTTTCAACACTCGAGCGGTCACCGAAATGAATTGTCACAATAGAACTTATTAGAAAAAAGAGTAGATAGAATAACTCAAGAAATTAAATATTACCAACAACAATTAGATTTAATATCTCAAGGATAAAAAAATAATTAAAAAAATAAAAATATATGTATATAATAAACCACAAACAAATATAAAATAATAATATTAATATAAGTGTGAATCAAAGAACCTGTGCAAATAATAAAGAATTCTAGGAATCATATTGAAATTTCTTAATGGTTGGACGTCCAGCATGGCTGGAGAGGAGCTAGACCCGATAGGTAGTACCATCCACAAATATCATTAAGGATAATGATAGAAAGTCTTAAAAATAGAGCTTTATTGAAGTGATAGTGAAATATATATATATATATATATATAATATAAAAAGTTAACTCACATCATATCATAATGAAATCCAGTTCATCAAAACTGTTTTAGAACTCTAAAACATTTCTTATTATTAATAATCAAATTGTTATATTGAGAGGGTAATTTATGAATAAATTAGGCTGAGCTAAGGAAGGGCTTTCTTGGTAAGTTGGGCCGCGCAAATGGGCCGGGGTAAGGGTTGACGTAGCTCGGTCTTAGAGCTAACGAGTTGGACCCAGGTGAAGCTGGACCGAGCTAAGCATCGCGCATAGTAGTGCCGAGCTAAGGTCGCCATTAGGCATAGTTGGATCAGTCTTAAGTAAGTAGCTCGGTTGGAGTATGTCAAACCGAGGTACAAGTAGTGAAGGGAAGATCCGAGCTAGGCAGAGCTCGGTCAAACCTACCACTTAAGCATGGCAATACTAGCTCGATCGTTTGGTCATACCACCAATCTAGAACCATCTCACTTGGTTTAAGTAGTGAGGGGAGTGTTGAAGGATAAACATTATCTTTTAGGAGTGTGATTCCTAGGAGGACTCTACATGGAGGAATAAGAGTCCTACTAGGATTGTGCCATGCGGAACTGTAGACACCCCATTTTTGCCGTCCTCAAGACTTGGACGTCATCGTTTGAACACTCGATGATCATCCATGTTCGTATTCATTTTGAGTTCCCGGAGGTCTCGGCCGCGCGCCTTGCCTCAAGATCTCTTAACTTGTCTGTTTTGTGCTTGGTTGTGGACCAAGGACTTGTGTTTTTGCTTCTGAGGGAAGAGTGTGGCTTGTTGGCCATCCCTTCAACCCATCGGCCAAGGCATGAAGCCATCGGCCTTGTTTTCTTGCCATCGGCCAAAAGTGTTGGCCGATCGGCACTTTTTTTGGTCGATCGGCACTTATGTTGGTTAATCGGCCATATTTTCTGGCCAAGCCCTATTCATCTGCTTTATGCAAATATTTTATGCCAGCTGTCATAGCTGGTATGCACAATTCACATCCTCCATACACGTGTATGGAGGGATTTGATTCAATTGCTTAGCTTGCTCAACAAGCTTAAGAATTGAACTTCTATAAAGAGGGAGCTCCTCCTCCCTTTCCAGAAGTTCAGAAAATTAGGGTTAGAGTGATAGATATAGTTTTGTATCTATCTTGCCTTGATTCTTCATTTTGTGCTTCAAAAATGTCATTTTGTCTTACTATTGTACACAAACACACACTAGAACACAATCCTCTTGGAGCTGAGGTCCCTTGAGGTTGATTTTAGTGTTCTTGGGCTGGTTTTGATTAGAGAAGGCTGTTGGAGTAGTGTTCTTGAAGGTGGTCTTCAAAGGTGAGTTCCTTGCTTTTAAACCCCCATTCTTGTTTTAGCTTTTAGACCTACTTGCTTATTATTTTAAGCTTAACTCTTAACTGATAAAAGTTCTATTTTTACATGCTTTAAATGTTTGGTTAAGGTCACTTTTTCGTTGGGGGTCATCTCCTCCCTCTAAGGCCTTGTTTTAGGCCATCCCTTTTGGCCCTTGTTTTAGGTTTTGCATGACCTTTCTACCACTGAAATTCAGAGGATTTTCAGTGGTGGAAAGGTGGTTTTGGAGTCCTAAATAGGAGAGGGTCATCCCCTCTCCTTGTTGTTTTGTATGCTTGCATAAGTGGCTTAAATTGGTAGCATGTTGGCTTAGCTTGTTTTAGCTTCATTTCAGTATGTATTAGGCTTTGTTTTGCCACAATACACCACTGTTTTTGCTTGGTTTTGTCACTCCATGCATGCCTAATACACTTGTAGTGTAAATCACACAAACTAGTCTTATATGCTTCATGTTTGAGCATGTATTTGTAGCTTATGTTGACTCCATTTCAGTGGGTTTTTGGTGTTGCTTTAGCATGCCATGACTCTGTTTTGGGTGGGTTTAGTTGGCTCTTACATGCTTCATGTACTTGTTTTGCAATTTTCTCATTTGCCTTAACATGCATCTTGCGTTTAGACTACCATTCTTGCATGTTTTGGCTCAACTCAAAGAAGCTTTTAGCCTTATTTTACCATGCTTGAGTTCTGTTTTGTATTGTTTTGATCATATATGCCACGCTTTGTATAGCCATAAGGCATTCTAGGTTGTTAGCTTTGAGTGTCCAAGTCACTAGTATGCTTTATTTGGACTATTATCATGATTTGGCATCATTTGAAATGTTATTTCAGTTCATGCTTCATGCTCATATACTTGCACTTACCACTCCTTTAATGCTTTAAAGAGTTGATGTCTTATGCCACATGAATGGACCGTTGTGTATGCCTCTAAGCTTAGGTCTTTGGGATGCCATCTAAGTGGATTTTTGGGCTTATTTTGATATGCCATAACTCTGTTTTTCATTGGATAATTCATGCCATGTTTGGTTTTGATATGTGTAGTGTAACATCCCTTTGTAGCTTTGCATGCCTCATGCCTTTTGGAGTTGTATTCTAGCTTGTGTCAGCTAGTTTCGAGCATGTTTTTGGTCTTGTCTTGACCTGCCTTGGGACTATTTTGGATGCCCTTGGCCCTTTGGGGCTTGATTCTTGTGGCCATGGTTTGAGTCCCTTGGCTAGCCTTAAGCTTTGGGCTTTCTTGTATGCTTTGCGTGCTTTGTTTAGTTGGTTCGACACCTTTCCATGCATGATTTCAGAGCTTACAATGTTTGTCACATGTCCATATTTGTCCCCTTTTAAGTGCTCTTGAAAGTTTCCCTCTTATGCTTAGGTGTTGGACCATTCACATGTGCATGTTTGTTTTGCATTTTCATGCTTCCAATTCATAACTTTGGCCACTGATTTTGGGCATGGCTGAGGTCTGTCCATCTTTAGTTTAAGTCCATTTACCATGTTGTTCAAAGTTGCTACTTTACATCATGCTTACATGCTTGTTGCATGCTTGTCATATTGCATGTTGTCACATGCTTGCTAATTGACATGTTGTTGCATGCTCATCCATCTTGCCTTGCATGTTGTCGCATGATTGTTACATATTTAGTACATTATATGTTGATGCATATTAGTTCCATTGCATGTTGTTGCATGCTTAGGTTGCATTGCATTGTGTGTGCATTGCTTTGCCTCTTGATCAAACATGATAGAGGTTAAGGTCCCTTATGTGTTTTGTGCATTTCATTTGATATTGAATTGCACATTTGACTCTTTTGGCCATCATGCATTGAAGTACGCGATTGATGGTCCGAGGGTCGAGAACTACACTCCTTTGAGTCTCAAACATGATAAGGGGTGTAGTTGCAAACATTGTCTTGTGAATGCATTGCCATGCTCTGTTTGTCCTCTGTTGCAGCAAAAGAGCATTTTACAGGAAGGAATGGCCGATCGGCCATCTTCAGTGCTGGTCGGCTACAAGTGTTTGGCTGATGGCTTCATATTTGGTCGATGACCTGTTTATCTTAGCCAATGACCATGATTTTTGGCCGATGGCCTCCCACAGTGCCCATGGGGTGAATCAGAAGTGTGTTGGGAATTTTCACACTTTGCAGAGGTACAGAGCAGTGCAAACAGAGGCAACATGAGGCATGGCAACGGATTTCCGAGCGAAGCCGGCCGAGTATGCATTTGTCCCTCTTCTCGAGTCCTCTTTACTGTTTTTCGCAGCTTAATTAATTTGCTAATTATTTAAGTGTTGTAATAATTTGTTGTAGCTAGTTATTCATTTGATTGTGTAATAATTAATTAGCTTGTTAGTTAGTTAATTAGATGGTTTGTATTATTCTTTCGGACCCTCCGTCGAGAAGGCCAATTGTTGTAATAAGCGTGCGTGTGTGTGATGTATGTCTTCCAACCCCCATTCCTTTCTCCTTTTTACTTAACCGCTTACGATGGTTAGTTTTAGGGCATATTTCATTTAGCATCCTTATGCTCGCATGTTTGCATCCATTCATCTGTATTGCATGCACTAGGCTTGGCGCATCATACTAACTACATTGTATTTCAATCCCTACTTGAATACATGTATCGAATTGTCGCTTCTCATATGCCATATTAGAATAGCCGAGCCTGTTCTAGTTGCATTTTGCCTGTGTTGCATTACCCATCTTGACATGAATTAGGATCATGCATTGATTACTAACTAGTTCTTTATTTTGGCTCGGAGTACACTGTGAGTGTTTATGCTTTAGCATCTTGCATGTGTGTAAGTGTTGCCATAACAGCATACTTGCTATGAGGCTAATTGCTTATGTAATATAACTGCCTGAATGCCTGTGGGTGAATGTTGGATTACTTGAATTGGAACGATTCATTGAAATCTGTGTTTTAGCCTACTTGTGAGTAGCAAACTTCAAACCATTTCCAAACAAACGGATATGCGATTCTTTGTTCCAAATTAGGCGATCTAGTCTATATTTGTGTGTTGTGCGCATCACATAGTAATTCTAGCTAATTAACCGGAATAAGAACGCATGTGTTTTCAAAAACAAGATATCATGCTTAGTACAGGCCGATCTTTGATCGGGCGAGTGGGGGTGCTCATTGCATGACCTTCCTCTCTCGTACCCAAGTTCCCGTGCCGAGGCAACTTTGGTGATGACGGACACGTGGCCTTAGGCACGAGTTAGGGTTTCCTAAATTCCCCCAAAATAAAATATTTAGGTGGCGACTCTGTATCTTGCAAAGCAGTCCATATTTGGTACTTCTTTCTTAAAAATTAGTTTTCCAAAACGATTTGCCGGATTTGGACTCTTTGGTGATTTATTGGTCTTGCATCGCACTTTGCGAGATTAGATTCAGAACCGTGACATTGAGTCCGAACTGTAGTAGCTAGAGAACAAAACGAGATTTTCTCAGGAGTTCTCCGGGTGCATCCACAAGAACCTATAAAAGCTCACAACATAACCTATGTACAGGTAACACAACTTTGATTCCCGAATACACAGAGCTTTTGTCTATTTGTCTATTTTGCTGACTTAGGCATCGGAGAGGTATCCGGCACACACCCGCCGGCTAGCTGACGTTTGTGCTTTCAGGGAGTAAAGCGATGACGTTTGGAGGAGGGCGGACTTGATCAACAGGATTATACGAGAAGCTAATTTCGTGCTCGTACAATTGGCACTGTTTGTGGGAAGTCCAGAAAGAACAAAACCTCTTGATCAAGTTTTTCCTCTCTAATTGGAAGCAATGGCGCAAAATGAAGATTTGCCACAATCCGCTATTGACGGACAAACCCCAGAGGGGGGTGGGAGGCGCGAAGGCTTGCCTTTTATCCCTCCCATGGCGGATCTAGAACCCCAACGACAGAACCCCCGGAGGGACGCAAGGGGGAGGCGGGCTAACAGCCCCCGTCGCTCTCAAAAATTCCTGAAAGACAGATACGGAGGATGGACCCTCAAGTTCTGGAGGATCACGTGAAGGACCAGGACGAGTTAATAAGGAAGATGGCGGCAGACATGGAGTCAATGAAGCGCCAGATAAAAGGAAAAGGGGTGGCCACAAGAGAGGGACGCAAAGACAACACGCCCCTTCGTCACTTGGAAGATCGTGGTAGGCGTACCACACCATCGCAAGCAGAAAGTAGGAGCCTTAGAACAGGCGACACTCAATCAAGGACTTTTAGGACTCGTTACTCCAGGTCTGAGAGAACGAGAATTGAGAGGTCATATACTGAGGGAAGCACCTATCGGCCCTTGCACACACACCAGACGTCATCTAGGCACACGGAGCTGCCTAGATCATCTGACTTGCGAACTGTGCTTGAAGAAAGGGCACGATGGAAGGAGGATACTAGGGCACGCGACCCGCGTAGAGTTTTTGCCCTTCAGCAGTTGGCCCCTCGGACGCATGGGAGCGTCGAGGTAGGAATACCAATGCCGCGCCTTGCTTATGAACCAACAGACAAAGCATTAGCAAGGCTACAAAGCTCGCCGTTCGTTCCGGCAATTGAAAATGCACCACTATCTTCAGGCTTCCAGCAGTCCAAATTCACCACTTATGAGGGGAAGACAGACCCCTACATGCACTTGAGTCACTTTCGCCAGGTTATGGCAGTATACCGGCAAAACGAGGCTTTAATGTGCATCATGTTTCCATCCAGCCTTGGCGACCTAGGTCTAACCTGGTTCGAAAGGCTACCAGAAGGCAGCATTGCCTCCTGGGCACAATTGGTAGAGGCGTTCGTGACTAGGTTCAGAACGAACACCAAGACACCAGTGGAGATCGATCAGCTACTCTCCATTGACATGGGCGACAAGGAGACGTTGAGATCCTACAACAGTCGCTACTGGGAAACCTTCAACCAGATTGGGGATTGCCCTACAAACCTCGCCATTGCATAATACAAACAGGGCTTGCCAGTCGGCAACAAATTAAGTGACTCAATTACTATGACACCACCCCTCACGATGGAGGCCTTAATGGAGAGAGTGCACCAACATATTCGCGTAGAGGAGGATGGCGCCCGTGCTAAAGCGAAATCTGGCACAGCAGCAATACCAGATAAAAAGACTTCATCAAAAGTCAATACGGTAGAACAACCAAGCAGGAATGGGCGAGGCAGGCGGGCTAACAGAGAGGACCCAGAAAAAATGAAGTTAAGAGTTCGCACTGCCATTACCACAGTGTTCAAAAAACCAATCTATTGAATTCTTAGTAAGATACGCAACGAACCTTTCGTCCGATGGCCAGCTAAGTTGGGAGAAGCGCAAAAGGACTATGACGAGAGGTCCCGGTGCACCTTCCATGATGAAAAGGGGCATCGCACAGAAAATTGCACGCTGTTGAGGCAACATTTGGAGGAGTTAGTGGCAGCTGGGCACCTGGACCAGTACATAGAAGGAGGGACGCAACCAGCCCCCCAGAACCACAACAACCCAAACGGGATGTCGGTCGACGCTCCACCTCAAGGCGTAATTAACGTAATACATGGGGTATTCGAACTTGAGCGGGTATATGAGCTCAGGGGAATGATAAAAAAGGCTGAGCACTTGAGGGAAGTATTAAGTGCACAACCTGCCGTAAAAAATGGGCGAACAGAGGCCACAAATGTCATATCTTTTTTAGATAAAGATTTAGCAAGGATATACTGCCCTCGCAATGATGTATTGATTGTCACTCTATGCGTCAAGAATTTCGACATCAAGCGGATTTTGATTGACCAAGGAAGCTCATGTGAGATAATGTATTACGAAACCTTCAAACAACTGAAACTGGAGGACAAAGACATGGCACCTGCAACATCTCCCCTAATCGGATTCAACTCAATGCCAGAGTGGCCAGTAGGCAAGATAATCCTCCCAGATAAGGCAGGAACCATGACGAAACAGGTGGACTTCCATTTACAATATAATTTTGGGGAGGACATGGTTGCATGCCATGCGATCGGTAGTATCAACCTACCATCAAGTATTGCGGTTCCCGAATGAAGCCGGAGTAATTGAAGAGGTCTTTGGAGACCAGATTATTTCAAAACAGTGCTTTGTCACGGTAAATGGCAGCCGCGCTGCAAAAGGGTTTGTATAGATGGTTGAAGAGCTAGAAAGCAATGAACTATTTGCGGATGTCGGCAAAGCAGCTGATTAGAAGGCAGTGGAAGACTTGGTACAGGTAAGAATAGATGAAAAAGACCCAGAAAAGTTCTTTTTACTCGGCTTGTCTTTGTCCAGCACTGAGAGAATAGAGGTCATGGAATTCTTAACCTCTAATATTGAAGTGTTTGCCTGGACACCGTATGACATGCCTGGCATTGACCCAAACTTCATCTGTCACCAACTGAACGTCCACCGAACTGCCAGACCAGTTATATAGTGCACTCGTAGATCAGCACTCCACTATGCCGAGATAGTGGCGGAAGAAGTGGGAAACTTGCTGGAAGCAGGAGCTATCAGAGAAGTGCACTACCCTAGGTAGATCTCCAATACCGTAGTAGTGCCAAAGAAGAACGGAAAATGGCGTGTCTGTGTGGACTACAAAATAGTCAACAAGGCATGCCCAAAGGACAGCTTTCCCCTACCACGGATAGACCAACTAGTAGACCTGACGGCAGGACACAATCGACTTAGCTTCCTCGATGCGTACAGAGGTTACCATCAGATCGCTATGTATGAACCAGACCAGGAGGTCACATCCTTTACAACGCTAAGAGGATTATATTGTTACAAGGTCATGCCCTTTGGCCTAAAGAATACAGGGGCAACATTCCAACGGATGGTCACCAAGATGTCTAAACCATTGTTAGGCAGAACAATGGAGGCTTACATCGACGACATGGAGGTCAAAAGCAAGAATGAAAACGACCATCTCAGGGACCTAGATGAAATGTTCCAGATTCTGAAGAAGAACAAGTTACGCCTAAATGCATCCAAATGTGCATTCGGTGTAGGATTAGGCAAATTCCTAGGCTTTCTGGTGACCAATCGAGGTATTGAAGCGGACCCTTCTCAGATCAAAGCAATCCAGGACTTGGAGAGGCCCAACACAGTCAAGGAGGTACAGCATCTCACTGGCCTAGCAGCCGCGCTCAACCGGTTCATAAGTCGGTCGTCAGACAGATGTCAACCATTCTTCCAAGCACTAAAGGCCAAGTTTGAGTGGGATAAAGAATGCGACCGTGCCCTAAAAAGCCTGAAAGAGTACATGTCTTCTCCACCGTTGCTAGTAACCCCAATACCTAGAGAAGAGCTCTTTTTGTACCTAGCAGTTTCACAGCATGTAGTCAGCGCAGTGTTGGTCCGAGCGGAAGGAATCCAACACCTGCCCATCTTTTATGTTAGCAAGACCTTGCTAGGCACAAAAACCAGGTATCTACCATTGGAAAAACTGGCCTTAGCCTTGATGAGGGCCTCAAGGAAGCTGTCGCATTACTTCCATGCCCACACCATAATCGTCCTAACTGCTTTTCCCTTAAAAGCCTTGTTTGAGAGGGCGAACTTTTCTGGGCAAATCTTGAAATGGGCAGTGGAATTGAGACAGTTTGATATCAAGTTTCAACCCAGAACCGCAATAAAAGCCCAAGCTTTGGCAGACTTTGTGGCAGAGTTCACACCAGGAAGTTATCATATCTGCCCAGTTGACTTGACTGGTACGACTAGAATGGGGACGGAAAGTGCCGCAGGAAATGCGCAACCCCTAATTGAGGATACCCAGCCACATTGCAAACCACATAGGCTTGAAGATCAAGATGGAGGAATAAACCATGCCATTCCCAATAAGGACTCATCGACAAGTGAAGACTTGGGGCAGTCAGACAATAAAACGCAAACCCCAACAGCAGCCAGGGACTTGGAAGAAAACAACACTCATGACCCAAAGACATCATCCGACCCCTCCACTTGCTGGAAGCTATTCGTTGGAGAGATGTAGAAGCTCTTCGTGGATGGAGCATCCAATAGGCATGGTGCAGGACTTGGCATAGTCCTCATCTCACCAGATGGCCTAATAGTAGAACAAGCAGTCAACCTTGGCTTCCCAGCATCAAACAATGAGGCGGAGTATGAAGCACTCTTAGCAAGCCTAAAATCAGCACTCTTCATGCGGGCTACCGAGCTAATGGTTTACAGTGACTTCCAGCTGGTAGTAAACCAAATTTCAGGCGACTACGAAGCAAAAGATGAGAGGATGGCAAAGTATCAAGAGTTAGTCAGAAGGGAAATCATGAAATTTGAAGTAGTACGAATAGAGCAGATCGGCCGGGAAGAAAATATCAGAGTAGACGAACTAGCAGGCTTTGTGTCGATGGCAGATACATCCATCCCACATCCATTACTGATCGACTTCCTATCAAGACCAAGCATTGAAGAAACCGAAGTAACTGAGGTATGTTGCGCCGAACTAGGCCTTTCTTGGATGGATCCCATTATAGTATTCTTAAAAGACGGCGTCTTACCTGAAGAGAAGAAAGAAGCCAACAAGATCAGAGCCAAGTCACAGCGATTTTGGCTCTCCCCATCAATGGCCTTGTACAAAAAATCCTTCATAGGACCTTACTTGAAATGTGTCCATCCCAGTAAGGTCGAGGTGTTCTTGTTCGAGATACACGAAGGCGTATGCGGAAGCCACCAAGGGGGAAGATCATTGGCCTACAGAGCAATTTCGCAAGGATATTGGTGGCCTTACATGCAAGCAGATTCAGAGAAGTATGTCAAGAAGGACGAGAAGTGTCAGAAGTTCGCACACTAAATACATCAACCAGCCAGAGAGCTTCTACCATTAACTAGCCCATGGCCCTTCGCAAAGTGGGGCTTGGACATAGTGGGACCACTTCTAACGGCGCCCGACAACAGAAATTTTTTTCTTGCAGCAACAGACTACTTTACAAAATGGGTGGAAGCAGAAGCACTTGCCTCAATAAAAGAGAAAGATGTGAAGAAGTTCGTCAGGCAGAATATCATCACTCGGTTCGGCATACCTAAGGCTTTAATATCAGACAACGGCACTCAGTTTGATGGAAAATTTTTTAGAGGCTTTTGTGAGGAGTACAAAATAGAATTCTACAATTCTACACCAGCATACCCCCAAGCAAATGGCCAGGCAGAAGCATCAAACAAAGTTGTCTTAGATGGATTGAAGAAAAGGCTGGAGAAAGCAAAAGGCAAATGGGCTGAGGAGCTCCCTCATGTTTTATGGGCTTACCATACCACACCTCGGCGGTCTACTAGAGAAACACCTTTTTCCTTGGCCTATGGCATGGAAGCAGTAATCTCACTGGAAGTTGGCCTCCCTACTATTTGAAGTGAAAATTTTGATTCAAACTTAAATGGAGAAGCCATAGCATTAGAGCTCGACCTTGCAGAAGAAAGAAGAGAAAGAGCACTGGTTCACATCGCCTCATACCAACAAGAGTTATCCAAAAAATATAACAAGACAGTACATCCAAGGCAATTCAAGATTGGAGACTAGGTGCTGCGCAAAGTAATAGGAAACACCCTAGTACCCGGAGATGGACCTAATTGGGAAGGACCTTACAAAGTGGTTGGATTAGCAGGAAAATGGGCATACCACTTGGAAAATAGAGACAGCAAGGCCATTCCCAGGCCATGGAACACTGTCAATCTCAAGCTATTTTATTTTTAGCCTTTCTTTAACATACTTGTAGTTTTTCTTTTTTCAATAAAACAAGTAGTTTCCTTTTCAGCATAAATTGTTTTCTTCTGTAAAAATAGTCTTAGTGAGCTAGGGGCAATGATAGTAGAGTTGGCAGAAATAACCAAACACTTTGGCTCTAAGTTGGCAGGAATAACCAACTTTGAGCTTTCTTCAGCCAAGATCAGGATCAAGGCTGAAGAAGGTTGGCAAGAATAACCAACACTCTGGCTCTAAGTTGGCAGGAATAACCAACTTTGAGCTCTCTTCAGCCAAGATCAGGATCTAGGTTGAAGAAGGTTGGCAGGAATAACCAAGACTTTGGCTCTAAGTTGGCAGAAATAACCAACTTTGAGCTTTCTTCAGCCAAGATCAGGATCAAGGCTGAAAAAGGTTGGCAGGAATAACCAACACTCTGGCTCTAAGTTGGTAGGAATAACCAACTTTGAGCTTTCTTCAACCAAGATCAGGATCAAGGCTGAAGAAGGTTGGCAGGAATAACCAACACTCTGGCTCTAAGTTGGCAGGAATAACCAACTTTGAGCTCTCTTCAGCCAAGATCAAGATCTAGGCTGAAGAAGTTTGGCAGGAATAACCAAACACTTAGCTCTAAGTTGGCAGGAATAACCAACTTTGAGCTCTCTTCAGCTGAGATAAGGATCAAGGCTGAAGTGGTTGGCTGGAAAAACCAACACTTAGTACTCTTCAGTCGAGACAAGGATCTAGGTTAAAGAGTGGTTGGCTGGAATAACCAACTTTTAGTACTCTTCAGCCGAGATAAGGATCTAGGCTAAAGAGTGGTTGGCTGGAATAACCAACTTTTAGTACTCTTCAGCTGAGATAAGGATCTAGGCTAAAGAGTGGTTGGCTAGAATAACCAACTTTTAGTGCTCTTCAGCCGAGAAAAGGATCTAGGCTGAAGAGTGGTTGGCTGGAATAACCAACTTTTAGTACTCTTCAGCCGAGATAAGGATCTAGGCTGAAGAGTGGTTGGCTGGAATAATCAACTTCTAGTACTCTTCAGCCGAGATAAAAACCTAGGCTGAAGAGGATGGCAGGTATGACCAAATAGATCACAAGGTTAGGACCAAGATAGGTATCTCGGCCAGAAAATGTTACACTGAATACAAATTACAGTTGAAAAATAAGTGCAGGTATGGAACATACCGAACAAAAAGAAAAAGATTTTCATTCAAAATCCAAATCAGAAGTACAAAAGGTGAGGCCTCAGCCAAGTTACAAACTCTTTTGTTAAACAAGGAAAACAAAAATCAAGAGAAAAGGTCTTCCAAGTCGGTGTCCAAATCAACCCGGTCTTCACTTAGAGGTAGCTCGGTTGTGGCAAGCACACCTTGGTTGAGCTCGGTCGAAGGCACCACGATAGTTGCAACAGGTGAAGGTGGGATGGAGACCACTAGAGTAGGAGAGGTAGATTGGCGACTGGGCTGGGCGTTGTCTTCAGGAGCAGGATCCTCGTCGTCGTCCCCTTCTTGAAGAAATTTTTGCTGAATGGCAGTAGCATACTCCACCATGTAGCTCGGTATGAAATGTAGATGAGGGTTTTGGAAGACCTCGGTTTCTTGGCAATGACCGAGCTTGGCCACCACCGCCTTCCATCCACATTTGAAGAATATATCTTTGGCAGCTTCGCATTGTTGGATGTAAGTGGCCTCCCACTCTTTGTAACCCCGGTCTTCAGCGTCTTCCATGCTCTTCTCCAACCGGGTGATCTCAGCATTCTTTTTTCTCTCGAGCTTGGCCAGCTCGCGCAGATATTTGTCTTTCAACTCGGCCGCAGCCTTTTGCTTATCTGCTTCAGCCGAGCTGACAAGACTGGTCAGGCGGGCCATCTCGGTATGTAGCTCAGCCATTTTCTTCTTGGACTCTTTTAGCTCGGCTGATTTAGCATTGGCCTCTGCCACAGCCTGCCTTGTTGTCTTGCGCAGTTCCAGCATAAGCTTGTGAGCAATGTGGTTTTTCTGCATGGCCTGCAAAAGGGCGAAAAGAAACTTTTAGTAAAATCGAGCAAACAGATGTACAAAATAGAAAGACAAGCAAAGGGAGAACTTACCAACACCATCGATTTTGTTGCCGAGCGAATGGCCTTCAGCTCGGTGAGGTGGTCGTGATGTTCCATGTCGGCTGGCATGCATACGCTCTTGGCGAGGTTAAAAGCCAGCGAATGGTCTTTCTCTACGACCACCGAATCAGTGCTAGTAATGGCGCGATTCTTGTAGGTGATCTTGGGTACCCACTCAGAGAAGCTAGCTCGGTCAGAGCACTCAAGTTGTGGGCTTGGTGGTCTGGTTTGGGGAAGCACGGTTTCAACCTCGTCAACAAGGCGTGGCTCGGTTGTGGAAGTCCGAGCACACTTGCTTGGCTGAGATGTTGAAGGCTGAGCGGTTGGAAGGGCTACCACGGCCTCTTGTGTTTGGCCGGCTTGTGGTACCTCGGCCTGATTTGTTTCGGTGATGATGGCCCTTACTGCTCTCTTCTTGGCCATTTCTTGCTCTTCTGTTAATGGAATGAGGTTGATTTGTGGAAGGGTTGGATCGGGTTCTGGTGATGGCTCTAGAAGGAAATCTGTCACCCTGGTCTTCCTCCTGCTACTATATTTATATGTTGGCTCAAAGTTGAGTAGCTTGGCCCAACCTCGATTGGGATATCTTAGTGCGGTACGGAGTGCGTCAAGATTGGGGTAACTATATTGGGTCTTTAGATGGTTCAAGTCTGCATAAAGGAAAAAGACAACGGTTAGTACGGTTGAAAATGAGACCAACGAAGTAAAGAAAGCACAAAACTGAGCCGAGGTATTTATACCGGCGACTCCTTTATTCCAGTTAATCCGATCTCCTGGTATTAGGGCTTCTTGGTCTTCGAAGTTGCCCAAGACCCAGAAAAAATCATCATCATTTACATCTTTGTCCGGGGTGTTTTTTATTATCTTCTCTCGGCGTCTTCTTATTCTTAAATAGTATACCCAACCATCTTCGTTCTGGCCAAGTGAATATTGGTGAAATAGCTTGGCTAAACCGAGGTTAAGGCCAAGCCGGCGGTTTAGCTCGGCGATGCCATTTATTATTCTGTACAAATTTGTGGAAAGCTGGGTAGGGCAAAGTCTGGTTTGTCTGAGGAATTCACAAAGAAGAGGCTGTACAGGGAATCAAAATCCGGTTTCTACAATAGAAAGGAGGGTGAAGGGAACGAAGCCCGATTTTCCCCAAGGAGTGTTGTCTAGTTTGGCTAAACTAAGATGAACATCATCAGGGATGTTGTAGTCCCTACGGAACTCGGCCATAGCCCCTGGAGAGTTTACTAAAAACCTATATTTACCCATGTGGTCTTAAATTATGTATAATTTAGCTGGAGTACTGGCTCGGTGGTGAGATGACGCTGAGTATCTCAGTTGGGTGTGCAGAGGAGTACCTGGCCAACCTAGTCAGAGTCTGCAAAGTGGAAATGAGAAGTGTTAAGCACAGATCGTTGGACCGTGCTAAGTACAAAGGCAAAATGAGTGTAAGCCTAGCTCGGCTACGTGGGATACTATCCGTTCCTAGTCCGGTTGAAGTAAAGGATTCTAGCTCGGCTAAATAAAACAGAATGTTCTTAGACCGGTTGAAACTAAGGTGTGGCGTGGAGTTTTAGTTCGGTTATTGGGGAAGTAATCTAGTTTGGTTGGGTGCATACCTAAAGGGTTCCCTAGTTCAGTTGTACCTAAGCCTAGAGTTACCCAAACAGGTTTTTAGCCTGGTCACACCACGATTCTAGATTCAAACTTCATGCTTTTTGAATCCAGAGGGTGTGTTCTTAGGCACGAACTTGTGATTTGGGGGTTTGGTTTTTGGGTACTAACTGTTCTTACCCATTTCATCAAAGCTACAGAGTATGTTTTGTAGAGTATATGAGTATATGCATCTATACTATATGCATTCGCAAAAATAAAACAAAGGGCAGAGATTCAGTACTTACCACTTCGAAATGGAAGATTAGAGATTAGAATAGCAAGGGTGTTGGCCAAGAATGCAAAGCTCCATAGATGCAATGAACAAGTGAGAAGAAACTCAGAGGGCCAACAGAGAGAAGATGAACAGGAGTATTTTGATTTGAAAATCTAGGGTTTTTGTATAAAACGTGTGAAAAATACGGGACTGTTCAAATTTTCCGGAGTACGAGGGTGGCGCAGACAGTTGTACTTGACCAATGGGAGCCTGCCACGTGTCCACATGAATAGGAAACAATTCAGATGTACAGACTGAAAGGACGTTATGAGCCGGACTAGTCAGCAGCCCGGTAGGAAGTGACCTCGGTTGGCTTGATAGCTTTACCTCGGCTAGAGAAGAGTAATCCCAAGTCATGCGGTGCAGATGGAATTAAGGGGCAATTGAGAGGGTAATTTATGAACAAATTGGGCCGAGCTAAGGAAAGGCCTTCTTTGTAAGTTGGGCCGCACAAATGGGCCGGGGTAAGGGTTGACGTAGCTCGGTCTTAGAGCTAACGAGTTGGACCCAGGTGAAGCTGGACCGAGCTAAGCATCGCGCATAGTAGCGCCGAGCCCGAGCTAAGGTCACCATTAGGCATAGTTGGATCAGTCTTAAGTAAGTAGCTCGGTTGGAGTATGCCAAACCGAGGTACAAGTAGTGAAGGGAAGATCTGAGCTAGGCAGAGCTCGGTCAAACCTGCCACTTAAGCATGGCAATACTAGCTCGGTCGTTTGGTCATACTACCAAGCTAGAACTATCTTACTTGGTTTAAGCAGTGAGGGGGGTGTTGAAGGATAAACATTATCTTTCAGGAGTGTGATTCCTAGAAGGACTCTACATGGAGGAATAAGAGTCCTACTAGGATTGTGCCATGCGGAACCTATAAAAGCTCACAATATAACCTATGTACAGGTAACACAACTTTGATTCCCGAATACACAGAGCTTTTGTCTATTTGTCTATTTTGTGACTTAGGCATCGGAGAGGTATCCGGCACACACCCGCCGGCTAGCTCACATTTGTGCTTTCAGGGAGTAAAGCGACGATGTTTGGAAGAGTGCGGACTTGATCAACAGGATTATACGAGAAGATAATTTCGTGCTCGTACCAAAGGTTTTATATTGCCTACTTAACACCTTAGGGGTGTGTTTGATTGGGGGATTAGGGGGGGACTATTCACTATTCAGATTGCTTATCTGAAGGAGTGAGTAGTCCATCGTTTGTTTTTTTTTTTAGTCTGCCGGACATGGAGTCCGGCCGGACTCTTTATCCCCCATATGGGGGATTATACTATCCCGGGGGAGGGGGAGGGGATGTGGGACAGTTTTGGGAGGATTATTTACTGTTGGGATTAGGTGGTAAAATGACCATTTTGACCCTCTGCTATTTAATTATGTATTATATTTAGTAAAATTCAATAAAATTTAAATGTCTCAATTTAAAAATAAAATAATTTTATTTAACTTTTTATTGATGTTTTATTAATTTAATTTTTTAAAATAATTTTTTATAGATATTTTATTGATGTTTTATTTTAAAATTTTGTTTATATCTTATTTAATTTCATTATTTAAATGTTAATAGATGTTTTATTTAATTTCATTGTTTAATTATTATTATTTTTAAAAACAAATTTATTTAAAATTTTAATTAAAGAAATAAATTTATTTAATTGTGTAAAAAATAAAATAAAATAAATTTTTATTTAATCTAGCTAAAAAAATTAAAATATTAAGATATGTTTAATATTGCTATTACTTAGTAAATAATTGAAAAATGATAAAATAGTCTTTTGTTCATTTATCGTATCCAGTCCGTCCAACTAAACGTAAGATTCACTAAAAATAGTCATTTCCAGACATCTAATTCTATAAAAAAATAAACACATGATATATATCTAATCCAATCAAATAATTCAAGAGATTCACAGTCTCAGAACTCAAGTTTGATGAATTTTAACCTAGGGGTACTTTTTATACAGAGCATGGATAAATTCATGTGAAATAGCTGAATAGATGATTGCATTACTTTTGTGTGATAGTGCCTTACCCCATATTTCGAGGTGATAACTTCATGTTAAATAATTTCAAATTATTGCATCACTAGTGCCTTGCACCCATAGGGAGGGAGTGTTTGTTTTGGAATGATTGGATATGAGATTGGACTATTAGTTTGAATGGATTAATAGTTTGTTATTTGTTTCAAAAATTTTGTTCTAGATTAATAATTCTTCCGGACTATTAGTCTCATATTTGTGGGACTATGCTATCCCATAGGGGGTGTGGGATAGAAATCAGGGGAAAACTCATCCCATGAGATTAGCTAATAAAATTACATTTTTACCCTATGGTATTTAATTATGTATTATATTTAGTAAAATTCAATAAAATTTAAAAGTCTCAATTTAAAAATAAAATAATTTTATTTAATTTTAATTTTAATTTTTGTTTTATTTATTTAATTTTTTAAATAATTTTTTATAGATATTTTATTTTGAAATTTTGTTTATATTTTATTTAATTTTATTATTTAAATTTTAATACATGTTTTATTATATTTAATTATTATTATTATTTAAAATAAATTTATTTAAAATTTTAATTAAAAAATAGCATATATTTTTATTGATATTTAATTTATTTAATTTTTTAAAAATAAATTTATTTAATTGTGCAAAAAATAAAATAAAATAAATTTTTATTTAATCTAACTAAAAATAATTAAAATATTAAAGTTATTTTTAATATTGCTCTTACTTAGTAAATAATTGAAAATGATAAAATAGTCATTTGAGCATTTATCCTTCTCCATAATATTCCAAACAAACATTAGATTCACTAAAAATAGTTCAATCCAGACATCTAATCCCATGACTAAACAAATATAAGATACAAATCTAGTCCAACCAAATAGTCCGTAGACAATGTATCACAGGATTAATAGTCCGATGGATTACAATCCCCTTATCCAGTCCGTCCAAACAAGGGTACAACGTGGTATTTTTGTATGTTAATAAGGTATCACGTGGCATTATCTTTCACTAATCAGAAATATATATATTTATTATTGTTCCCCAAACACTCAACATAAATGTAGTGGATCATACTGTCAAAGCCAATTATAATAGTAAAAAGTACCACATGACACATACCATATCTGCACACAAAAAGTTCTCCATATTTAGAGATGATGAGCATTCTTCGAATAAATGGTAAATTTTTTTTAAATTATCTCGAGTAAAATAACCTAACATATTAGTCGAACGGATTGATTTAACATAGCATCTAATAGGGTGTTCAAAGCCTAATAGAACTTTTGAACAAAATATCTTAAAGGTAAATCTTTGGTGCCTCGAATTGAGCTGCCTCGAATGGCTTGAATTTCTATTCACCGGACGACCACTTAGACGACCGGGTGAAACACTTGTCTATCGCAGTTCCCACCTTGTTGATCGCAGCTATCAACCTTTTTGTCGGACGACCGGTTGGATAACCGGCGGGACGATTGGCAAAATGAAATTCAAGCCATTCGAAGTAAGTTCAAATTCTAAGTAGTAGCATTGCTCTATCTTAAAAGAGTATCCAAACAAAACTTTAAAATAAAAGGGCTAATTAAAAAATGTGTTACGTATACCCATATAATTCAAAGCTAATTTTTAGGTCCCGCACATTTTTTATTTTGTTTATTTATGATTGGTCTCATCCAGCAAAGTAAGATTTCAAATCTCTTCTTTTTTCTTTTCGCTCAGATGTCTAAGAAAATAGATCTAACAAGGTGAAATTTGAATCTATTTTATTAACATAGTCATGAAATATGATCAAGATTAAAAATTTAAATAAAAAAAAAAACACGATTGTGTAATTTTATCAAGTAGTAATTCATAATAATATGATAAACGAATTTATAACAAATTAAAAATGAACATTGCTATTCAAGATAAAAAAATTATACTCAATTTTTAAGTCAGTAATGTGACACTCAATTAAAATATTAAAAGTAATATTTTTTCTCACATCTTCTTTAATTATCAATCAATCATATTATTTACACATCATTAAATTTATAAAATAGATGTAAAAAGTGAGGGGTAATTTGAGAACTTACTAAAAAAGTCAGCTTTTGGCTTTTTAATTTTTTTACATAAAAAAGCTAAAAAAAAAAAAACCAACTTTTTTTATGTAAAAAAGTCAAAAAGTGAATTTTTTACCAACTTTCTAAAACACCACTGAATTTATATATCATTCTTCATTAAAAATTTATTGTAACTTACAATGGTGAGTCTTGTAGAAGGTCTCAAACATTTAGCCGATGAAATTTGGGAACTGCTTTTGACCAGCTCGATGTGCAAGTTAGATGCAACGGCCATTTTGTCAAATTTGCTTAATGTTCGGTGTGACCTGTTGACATATAGCTTCCTCTTAAAGATGAATGTCACTTTACCTGGAAAGATGGTTGAATTAAAATAATTTATTAAAAATAATTAATAAGATAAAATATTATATTTAATTTATAATTATTTAATTTTTTTTTCATAATTATCAAATTAATTATAAAAATAAAAAATAAAAAATCAACAAACTTTTCAAATATAACTATTTTAGTCAAATTAAAATATTCAAAAAACCGAATAACTAACTAAAATAGTCAATTTTCCAAACAAAGCTCTAATCTACCCAAATAAGTAAATAAATAAATACTTTATTTAAATAGCCAAACAAAGGCAACAACTAATTATCCTAATTAATTTTTTCAATATGGCTCTATGTTAAAGTTAAAATAATAATAATAATTAAAAAAAACTGACATAAAATATGAAATGCATCTCAGGTATATAATGAACTTATAGCTTTCCACGCCGTAAAATTAAACTCGACATCTGATGGTGCTTGAAAATTTTTCAACACTTGGGAATTGTTTGGGAAATTAGTGGTTTAATGAAAAAGTTAAAAAGATCACTGTAAAAAGTTAATTCATTCTCTTTATACTCTTTTGCATGTATTTTGATAAAAAATTAAAAAAATCACTTAAAAAACGTAAATTCCCAAACAAACTCTCAGATAAATCATTATAGTGTGCTTGATTTTACTAAACCCTTGTTATTACTAAACCCTTGTAAAATTGACGCTTTTGATAATAAAAAATTATTTAATTATTTAATTTTTTTAATGAATCTTAGATGATGAGTTAGTTGGCTTAATGATTCAAACCACCTCTCCCATGTTGTCCGTAAAGTGCAAAAATCTTTTATCCTTTGTTCTTTTTTTGTTTTAATATTATAGAAGGTTACTTTGTTAGTAATGTTATATTACAATTAAAGGGTTGTCATTACTCCATCAATTAAAACTCTTGACATTTCCTTCACCACATTCTAAGGTGTAGTTACAAGTAGGACTGAGTAAAGAATTTGAAAAATTCACAAACCGAACTGGTCTAGTCCAATCTGATAGGTTTGATTTGATTTTTCTAATCCGTGGTTCGATTCTTGTTTGGAAAATTAGAGAACAGATCTTCGTGGATTAGTTTTAGATTTAAATTCACGGTTCCAGATTGAAACTGAACCAGATTGTATATAACTTAAGCGATATACTTACTATACACTATGCATACAATTTTACCCTCTTATATATAAAATAAAACTAAAATTCATATCGTTTCAATTTTCTCTTCTCTTTTTTGTGCTGCTAGAACTAATTTTTTTAATTATTTAGTATAATTTTAGTTTTGTGTGAGTGTTGATTTTTGACCACACAACCAAACGGGGAACTCAGCTGGAGAGCACCGACAGAATAGATTAAGCTTGAACAACCTGTCATAGAAAGATAAGAATTCGGCGGTAGTTCGTCCACTCAAGAGCACTCCAACGATCAAGTCAGTAATCAATATCTCTCACCAAAAGCAAATAGTACTTCAACTCACAATAAAGAACTTCCTTCTCACAGTATCTCACACATACCTGAGACCCATGGGGATGTCCTGCTTCTATAGCCAGCACTGACTTGATCCTTGTAGAAGCCTCACTTCAGTGAGCTCAAGCTCAATGCTCATCTTGGACTCTTAGTTAGATAGGGATAAACTCCCTAAGAGCTTTATCTTTATCAAGACTGAGATCCTCCATTGTTCTAGGTCTCTTTCCCCTTATCTGCTCATCTTGGATTCTGGTATCTCCGCAGATAACCTCGGCCTAGCCGAGATCACCTCGGCATCATGAACAGGCCATGTGGTACATCAGCTGACACTTCAGTGTCACCTTGGCCATGTGCTGTCATTCACAAAATATGTCCCCACAATTGTCCCCTAGGTTCTATTACCTCGGCAATCTGAGGTGATGGAACCTACATCGCTTGTTCATATATTATGTTGGCCAAAATTTATTATTCCTTTTGACCGAGGTCATGACTCGTTGGCTTCAAGCAACATGGACTCACCTGTCCACTTTATCAAGGATCAAGAACCAAGGATCATGTTCTTTAAGTATCTCAGCCGAGATTGCACCTCTAGCTGAGGTTACTGTCTTATTACTTCAAGAATTTGAAGTGCTCTGGCTACGCATGAGCTGTCAAGCACAGTCTTTTCAACCGTATTCCTCTCAATGTGTCCTTGCCCCCATTGGTTGGTATCAGACACGCGATATTAGGCCGCGTCGATTCTATTCACGACGCTTGATAGGCACGTCGCCCAAGGCTAATTATGTTTTGCCGCATTTTCACATTTTTGACAAAAAACGCTTTTCTCTTTCTTCGTCTCTTCACTTCTCATTCTTTTGTTTTCACCCTGCTCAAGTTCTCTCTTTCTAAAATAAAACTCCCAAACCACTATTGTCGCTTCTTCGAGCTTTTTGCAACTGCTCCGTCCACCGCCTCCGGCGAAGCATCTATCGTCTTGCTCTACTCGTAGTCACCGTCTAACTCCAGCAAACCTCAAACCGGTGTCCTTGTCCTCTGCCCCAACCGGTAAATCTCTAATTTCTTGTTTTCATTTTCAGTTTTGTACTGTTCTTTTAATGCGTTGAACTTGCCACATGCTCTTTATACTGCATTTGTTGTCCTTTGAGTCTTGTATTCCTAACTGTACTCTGTTTTTACCTTCATGTTTTGGTCATCATTTCTTGCTCTTGAATCTGTTTCATGCACTATAATTAAATCCTGGGTTCTAGAGTATTCGTGTTGCTTGTGGTTCTTGCATACTGCCTTGCCCACACTCACTCAGTGTTCTGTAATTTTTCTCATTCTTGAATCTCTGTTGCTTTCTTGATTCTGAATCATGCTTTTTTTCCTACTTTTCTTGCTTTGTTTCCAGATTCTTGCATTTGATTCTTGTTTCCGCATAGACTTAGGTTTGGGATTTGAATTAGAACCCTGTTCTTTAGGAAATCTGAAACAGAGTCCCATCTTGATCTTTAGAAACCCACACTCTAGTTCTTTCTAGGTTTTTTCCGAGGTCTTTAACCCTTTGCCAATCACCTTTTTTCTGACTCCAATACCAAACACTGATACCATGAGTATGTTTAGGTAGAGGGTAGACATCCCAGAAAAACTTGGGCACTTTAGGAGGGAGTTCTCTATGTCAACTGACGTCCACTTGAGGTTAGCTGGGGAGGAGGACTCTATCATGCCTAATGGAGACTCCATGCCCTTTCTCGTTGTTGCATTCATTGAGTGTGGACTTCGGTTTCCCCTGGACACTCTCTTTCGAGAAATCCTTCACTATTACAAACTTAACCCCACGTAACTTGCCATAAACTCATATAGAGTTTTCAATGGCATAATCAAACTAGCACACCAAGAAAAGGCTAGGATCACATTAGCCAGCATCCAATTTTGTTATACCATGTGTGGCCTTTAGTCTGAAAAAGGCTACATATATTATCTCAAACCTAGATCCACCGCCTTTAAACTTATAATCGACCTCCCAGATTCAAACAAGGGTGCAGGAGATGACTATCTGATCGTCTCGAGCAACTGGGAGTTTGCACCAGATGACGATCTTCATCTCTTCCCACTGCACCGTGGAGTGTTTAAGGAGAGCGATGGTAAGAACTGAGTCATCCATAACTTTACCATAGTTAAGACTCGTCAACTTATCTGTCGACATTAATGTTTGCTTCTTTGTTTTTGCAGCTCTTCCCCAGCCATCAAAGGACTTCTGCCAGACCTTCTTCCCAAGCCCAGATCTAAAAAGGCTACTGGGCTTGCATATTGAAAAATGGAAGGCCCCACTACTGCTCAACTACATTCCGACCTACAAGTCTGCCCTTCCCGACGTTTCCCACCGAAGCAAGACTTCTCCTTTTGCCACAACTCCACTAGCTACTTCATCACCAAGGCCAGACCAAGCCTCCACATCTGATCCTGCAGACCGGCCATCAATTTCTGCTCCCCAATTAATTCCTCCAGCCTAGCGCCAGCGCCGACGCCGAGCTCCTGTCAACACCCTTGTCGGCAGAACTCGAAGTAAAAGACGCTGAGGTCTTGAATTCTCAGAGGTTAACCCCTTACATCCTCCAATCGCCCTGCCAATAATTTATTTCGGCTCCAGAGTCACCGTCGCTGCTACCTCCGACGAAATGGGTTGTGCAAAAATTGTTCCCAACGACCTTCTTGCCGACATCCTCGGCATGGTAACAGTTCACTCTTTTTCACCTTCTCAGTCCCAGCCCAAGCCCAAAGTCAAAAGGGTGAAAAGGGCTAAGGCCAAAGTCACCGCCACTAAAGTTGAGTCCGAGGACACAATGCCAATTTCCAAATTGGCCGAAATCAAGAAGATTGCTTCTGCGACCGAGAAGAGGCCTGCCGAGTTTGAAGCATCTGACTAACAACAATTAAAGAAGCCGAGGTTTGATGGTGCTATTCCGCCTGGCTCTTTCCGCGCCAATGAGCCCTGGACCCCGGCAGTCATGGTTGGAAACCGACCTTTGCTAGCCGGGTACAGTGTGCTTGACTCTGTGGAAGTCGATGCTGCCCTTTCTACTGTCATCCTTCTACCGACCGACATCAACCGTATGGCCAAGTTAACAGAGTATGAGAACTATGCTCTGATGATGCAGCACTATGTTTTGGTAAGCTTTATGTACTTTGCTTCTTGTCGTTGAATTTCAATTCTGAGTTTTTGCTTGCACTTTAACCAAAATTTCTAATTTCTTCTTGTAGGCCATCCAGCAAGGTCACTCCTTTGCGGTAAAGACCGAGGCATTCAAGAATGAGTTGACCGATAAAACAAAGGAGGTAGCTAAGCTCCTTCTTTCATTAAACAAGGCCGAGGCTCGTATCCGAGGTCTTTTGGATCAGGCAAAGGCTGCTCAGTCAGCCATGAAAAAAGCTGAGAATCGTGTTGAGGCCTCTAAAAACATTGTCGAGGTTGCTTAAGCCGAGACAAAAGAGGCTAAGAAGAAAGAGGCCCAGGCCCAGATTGAGCTCCAAGCAGCACTTGCCACAAAGACGGTCGAAATCAAAGCGGCCGATGAGAAGGCCTATGTCGAGGAAGCAGCCGACGTCTGTGATGCCTACAAGAAACAAGTCAACCAGGCATGTAACAAGGGTTACACCCTTGGCTGGATGACTGTGTTGAAGAAGTTGGCTGTTCTAGAGGATTTGCCTCTCTATGATGCCAACCGACTAGTTTTATCATTCCCCTCTACTCTAAGCCACTATGAGGCCGAGACAGAAGAAAATACTGAGGCCAATAAGTCTGAAGATGTTGCTACTGCTGGGGCCAAGTCCCCAACTCTGAATGATCAAGTTTTGGGCTTAACTCAAGATGAGGAGGAAGATGAGGTTCTCAACAGCTCTTCTCCAAAAAAGACATCCTCTGAGGCCGATGTCCAGGCGGCTGAGAAGAGTTTGGATCATACCTTGCTGGAGATAGACGCTGAGATCGCGGCTGAAAGGGAAGCAACACTGCCAATCGAGGTCGACACACCGCCAACGGCCGAGGTTGAGCTATCACGACCCGAACCCGTCCCTATGGGTTTAGCATCGTAACCAGCCAATAATCATTGGATCACCAAAGGCCTCTAAACAAAATAACATATAATAGGGGCTGCGGAAGTAAGTATATAAAATTTACATAGTTCATAGAGTTGTGCAGACATACATGGGACAGAAATTTTCAAAACAAACTTATATATATATATATATATATAGATGTAACGTCGAAAATACATTAGTCTTACGTCACCCAATTACACAGATAGAGTCGAAGAGAACTTAGCCCAAGTATAGATATGCAAAACAAACTCAACTAAAGCCTTGACATGATCCACTCAAAAGGAACCTCCTTGGGAGGCATGGTAGTTGGCTGACAAAACAGAATCTTAGGCCATCAACTCTGGGCCTGGTCACGTGCCTGCTCACCTACATACATAATATAAATAATGAGCTGGAGCCCAGTGAATAATGACAGAGTAAAGGGGTTTTAATGAAAGTTTCCCATAAAAGTTACAGAAAACAAAATTCAATAGTTATCATAAATGAATTCATAATCATGTTTAGAAATGATAATACATAATAGATACAGATTCAGAGTCGTATTCATAATTGGAACTTGCAGTTAATCATACGTGGTACATTCATTAGCACTAGCAGAAACAGTTGACCCATAAGGGACGGCCATAAAGGCATACAGTTGACTCATGTGCATGGAGACGGTATAGTTGGCTCATGAGACGTACAGTTGACCCATAATTAGGACATAATAGAATAGATAACAGATGTTATCTGAAGCTAAGAATGCCACAAATACATTTCAGAAACATTGGACAACCATTCATTCATATAGAAAATAATATTTCAGAAACAGATCATCTTATATCATTTAGAAAATATTTATAATTGAACATAGCTTTACAAAGTTATTACTCACAGATAACCGGTGGCTCTAAATAGACGAGTAGACACTTAACTTGAGGCGCGTGATCTACACAACATGACAGATACATACATTGAAACACACACTCAAATTGTACATAACTTATTTCATTTGTTCTTAGTGTGTTTCTAGCCTTTATCCTCATTATAGTGTTTTAATCTTGACCTAGGAATGCCTAGGATGGAATGATGATGCAAAAATGTACTTGAAAGCATTTTTCAAAACTTGCTAAAAATAGGGTCCACGCTTGAGTGTGGCTTTCCCCGCTCGAGTAAACATGCAAAATGTGAGGGTTTGCTCGAGCGCAACTCCCTTCGCTCGAGCGGTTTGCAAACTTTGAAAAAGTACTGGTTGCTTGATTTTCACGCTTGACGGACACTCAATCCTCGCTCGAGTGTAAGACTTAAACCTTCGCTCGAGCGTGTCTTTTGTCGCTCGAGTGATCTGCAAAAACACATGAACTTTTGGGAGCATGCATTTCATACTCAAGAGAACTTCTGGTCGCTCGAGCGGAGGTACAAAAACAAAGGTGGTCACTCGAGCGTACAATACTTCACTCGAGCGGAGGGTGCAAATTCTGGAATTTCCAGATTTGCTTCCAAGGTCCAAAACTCAATCTTAACGCATCAAAACTCAGTTTTTCTGGGACAAAACTTGAGGAAACACTTAGAAACTCATAAAATATCATGCATTAAGGATCATTTCAAGAAATCATGCCCCAATAGCTTGCCAATTGTGCAAAAATTCAACTTAAATTTATGAATGTTCCATGAACATGACATGTATGAATTTCTTTGAACTTAAGCTTATCAAAACATGATAAAATGCTACAAAACAACATGAAACTTGATGATTTCCCAAAATTAAGGCGAATTCAAGACATGCGTGAGGAAATTTTTTGGAAATTAAACTCAAAATATGAGAAAATATGCATGCATGCATGGTATGGCTCAATAAATTCATTTCTAACTCAATTCTTGCATTAATCAACATAATTCTCTTGTGTTCATGCATTATAGTCTACATTTCAAGGCTTAAGGATAAAATTCTTACCTAGAGGCTTGAGTTCACAAGTGTTGAAGTTGTAACTCTCAAATCTTCTTCAATCTCTCAACAATTTCTTGCAAGCTTCCCCTTTCTTACTTGATCCTAAACCCTTTCTTAGTCTCTCACTTCTCTCTCACGTTTGTGTGTCGTTGGAGCATGAGTTGGTGATACAAAAATGACCTAATGGGATCAAGTATATGGCCCATCTACGGACACATGTTCAATTGAGGTTAAAGGCAATCATCTCGCATTAAATTAGTCTAATTATTTGTTCCAAATGGAATTTCAATTAAACCTACCATAAAATTCTAAAAATTTTAATTAACACATAAATCAAGTCAATTTCTGAATCGGATGCCGATAAGGCCTTCAATTTGCAGAACATATCGAAAACGTGAACAGATCATTCTATGTTAAACAGATAAGGCAACACACATGCAATTTAATTCAGGTTTTGATCTAAAGAACTTATTAGGCATATTAAAGCATGGATTAACGTTAATCATGGGTCAGGGTTGTTACATGAGCAATCCGAGATCATCCCTAATGCTTAGGATATTTTCTTCTAGTTGTAATCTTTTCTTTTTTCAATAATTTGTAATCTTTTTAAACAATGTTAGTTTCAATTTGGCCGATGTGCCCCCCTTCCTTATAGTTTGAACAAGTTTCCTTTTTAAATGCATGTCTTCTTTTCTTCTAAGTGTTGAATGTATGCTTCCTGTAGCTTGACTTTTCCGTGCCCCCTTTCGGAGAGCTCGAATTGGTCCTACAGTTCGGACTCCTGTCACGGTTCTGAATCTAATCTCACAAAGTGCAATGTAAGACTGATAAATCACCAAAGAGTCCAAATCCGACAATTGGTTTTGAAAAATCAATTTTGAATCAAAAAGCACCAAACATGGATTGCTTTACCAGATTTTAGAGTCGCCACCTAAATATTTTATTTTTTTGGGAAAATTTAGGAAACCCTGACTCATGCCTAAGGCCACGTGTCTGTCATCACCAAAGTTGCCTCGGCTCGGGAACTTGGGTACGAGGGGGGAAGGTCATGAAATGAGCACCCCCGCTCGCCCGATCAAAGGATCGGCCTCAACTAAACATGATATATTGTTTTGAAAACACATGTGTCCTTATTCCGGTTGTTAGCTATATTACTATGTGATGCGCACAGTATACAAGTATAGACTAGATCGCCTGAATTGGAACAAAACAATTCAATGCTTGTTTTCAAAAAAATAGTTTGAATTTGCCACCCTCAAGTGGGCTTAGAAATGCGGATTTGCCACCCTCAAGTGGGCTTAAAACATGATTTTGCCACTTCGCAAAGTGGGCTTAAAACTCGCAATCATCGATTTGTCCCAATTCAGGCAACCAAGCCTTCATCCACAGGCATTCATATAGTTAATCACTTAAGCAAATAGTCTCATGGCAAGCATGCTATCATGGCAGTCACTTACACATATGCAAGGATGCTAAAGCATAAACACTTACAGTGTACTCCGAGCCAAAACAGAAACCAATTAGAAATCAATGCATGATCCTAATTATACAAGATGCCTAATGCAACACATGCAAAATGCAACTAAAATAGGCTCGGCTAGCTAAGATGGCATATGAATGCAACATTTGATAATATGCTGTTAAATACGTATTCAAGTAAATGTATTGAAATACAATGCAATTTGAATGATGCGCCGAGCCCGGTGCATGCAAGACAAATGAATGATGCACGCATGCAAGTATAAGGATGCTAATTGAAATATGCCCTAAAACTAACCATCAAAAGCAGTTAAGTAAAAGGGAGAAAGACGTGGGGTTGGAAGACATTCACACACACACGCACACTTATTACAACATTTGCCCTCTCGACGGAGGGTCTGAATAAAATGAAAGTTAACTAGCTACACTAATTAAGCTAACTACTACAACCAACTAATTAACTAACTATTCTAGCTAATTAACTATTACAAATCAAATTAAATAACTAGCTAATCTAAGCTAATTAGAATATTACAAAGCACTAAGCTAAATTAATTACAACACAGTTAATCAACTACAACTAGCTAGCAAAAGCGATAAATGGCCTCACGGGCGAGGGGGATATGCATGCTCGGTTGCATCCTCCCGGAAATCCACCGCCTTGCCTCAAGACGCCTCTGTTTGCACTCTTTTGAATCTTTGAAAATTACACCGATTTCCAAATTGCTTCTTTCTGACCTCAAGAACACCTTGAGGGCTGAAATTCCTCTTGTTGCTGCAACAGAGCACAGACAGAGGCAAGACAGTGTATTTGCAAGAAAATGTATGCACTTCCACACTCCTTATCATATCTCAAGCTCAAGGAGTATGGCCCTTGACTCTCGAGCCAACAACCAAGCATTTTCAATGCATGGTGGCCAAAGGATCAAGCTTGCGCAAAACTTAATGAATGCACACATAAGACTCGAAAGGCCTCCACCCTATCATACACAATCAAGGGGGACGGCGACCAAGAAATGAGGCACGTTTTATGACTTTCAAGTCAAGTTCTCTACTTTCCCCAGCAGAGTCGCCAGAAACTATAACTCAACTTTTTCGTGCCCCCTTTCGGAAGTCAAAATAAGCCCTACAGTATCGGACTCCCGCGGTTCTAAATCTAATCTCACAAGTGCAATGCCAAATTAATAAACACCAAAGAGTCCAACTCCGGCAAATCTTTTGGAAAATTGATTTTGAATTAAAATGCCAAAAATAGACTACTTTGCCAGATACAGAGTCATTATCTAAATATTTTTTGTTTTGGAAAAATTTAGGAAACCCATGACTCGTGCCAAAGGCCACGTGTCCATCATCACCAAGATTGTCTCGGCTCAGAAACTTAGGTACAAGAGGGGAAGGTCATGAATGAATTTGAGCACCCCCGCTCGCCCGATCAAAGATCGGCCTCTACTAATCATGATATGAATCATATGTACATTATATGCTCTTTTTCTGGTTTATTAGGTTAGCATTACTATGTGATGCGCACACACACAAGTATAGACTAACTTGTAAGAATTGGAACATTTGATTCTTGTTTGCTTGCAAAATTGTTTCGAATATGTATCACTTGAAAAAGTGATCGCATATGAACATTTACTCAAATTATTCCAATTCAAGAAATAAGCCTTTATCCACAGGCATTCAGGCAATTATAGCACTTAAGCAATTACCCTCATGGTAAGCATGCTAAACATGGCAACATCAACACTCATGCAATTTATGCTAAAGTGAGTAAAGGCTCACCTAGTACTCCAAGCCAAAACAAACAAAAGAGTTAGAAAAATGCATGATTCCTAACTATGCAATATGACTAATGTAACACATGCAATATGCAATTAATAGGCTCGGCTACTAATATGGCATATGGATCAATTAAATAACATGCGGTCTAAGCACGTATTCAAAGAATGTATTAAACTGACAATGTAGTTAGAATGATGAACTGAGCCTCGGTGCATGCAATACAAATGGGTGCAAACATGGGAAATGCTAAAAAAAACATGATGTCCCTAAACTAGCCATCATAAGCTAGTAAATAAAAGGGAGAAAGACGTGGGGTTGGAAGACATACACATTATTACATTGCGCTCTCATGAAGGAGAGTCTGAATAAACTAAGCTAATTAACTACCTAATTAAAGCTAAGCTAATTATTACAACAAATGAATTAGCTATTCTAGTTAACTAACTAATTACAAAACGAAATTGAATAACTAATTGACTAACTAATTAGTTACAATACTTTACAAAACAAACTAGATACAACTAACTAATTACAACAATTTAGACTTAAAACATGCTTGGCACGCGAGGAATGCTCATGCACATGTTCGGTTTCCACTGGAAAAACCATTGTTTTGCTTCCAGGGAGCCTCTGTTTTGCTTCCGGCCAGTGATGAGGCCTGCCGGCCACCGGTGATAGCTGGCCGGCCATCAAAGGTGGCCTGTCGGCCATGGAAAGTGGCTTGCCCGCCACTGTTGCCTAGTTCACCTTGCTACAACAGAGAACAAACAAAGCAATGTACAGGATATTTCAAGGGTTTGTTTGCACAACACACCCCTCCGTTTCATGAACAAATCAAAGGAGTAGTGAACTTAAGCCACAAACCACCAACTCAAGCAATTTCATTGCAAGATGGCTTGTGAACGAAAGTGTGCAAGTTCAATAAATGCAATGAAATGAGACTCTAAAAGTCACCTCCCTATCATGAATGATCAAGGGAAGTGGTGACCTTGGAAACTTGAATCATTTCATCACTAGTGAGTATGAAATGGTTCAAGCTTCCATGTTTTCAAGTAATGTCCGATTGAACACAACCAAATTATTATCTTTCACCATTTTGGCCTCAATTTTAATTACTCCATTTTAACTTACCAACCATTCTTTAATCAATTAAGTCCAAAGAGTGAGTTTAAGTCCTCTAATGGAAAGAGGGCTCAAACCAAGAGTTGTTTTAGGCATGAAAGAGACATCATACCGTTGGTAATGAACCCCCTAAGGGATTAAACCATTAAGCTTAACATCTCAATCTCATGTTTTAAACAAACAATTTGTTTGAACCACAAACTACCAACTCAAGCAATTTCATTGCATGATGGCTTGTGAACGAAATTGTGCAAGTTCAATAAATGCAATGTAATGAGACTCTCAAAGCCACCTCCCTATCATGAATGATCAAGGGAAGTGGTGACCTTGAAAACTTGATTCATTTAATCACTAGTGAGTATGAAATGGTTCAAGCATTCACTTAATCATTGAACCAAATTATTATCTTTCACCATTTTAGCCTCAATTTTAATTACTCTATTTTAACTTACCAACCATTCTTTAATCAATTGAGTCCAAAGGGTGAGTTTAAGTCCTCTACTGGAAAGAGGGCTCAAACCAAGAGTTGTTTTAGGCATGAAAGAGACATCATACCATTGGTAATGAATCCCCTAAGGGATTAAACCATTAAGCATGACATCTCAATCTCATACTTTAAACAAACAATTTGTTTGAACCACTTTCAAAGCAAAACAAAAAGCCAAGAAAGGAGGGAGGTTGCAGAGATTATTAGTGCTAAAAATCGGTTAGAAAAGCATAAATAAATGCCATTAACTCAAATAAGATGGTGTCTAAGGCCTAAAACACCAAGCTCATGAGGACAATTACACTATAAGCATGCAAAACAAAGCTCAAATGCAACAATAAACCAAAAATAGTGCTAAAAAAGTCTAAAATAAGTTCTAAAACATGCTGGAATTAAGCTAAAAATAGCTTGATTAACATGCTAAAACATGGCACAAACTAGGCTAGTAAGCAAGAAACAAAGAGGGGAGGCTAACCCCTCTAAATTTGGACTTCAAAACATGATTTTGGCCACTGAAATAACTCTGAAAAACAATGTTTAAAATCTTAGAAAAAGATGATGCAAGGGTGGGAAACACAAGGGCAAAGGCCTCTAAAACAAGGTACAAAGAAGGGTGGATCACCCTCAACCTTTAATGACCTTGAAACCCAAGCTTCAGCCCAAAATCACAGAGTTTTTATAGCCCAAAAATTGTTGGAAAACAGCAAGAATAATAGTAAAGAAAGCAAGCAAATAGGTAAAGCCTTATACCTCTTGAAGAGAAGAAGCAATTCAAGCAACAAAACCAAGACAACACACTCTTCAAGAGCTCAAATCAAGCTCAAAAGTACCTCAACTCAAAGATAAGAAGGTTTGGTTAAGGGTGTATAGGCAAAGGTTAAGGATTTGTAGGCAAAAGTGTAGGAATTTGCTAGAGAGAGGGGAAAAAATTTGATCTAAAATGTTTCCAACCTTCAAACATGAGAGAGGGGCCTTCTATATATAGAAAAAATGAATTCTCCTCAAGAATATCCAACCCTACATATGGGGGCAGATGCATGCATCTGTGTAAACAACTGGCACAACTATCACAAAATATCTACAAAAGAAACTGGTGGGCAGCCGGCCATCACTGGTGGCCGGCAAGCCACATCAGTGGTCGGCAACCAAAAAGTGATGGCCGACAGCCTAAAAAGGTGGCCGGCAGGCCTCCAGGAGCTACGTGCTTGAAAAACCAAGGCTTGGTCCAAAAATGAGGCAACAATAGTGTAGGGTTTGAAGGGCTCAAAGCTGTGGCATTCCGCTGAGGACTTCGAGCACTTAACGAGCATATAAACTCATTATCGGGTGTGCATGTGACAGTGTCCAAATCGTAAGGGCCATAAAAAATGAGGTATCTACACCGGCTGACTTGGATCCCACTATCCTAGTTGTACACTGCTTGTATCCTCTTCTTCAAAGAAGTAGAGGTTATCTAAATCCTCTTCCAGCTCGACCAGGTCTTCTTCCAATTCGACCGAATCATTAAGGCTTTGTTCAGGCCAATCATTCTGATATTGCCCTAACTTATCCTCCTCGATAGCATTGATATTGAGGCAATCCGGCAGTACGATTTTCGATTTTGGCTGATCAACGGTCATAATGTATAAACTAGGGTTGTACTCCTCTACAAGTGAGACCCCTTTCTCTATGACTCAGGTGTCAGATGACCTCGGTTCTAGTGCATTCTCTTTCTTGTCCACCTCTACTGTCGTCACAGGCTCAGGCCGGCTTTGTGGCGTTATGTCCATCATGCATGTATATGTGCCCTCTAGAATAAACATCTCGGGTTTTGGTAGGTGGGATGGGATAATATATGCGCTGGGGTCAAAGGTGGGTGGTAATGTGTGGATTTGGTTAATATTTCTAGAAGGGGGGACTTGGTTATGTATAGGAAGTGGGTTGGTGGTCACATTTGGTTTGGCAGGTAGAGCGATGATTTTGTTGTCAATAAGATCCTAGATCTCATGATGTAAATAGTAGCATAAGAATGTAGAGTGACCCTGTAGTAATGGGTCCGAGAGAGGTCGTGGATCAAGGGGCTTGAGGTGTCCCTTTTCCATTAACAGTTTGAGGGGGTGGGATGGGCTCATATAGAGTGGAGTAAAGGTTCTCCAGTTCCGATTTGGGCCAAGGCCGGTAGATTGTGAGGGTCGTGAATTTGTTGAGGAAGTTATGGTAGCGAAAGGGTCGACCATTTTGGCCCCCGTGATGACAGTACTGACATCTACTGGCTGTGGAATAGTGCTATTACTAGCATTGGTACTCTGGGTGAATGGCCTTCGTGTAGGTTCACTAGTTTTGGAGATAATGCCCTTTTTGAATGCACTCTCAATCTGGACCCCCAACTTATGAAGAGAAGCGAAGGTGGATAATGGTGCTACTATCATTCTCTGCAGCATATTTGGCTCAAGATTCTGGACCACTAGCCGGACTTGCTTTCTTTCAGATGGCCTATTAGTCATTCTTGCTGCTTTTATCCTCCACCTGGCAACAAAGTCAATTAATGTCTCTTTGGGGTTCTGGGTATTAGCCTCTAACTCGCTGATAGTTACCTTTATTTGGGTGTTATATGAGTACTGGTTAACAAACGCCTCAGATAGCTCCTCCTAATTTTGGTTTGTGGAATCTTCCAACTTAGCGTACCAGATGGCCGCTATATCAGACAGAGTTCTCCCAAAATAATGAAAGCTTTTGAGCCTGGGATAGGCCCATCAGCCTCAGTTTATTTGAAAACGGGTGAACATGCACAATTGGATCCCCACTCCCACCGAATCTGTCGATGTGGGGGCATTTTAAATTTCTCTGGTAATTTGACTGAATCCTCAGTGTATCCGTCTTCGATATCTGGAATGGAGTTGAAGCCCTGGGACTTTTTTAGTGCTTTCTCTAGCCTGGTAATCTTGATCAGGGCCAGATCAATTTCATTGATGTCAAAGGGAAGAATTCCTGGAGGGGTGCCATAGGTCTATAAGCTGGTGTTGGTGGAAACATTTCCTAAAGATCTGGGACTTGGGGATTTTCCACTGGTGGAGGTGGATTAGGGTTGAGTTGAGCAGTCGGGATCGGATGTACACTTGACGTAGATGCCCCAGATGTGCGTCATAGATCAACGATAACTTCATCATATGCAGCCATCCTTTGGTTCACGGTATCCATGGTTCTCTAGAAGGTTGCCATCATGGAAGCAAATTGTTCTGCATTTTCTGTGTTCTGTGCCATTACTGGTCTAGGTGAGTTAGATGATGGTAAATTGATCGGGTGAGAACGGGTAGGTGTTTGCTGAATGCTTTATACTGGCGCTGCTGACTGTCTGTTCCATCTTCGTCGAAACAACTAGCGGAAGCGAGACTAACACTGGCTGACCACCAACAAGGTCCTGAGCTTTGCAAAGCCTACCAAGGTGAGCCCACACAACTTGGGGAATATTGGGTCTTTTTGAAGTTATGATGGTAAACTACCTAGCAAAAGAAATAAAAGAAAAACAGTAATAAAAATCGGACAGTATTTCAGCCTAATTTGCAACAGATTAAAACACATGCTTGAAGAATTGCAATCCGCACTGAACTCTGTGTTCCAAACTAATACCCCCTCACTGATATGAACCATCCTATACAATTTCATTGTAAAAATATATACCAAGAAAAAGAACGAAAACACCACTATGGGAGGGGAGGGTTACCCTGTCCTAGTTTTGTCATGAACTAGGATTCGCTAATTCAAACAAAGGGTCTTACAACATCCTGCATTGTCCTAATTTGGAATAGTCACTATGGCTTTACTATATGAAGCTTGGCCGAATGGTCAAAAGGGTACCTTGGCAAGATTACCTAATATACCTCTCATACCTAACACCGAGAAGTGAAAGGAGGATCAAGCAGTACAGCGATAATCTAGATCCAAGGGTTGTGTTTCCAACATGGCAAAGCCTATGACCGGCCAGCATTTTGACAAGCTTTTTAGGCAAGCCTCCAGCAAGTTGTCCAGCAATAGCAGATGGATAACACAGTGACTTAAAGTAACAATGCAAATGCTATGCAAAGAACATATAAGTGTAGATAAAATTTCACATCATGAATTTCAAGTCAAGTTCTCGAAATTTCCCAGCAGAGTCGCCAAAAACTGTAACTTGACTTTTCGTGCTTCTTTCGGAAGACAATTAGCCCTACAGTTCGGACTCCCGTGATTTTGAATCTGATTTCACAAGTGCAATGTGAAATAGTGAAAACACAAAAAGAATCCATATCCAACAATTCTTTTGAAAAATCGATGTTTGAATCAAATGCCAAAAATGGACTGCTTTGCCAAATTACAAAGTTGCCACCTAAATATTTTTGGAAAATTTAGGAAACCCGTGACTCATGCCAAAGGCCACATATCTATCATCACCAAAGTGTCTCGGCTCAAGAACTTAGGTACGAGAGGGAAAGGTCATGAATTGAGCATCCCACCCACCCGATAAAAAATCGACCTCTACTAATCATGATATGATTTTTATTTACATTATATGCTCTTGTTCCGAATATTAGCTAATTTACTATGTGATGCACACAAGTATAGACTAACTTTGCAAAAGTTGGAACATTTTGATTTTATGTCTGTTTGAAAATTGTTTGAATACACGTCACTTGAAAAGGGTGAGTTTGTATGTACATTAATCAATTTATCTCAATTTTCGCATTTAGCCTTCATCCACAGGCATTCAAAGAGTTATATCAATTAAGTAATTAGCCTCATGGTATTATGCTCGATATGACAACAATCACACTTATGCGATATGCTAAAGCGATAAGTGCTCACCTAATATTCCAAGACAAGCCAAACAAAGTAAAATAATTAGAAAACAAGCATGCTCCTAACTTAATGTGATATGACTAATGTGATGCATACATTATGTAATTTTTATAGGCTCGACTATGAGTATGGAATATGATCTAATTCAAGGCATGCGATAAAGCACATATTCAAGCAATGAATTTAAAATTGACATTGGTTAGCATGATGAGCCGAACCCAAGTGTATGCGAGACAAATGGATGCAAATCATGGAAAATGCTAAAAGAAACATGATGTTATATTCTAACCATCATAAGCAATGAAATAAAAATGAGAAACACGTGCGGTTGGAAGACATACACAGTATTACATATTTTGCCCTTATGCAAGAGGGTCCGAAGGGGCGTCCGAGTGTCCGAATTAACTAGCTATTACAAATTTGAATGAATTAATTAAATAACTAACTAGCTAAGTTATTACAACAAGAATAATAATGAGAAACAACGACAATTTTTACAACACAACTTATAGCAATAAAATGACAATAGTAATGAAAATGACAAACAATTACAATGATATTACAAGGATAATATTAATTAATTACAACAATGAACAATCAACAAGGCACAACGATTGCGTGCACAAGGTCCAGAAGCTGCATTGTCTGCCCCGGTTGCTTTGCCTCACCCTCAGCCACTGCCATCTACTTCTGCCAACAGCTCACTGCTTACCACACATTGGGAGCCAACCAGCTCCTAATGAAATCTGGCCGAGTCCAAATACTACCGGTCGGCCCCTAATTTTGTGCCAAAATTGTTTTTGTGCTCTGAGGTGAGAACAGTGCAAACAGAGCCTTTCTAGGCCCTGTTTGTCCCTTCGGTTCTTCTCTGTCATAGAAAACCTCAAGAGAATAATGAAGCCGTTTCGAAAACCATCAATGAGCAAGTTGGTTGCTTAATGATTTCAGATATGATTTTGGACGAAAATCAATGAATGCAATGAATAACAACCACCCATTCCTCCTATCATGTAGTGAGCTCAAAGAGAGAGGTAGAGACGCTTCAAGGTTCATCAAAACATCATGAGTTGATGTATGACGACCGTTGACACAATGGACTCAGCATAACATCCGGCTGAACCCAAGCAATATAACTCATTTTCTTTATGTTGGTTGGATCGTTTTAAGTCAAATTCATTAGTCTTTGCCATTCTTTAATCAATTTTTCCAAGGTGATGATTACGTCCACTAAATGAGAAGCGTGTCAAATGGGAAGTGATTCTCAACATGAAAGAGAGACCATGCTGTTGACGATGAACCTCCGAAGAGATTAAGCCATTAAGTATAGATTTCTAGCTCATGTTTTGAATAACCATCAACCGGTTGAAATAACTCTCAAATGAAAGAAATGAATGGTAAGTTGCTTATTAAAATGAGACTCTTGACATGGAAATTAATTAAAGAAAAGCTAAGAACAACATACAACAAGCTATATATGAGAACTTATGATTTAACAAATGAACTAATCAAAGCTTAAACCAATTAAATAACCTAAGACAGCCCTAAAACAGCCCCTAATAGGTAAAAAATAGTGACTCAAAGTGCATGAAAAAAGCCCAAAAAACTAAACAAAAAGCAAAGAAAACAAGGCTAATAAGCAAGAATAAGGAGGGGTGGCTAACCCTTCCACCTTTAAAACCTCAAAGCATGATTTTTAGCCTCTTTTGAACTCTGAAAATAAATTTGGAAAACAAAGAAAAGGGTGTAAAACAAGGGTTTGAGCTATAAGTGAAGGTGCAAGAAAGAGTGTTAACTCTCTCTACCCTTTGGTAGCTATCCAAACCCAAGCTTAGACACTTGAAATAGGCTCAAGACAATATAAAAACACAAGAAATAGATAGAAAGAGATAGCAAAGAGAGCAAGAGAAGAGGTAGTAAGCTTATATCTCTTAAAGAAGGTAAGCTCTTGTTTGTAACACAAACTTGGTTCAAGTACACTCTCAAGCTTGAATTGTGATTCACAAAGCTTAACCAAGGTTCTAAGGTTATGATCTAAGGTGGTATATGATGTATAGATATAAGTCAAGAGAGATAGGTTTGCTCAAAGATGACTTGTGTAGGAAGAATGAGCTCTCTCTTGTGTGTATAGGCTTTAGGAAAATTTTCAATCCTAAAAACAAAGCCAAGAGCTCGTATTTATAGAATTTAAGCCAAAAAGGTCACAAATATCTTCAAAAGCGGACAGCTGGCGCATTCTTGCCAAGAACAGTGTTTCTCTCCAAAGAGAGCTGGCCAGCTCCTATTGTGGGCCGACCGGCCTCCAATGTTCTCCCATGTTCCTCTGTTTTACACTCAGTACATGTTGATACAATGCTCAAAAATGAAATTCTGGGGTACCAACAGTGTAAATATGTAAGGTTTGGGATTGGTTCGAGAGCTCGGACTTAGGCTCCCTTCGTTGAGAATTCGAATCATACACAATATACTTTTCATCATCAAGTGCGCAAACCAAGCGTCGAAATCTTGTGGACGGTCAAAAATGGGGTGTCTACACATTGCAGTTACTAGAATGTCATAAGTTTCATGACTACGAAATAACTACATATATAAGACTATTATGATCATAACATTGGCATTCCAACCATCTAATTATGAGTAAATACTCTTATAACATAGAATTAAACTCCAACAAGACACAATAATGTTTGGAGTAATTCACTTGATTACACACATCAAGACATGGAAAAACTCACAACCGAAACAACAATTAATTAATAGAATTATAATGCAAAATTATTCACCATGCACTAATTCTCTCTTAGGATCCATCCACCTTATAATACAACATAATCATAAGCAAACTCAGAAATAAGACCATTATATAGAAAGAAGCAAAACTGTTTTGCTAAATTTTCTCTCAAAACAAACCTGTTTGGAGATTTTTATACCGTTGGAAACCTCTCAACTAGCCGAATCTCTTGCTAGCCCCTTCTTTGGTTCTTGTTAGAGAGTGTGCAACCATTATCAAGTTCGCCGAAACTATTCAGAAGGTGTTTTTGCATTAGCTGGTTTCGACTGTCGTATCTTGGGAGACAGACGTTGACGTATCTCCAGTACCCATTGAGAGGCGATGAATTTGTTTTAAGATTGTTGGTATTTTTCCATAAAAATACAAGAAAAATATATAAAATGAATTAAATAGAAATGACAAAACAATTATTTTTTTTATTAAAGAATGAAATACATAATAAATTACACAACCAAAAAAACAGAAATGAATTAGATTAAATTACTAATAAAACAAATTATTAACATGGATAACTAAATATTAGAACTCATCTTTGTAAACTTTATTTTAAAAAAATTTAAGAACAAATGACAAGAAAAGAAGCAACCTGAAACCTATGCGATACCAAAGTTTCCTTAAAACAGATTCATCGCCTCCCGATGAATGCTGGAGGTACACCGACGCCTGTCTCCCAGGATACGGCGGTTGAAACTAGCTAATGCAGAAGCACCTTCTGAATAGCTTTGGTGAACTTGATAATGATTATACTCTCTCTAACAAGAACCAAAGAAGGGGCTAGCAAAAGAATATAGGAAAAAATTTCTTTGGTGGAAAAAAAAAAAAAATCTCGAACTTTTTATCTCAAAACACCATCTCCATTTTTCATCAAAAATCTCTCCAAAATTATTCTACTAAATTGGAGAGGAAAGACCTCTATTTATACAAGTAGGGGAATCCCTAGCTATAAAGGCTATACATCAATAGAACCATCAAATGCCAGTAACCAAGACCATCAACTCTAGCCATTAGGCTAGAGTTACAAAGGTTGAAAACCTATGACCACTAATATGGTCATCAACTCTATCATCAAAAGATAAGAGTTACAAATATTGAATAAATAAATAACAATATATATATATATATATATTACTATTTAAATAATCCAACTAGATGGGTTGCAAAATGGATACCAAACCCAGTCTAAAACATATGCACAAGACAAGCCCAGTCCAGCATAGCACAATCTAGCCCATGTCCAAGACTAAGTCCAACACATGCACATACAAGGGCCTAGGCCAGTCCAGACCAAGACTAAAACCAAGTCCAAGTCCAAGCCTAAGCCTAGGCCGAAGCCCAACTTTTATTGATGCCTACTTTATGAGCCAATTCTTACTCACAACTCAATGGTTTCGGCCCATCATTTTTATATTATAATCTTTTCACTTGAAAGAATACAAAACCACTTAGATCCACCTCGGATCCCACTTTAATTTTGAATTAAAGTTGCCAAAAATCATTATTTTCCAACATCTTCTTCATCTACTTTAAAGAGGTGCCATCACACAACTTTGAACTATCGTAGCCGATCAAAAAAATTTAAAGAGGTGCCTACAAAATTTTCAATCAAAATATTGTAATAATGGCATATTTATAAATAAATATCATTAAATTTGTTTTAAAATAATAAGTCTCAAAGGACTTATATCACTCTACATAGAAATTATATATATTTTTTATTCAATAGCATAACTAAGATTTAATCAATTTATATTCTTGTTTTTTGAATACTCTATGTGACCCTAGTTAATCTCCTTAATGGTATAACACTATTGAAAACCTTAACTCTCTCAATTGAAGTTATCTTAGGCTTATGTGACTGAAAATTAGTAGGTGTTTCTCAAGCAATGCTCCACACTTGTCATTAATTCTGTACCAAAAATAAATAAATAAATAAATAAAGAATAAAACTGTTCATATACCACACTATAACAAAAGTGGGCTTAAAAGACAGAAGCATTTGCGATGGCACACTTGTCGTCTCAAAAAGTGGCTTTTTGTGACGACACAACTAGCTGTCGCGAAAAAGGTAAGTTTTTGCGACGGCACAATTTATTGTTTCAAAAAAATAGAGTATTTGCGACGAAAAAAAATGCTATTGTGAAAAAGGAGAGTATTTGCGACGACAGAAAAAGCTGTCGCAACAAAAAAGAGAGTATTTGCGACGACAAATATTGTTGTCACGAAAAAATAGAGTTTTTACGACGGCACCAGCTGCTGTCACAAAAAAAAAAAAAAAAAAAAAAAGGTGAGTTTTTTGCCACTGTAATAGGTACCGTTGCCAAAAAAAATAAGTAAAAAAAAATAATTCAGTTTGTTTGATTTCAGTTTTCTGAAAACTGAGTTTTTTTCGTATTTTTTAGTTTTTAGTTAATATTTTTTAAATTTTAAGTAATTTTTTTTACCTTTTTAGATGCACCTTACTTAGATGTATCTAAATAGTAAAATATTTGTGAAAAAATATTTTAAAAAATTAATAAACACACAAAAATACGAAAAATGTACTGAATTTTTGTTTTGTTTTGTTTTTTTTTTTTAGTGTATTTTTTAAATATTTTTTTCACAAATATTATATTTTTTAAGTGTATTTATGTTAGGTGTATCTAAAAATTAAAAAAAAAATTGCTTAAAATATTAAAAAAAATTCATTGAAATTATTAAAATACAAAAAATAAAAAAGTAGAATTTTCTGAAAACTGGAACCAAACAAGCTGATTGTGGCTTTGAGACAACTTCATATATATACAATCACAAAATGGTTTGAATAAATGCAACAGTATTTTTCTGTCGCAAAAAAAATAAAAATAAAAAAAAGACATCGTCTTACTCTTTTGATATAATTTCTCTTTTCACCCATTTTTTCATCTTCCTATCTTCCTGTCTTTGTCTCTGTCTCTCTCTTCTCTTTCTCTCTCACTCATGCCCCTTCTCTCTCTATTTGTCTATTTGTGTGTCTGTTTGTCTATCTCTCTTTCTCTCTGTGTCTCTCGCTCATCTCTCTTCTCTCTATCTCTCTCATCTCTCTTCTCTATCTGTCTCTCTCTCTTTCTCTCTCGCCCATCTCTTTTCTCTATCTCTCTTATCTCTATCTCTCTCTGTCTCTCTCGCTCATCTCTTTTCTCTCTCTGTCTCTCTCTTTTTTTATGTCTCTCTCTCGTTGATCTCTTTTCGTTCTCTTTCTTTCTCTCTCTTTGTCTATCTCCCGCTCATCTCTTATTTCTCTCTCTTTTTCTATTTCTCTCTATCTTTTTCTCTCTTTGTCTCTCTCTCTCTCTCTCTCTCTCTCTCACTCATCACTCTTCTCTCTCTGTCTACCTATTTGTTTGCCTGTCTCTCTCCTCCACTATGTTCACCTTGCTTACTCTCTCCCTCATCTCTTCTCTATTTACCGAGCTCTCTCTCGATTTATCGATCCACTACAAGAAAATGTACTTTTAGCGACCACTTTGTCTATCTCTCCCGCTTATCACCCTGTCTCTGTCTCTCTCTCTTTCTCTTCTGTATCTGTCTTTCACTTATCTATCTCTCACCACCTATCTCCTCTACTACCTTCACCATTACTGCAAATGCCATTCCATTACCACCACTACTGCCACTATTGCCACTCTACTTCTACGACTACCATTACTACCACTATCGCCACCACTCCACTACCACCACCACCACCCCCATTACTGCCACTACGACTACCATTACCTCTCCTCCACTACCGCTACTCCATCTCCTCTTCCACTACCACAACTTTACCACTAATCTTTTTCGCCATCACGGCCACCACTACCATCACCTCTTATCCACCACTTTCACTACGACTGCCGCTCCTTCTCCTCTACCACAAAAAATTAGTTCTTAATTTTTAGTAACCAAAAAAAATGGGCTGCAGAAAAATATATTTCATTGACCACAAAAAATTAACTTTATTTTAACGAAAAATATTTTTCATTAAAATATTACCCATACTTCTACCAAATAAAAAAAATTCATTAAAATAAAAATGAAATGAAAAAAAAAAATCATTAACTACAAAAAATAAATTTATTTTAATAAAAAATAAATAAAATGATATTTTTCACACCATCTATCCTAACTCTCCTCTTCTTTTCTTTTTTTTCTTTTCATTTTCCACTTTTTATCTGAATTCCGCCTTTCTTTCCCCCTTTTGTTTGTCAGGATCTCAAATCCCCAATCCCTTAAACCAAAAAAACCCCCAATTTCAAAAATCCCCAAAATACGATATTCTCTCTCTGTCTGTCTGTCTGTCAGTTTGTCTGTCTGTCTCTCTTTGTGTTGTGCAAGCACGGGCAGTGGTAGCAGCAGCAAGGGGGGACGGCAGTGAGCAGCAAGTGACAACGGCTAGCAGTAGCAGCGGTGGTGTGATGTCTCAGATACCTTTGCCAATACCTTTGTCGTTGGGTCATTCGTTGTGGTCGAACTAAGATTTTGTTTTGATTTGTGAATTTCTTTTGAAAAATTGACAAATCAAAACAAAAATTAGGGTTTTGATTTGTGATCTTCCTTTCAAAAATTAGGATTTTGATTGAGGAACTCAAAAATTAAGATTTTGTAACCCTTAAACTAGGTTTGGAGATTCAAACTAGGGTTTTGATTTGGGGTTTTCTCATTCAATCACTAATGAATGAGTCTTCTTCTATAAACTAACGCAAAATGGGTCTTCTTTTCTTCTTTTCGATCCTCCAAGGTCCCCTCCAAGTACGTCCCTCCGATTCAACCTGTCGGCCGTGGTGCTTACGGCATTGTTTGGTAACCCGCTCTTTCTCTCTCTCTCTCCTTCACTCACTCACTCTCTCTCACTATATATATACATATATGATATATGTGTATGTGTGCTTGTGTAATAAAATGAAAGAAAACTTGATTTGAACAGAGGGTATGAGAAGATAAAAAATTCGGGGAAATTGCGATTGTAAATATAATTTTGTTTAATTAAAAATTTTAAAATAAATCTGTAAAACTTCAAAACTCTTGTTCATTCTGCTTTACAGAGTTTTCTTGGCAACCAAACTGACCGTATTTGATTCGAAATGCCAATTTGTAATGTGTATCAGGGTTCACTTGGAATTTTTTGTTTTTATTTTGGATTTAGCATGGACCGAAGAATAGAAAAATGATCTCTTTTCCGTTTCAACTTCCCAAGTTTCTTAGGGAGTGAACAAAGCTTAAATTATTCAATGATGCTATTTTCACTTCCAAGTTCCAAATGCCATTTTGAGATGCGATTTGATATAATGCCAACATATCGGTTTAAAAAGATAAAGGTAACTTATTCAGTTATCTCATTATAACTCTACTTAGAGATAATACAGTAAGTTAAATCAAAATTGCTCTTCTTAGTGTACAATGGTTATGCTTGACCTTTTTTAACCAATACCTTTATAGTTTTGTTTAAGTTGCATACTTAAATCTAATCCGTTGGTCAATACTACAATCGGTGAGTGTGATTTTGAAGCTTATTACCTATTTAAGATGCCAGGAATTGTGTTATTTGTTGCAGAGACAAACACTTCTAATGGTCAGTGTTTATATGCATCACACCCAACATGTTTCTGCCTCAGTATTTCCAAATCTCTTTTTCTCTCTACAGATCCTCTACAAACTATGCAATCATAAATTGTTGCATTTCATGCCAATGTTTGTGTTTAGTTTCTATTTTAAAACATGATCAATTATGTCAACAAAGGCATTAGCCATTGTTGTGATAAATAAATTCAAGATTTATAGAGAGTAAGGAGAATAAATGTCAGACCCTTATTTTCTGGATGCTTTTATGTTTTGCTATGAGTTTGAGATGATTTAACAGACTACTATTATGTAGGTTATTAAAATTAAGGATATCATACGGCCACCAGAGAAAGATGAGTTCAATGATGTGTATATTGCATATGAACTTATGGATACCGATCTACATCAAATAATACACTCTTCCCAGGAACTCCCAGATGATCATTGTTAGGTAGCTTTTTCATATGATTTACTCTCTCGTAAAAGGTGGTCACTATTGATTACTGAGACTTGTGAACTATGCTTGTAACTCTACAGTGTGTTAAATTCAACACATTCAGATACAATAAATCACATAAAGTTAATATTATATATATAAACATGTACCATGTATGTGAAAATAGGGTGAGATCTAGTTTCAGATCCTTTATAAGCCTATCTATCCAATAATTTTTCACTAAGTTGCACGAATCCATCAATTCTTGTGTTTGTGCAACTCAAATTAAAAGTGAGTTATGTCTAGCAAAATTGACCTGGAAGGCTAACCATGTAGGCTATAGGTAGCTTACTAAAATATATATCATGCAACATTAATGAGGTTTTTGTCATAATTGTTAAGCAAGTTGCTTTACTGCTCATGAAGTTTCTCTATGTAGGTGCTCTTGTTTAATTTGTTATCTTGGATTTTGAGAATTAATTGCTTTAAGTTCTTTGTGTTTTTGTTTATGCATAATGGTGACTATCTGTTATACTTTGATATTTTGAACTTTCCAATTCCATTTGTTGACTGCAATTTTCCATTTTTATAGAAAAAAGAGGATGTTACAAACATCTTAAATGCAATGTTTTATACCCGAAAAGTTGAAGTCTGGTTTAAAACCCACCTTCACTTGTTAATATCTAACCATTGCCTAGCATGCACTTTCATATGCACACACTGAAAGAAAGAAAACAATGCTTAAAAAGGTACAGGCACCAATTTATGGTTTATTGTATGAACCTGTGCTCTTTTCCTTAATAGAACAAATTGAAAAATTCACACTTTAAAAAGAAAGGAGCAAATTTTATACCCCAAAACCTGCTTAATATGAAAATCCACTTAGAAAGATTTGTTCGTCAATTCTTCTTTTCAAGTTTAAAATTTGAAGTTTTTATGCGAGTATTCTCGTAGTTTGACCTTAAAACCCTAAATCAAGTGCGACTTATATACTTGTAATTTGAAAATCCCGCTTCAAATAAAAATCCCACAAATAAAAATCAATTCATGATTTTCATAATTGTTCTCCAAAGAGTGTGGGTAATAAAGGAGAACTGGAAAAAAGAAAAAGAAAATGGGTACCAAAAATTGGAAAACAAAACAAACAGTGTGGGTAAAAGAGTTTCAATTTTGTGTATTGTAAATTTTATTGAATGTTAGTGCTCTTGGAAATTAAAACATTTATGAAAATCCAAGTTGGCTTTATATATTAGTGCTCCTGGAAAGTTGTTTGTAACTTTTGTTTGGGTCTTTAGTCACTTTATTATAGTTAAATTATTAAATAAATTCAATAATATAAATATTGACATATAGTTTTAAATGTTAACTTCAAAGTATTTTAGAATGATTATGGTGAAGTGAAATAGTGGATTTTACCATGTATATGTATGTATATACACATCTCTATTGGTTTGAATTTTACCACATGAATTCATATTGAAATTTCCTCGATTTTTGCTTTTTCTAAATTAATCAATGTCCAACATGTAATTTTCTAAATGGCAATTTGGATTTCCTATTTAACCATTACATGATCTTAGTAGTTAATTTTATCCATAAAGGTGCATTTTATTCGCTAATTTTTAATTTTATTGTTATCTTATATATATATATATATATATATGTATATGTGTGTATGTATCTAACTATGCATCTAAATATGATTGTTTTCCTTGTTTTGATGATTTACATGATTATAACAGGTTACTCCCTTCATGATTATAAGTGTACATTTCTTTCTCATTCTCATTCTTGTGAATTTTCTTTGCTTTTATGTTTTTAATATTTTCAAAAATAGACCCATTCTTTGTTTGTAATTTGCATATATCTGCAACGAAGGAATTGAAAGGTCCTGGTTCTATAAATCTATAGGCCTTGATAGTACATCCAAACCCTTGGTATGTCTTCTTTGTGTGGTGTCATTGGTGCTACTTAATTTTTTTACATTCTTCTTTTTCATGTACTTTTGCCTTTCCTTTCCCTTGGTTGCTTTCAATTCAGAACCTCACATTAGCTCAAAAAGCAGAATTGTGTGTGAGGCTTACTCTTTGTTTAGTTTTTTTGGGAGTCTATTTTATGTTCTGACGTAGTTGCCCATAGAAAGGTAAGGCAAACTAGTTCTTTAAGAAACTTAAAATTCGAGGTGTTGACGCCTCAAAATCACCAAATGGTGTCGGATTAGCACGAAATTTGGCACGCACGACCGTTTACGCAGGAGAGACTTGTGGGAGAAGATGGGACTCAAATTGGGTTCCCGGTTTGGGAGTTAAAGCTGCATTTCGGTCTAGGCAAACTAGTTCCTTTAGAAACTTAGAATTCGAGGTGTCGACGGCCCAAAATCACCAAAAGTTGTCGGATTAGCACGAAACATGACACACATGACCGCCTAGGCACGAGAGACTAGTGTGAGAAGACGGGACACGAATCGGATTCCCGATTTGGGAGTTAGAGTCGGATTTCACTCTAGACAAGTTAGTTTCTTAAGAAACTTAGAATTCGAGGTGTTAACGCCCTAAAATCACCAAACAGCGTCAGAGTAGCATGAAACTTGGCACACACGACCACCTAGGCATGAGAGACTTATGGGAGAAGACGGGACTCGAATCGAATTCCCAGCTTGAGAGTTAGAGCTGGATTCCACTCTAGACAAACTAGTTTCTTAAGAAACTTAGAATTCGAGGTGTTGAGGCCCAAAATCATCAAACGGTGTCGAAGTAGCACAAAACTTGGCACACACGACTACCTAGGCACGAGAGACTTGTAAGAGAAAATGGAACTTGAATCGGGTTCCCGATTTGGGAGTTAGAGCCAGATTTCACTCTAGACAAACTAGTTTATTAGGAAACTTAGAATTCGAGGTGTTAACCCCCCAAAATCACCAAATGGCGTCGGAGTAGCACGAAACTTGGCACACACGACTGCCTAGGCACGAGAGATTTTTCGGAGAAGATGGGACTCAAATTGGATTCCTGGTTTGGGAGTTAGAGTCGGATTTCACGCTAGGCAAACTAGTTCCTTAAAACACTTAGAATTCGAGGTGTTAATGCCCCAAAATCACCAAATGGCATTGGATTAGCACGAAACTTGGCACACATGACCACCTAGGCTCGAGAGACTTATGGGTGAAGACGGGACTGAAATCGGATTCCCAGATTGGGAGTTAGAGCCGGATTTCACTCTAGAGAAGCTAGTTTCTTAAGAAACTTAGAATTTGAGGTATTAACACCCCAAAATCACCAAACGGCGTCAGAGTAGCATGAAACTTGGCACACATGACCGCCTAGACATGAGAGACTTGTAGGAGAAGATGAGACTGGAATCGGATTTCCGGTTTGGGAGTTAGAGCTGGATTTCACTCTAGGCAAACTAGTTTCTTAAGAAACTTAGAATTCGAGGTGTTGACGCCCCAAAATCACCAAACGGTGTCGGAGTAGCACGAAATTTGGCACATATGACCGCCTAGGCCCGAGAGACTTGTGGGAGAAGACGGGACTCGAATCGGATTCCCAGTTTGAGAGTTAGAGCCGGATTTTGGTCTAGGCAAAATTATTTACTTAATTATCTTTATAATTGTATAGTAGTTAAATTTTTATATTTTTTTGTAATTAACATATTAACACATAATTATATTGTCACTAATTATTTTTATTTTTTTGTTTTTAGATATTTCCCGAGTAGGAGTTTGCTTCTTGTGGAATGCATGCCTGTGAAAAATGCTACTAACTTTTGTTTTTGTTACCCACGGAGGAAAACTTTTAATTTTGGTTTATGTTATTTTGAATTATGAATAAATTTATGTATTTAAACATTATATATGTATCATGGAACATTATGTAGTGGGGTAATTTTGTTGATGTGTAGTTATGGATGCAAGAATGTTTTTATTATGGAGAAATTGTTGTTTCTATACAGGAATTTTTATATTATTATGCAATTATTGTTTTCTTTTTCAATTGTTTTTCATTTAATATAGGTGTGGTGGCCGAATAATTGCAAACGCGGATAGGCAACATATAAATTCCCAATCGGTGTATAGTATGCATTCGGCCTCGCCCCTGCCGTTTCAGATGTCGAATAATCTGAGTAGGGGGTCGATTAAATGGGGAGGGCCGAGTGAGTAAGTACATGACAGATCAAGAGCGGGCCCTACCTAGAAGACCAGGATCGTATATAAATAGAAGAACAACAACCAAAGAGAGATATGTGAGAACTAGTATGCTTAACTTAAAATACAAGCAATCAAGAGAGTATACACTGACTTATCCGTCGGAGTGCTAATTCCGGCACCCCCGACTGGAGTGTTCATTCCTTTTCAGGTGGCTAGCTGAGGATCACGAGCGTCCCCTAGGATCTGAAGAGTATTTCCAAACCACTTCCCCACAATTGGTGCCGTCTGTGGGAATACTCAAATACATTCATGGCGGGCATAACGGAAGACCCTCCGATAGTCACTGACGAAACCACACAGAGAGATGACTTCACTCCAACAAACATGCTTGGACCGGAGACTATCGCCGCAACACGCGCCTTGAACTTCACCTCGCCCTCAACTTCAGCGCCTGAGACCATGCAAGCGATCATGGAACAAGCAAAGCAAAACGAACAGAGGTTGGAGAACATGATCGCTGAGAATGAACGTCTCCGTCAGGATTTGGCCTTGGAAGTGGCAAAGTCCAAACAAGCTGTATGCCAAGATCCGAAACGATCTCTGAGGACAGGTGGTCGACGACCTCGAGCCTGACAACAAGACACTGCTAGCGACTCTGACTCATTATCCCCGGAGCCCAAGAAGAACGGACGACCTGAAACTACCAGTTTCTCTGAAGAGAGTCCACGTATAAGGCATAAGCGAAGAAGAAACAGTTCAGACGAAGAAGACCAGCACGATCCCTTTATATGATGGATTGCAAGGGCAGTGCTACCCAAGAAATTCAAAGCACCGTCATTCACCTTGTACGACAGTAAATCAGACCCCCTCGATTACATCCGTCATTACAAACAAGCCATGACCCTGCATGCAGACGACGAGGCTCTCATGTGTAGAATATTTCCGAGCAGTTTGGGGCCACTGGCTGTCAGGTGGTATTATAAACTGGAGCCGTCTTCGATCAAGAGCTTCCACCAACTCCAAAAATCCTTCTGGGCAAGGTTTATCACTAATGAGGTCCAGCCAAAGCAAGCCGATTCCCTCTGGGCAATGTAGATTCAACCGGGGAAAACCCTTCGCGCGTATTCGGCGCGGTATTGGGAGTGTTTTAATATGGTAGATGACGCTTGCAATGACTCCATGGCCATTACCGCCTTCAAGATGTGTTTACATCCCGACAGTGCCCTCCGCAGCTTTTTGACCTGACGGCCCCCCAAAACAGTCTGGTCATTAATGAAGAAAGTTAAGGAATACTGTAAAGTGAAAGATGACGCCTTGCGGATAAAGCCGAAAACGTGGCCAATAAGACGGCTCCTTCTAAAATTGCTCAGCCGTTAAATTCTGTACCACCTCAGAGCCCTGAACCATGGCATTGGGCTAAACGAGACAAGAGACGGGATTCTCGCTGATCAAGCGACCAATGTTCACACCGAGCAAATGAACAACTGCAAGTCGATAGTAGGCGCACAAGGCGCGCCGACAAGAAATATACGGAGTTCTCAGAGCCGATCAGCGCAATTATGTCCAAAATCCAACACTTTCCGTTCTTCAAATGGCCGTCGAAAATGGTGGGACCTCCTGACACGCGATGACGGGATAGGCAGTGCGAGTATCGCAAGGATCATGGCCATGATACTGAGAGTTGTTATGCATTGAAGGATCACCTGGAAGAATTGGTACAAGATGGCCGGCTATAACAGTACGTCCGAAAAGCCAACCCAACCAAAGCAATAGCCTTAAGACATCATTCACCTCCGCTCGGTGTCATCCACATGATACACAGCCTGCCAATGTCATCCACGGTGCATACGATTCAGTCGAATCCCGACCCTCAAAATCCACTCACTTCGGCTAAATGGCCCCATGAAGCTACGAGCATTGCTTTTGATGATTCAGATTTGGCTGGAGTGACACTTCCCTACATTGATCCCTTGGTAATTGAGTTATACATAAATCGATTCACCATTGAGCGCGTACTCATTGACCCAGGGAGTACATTGGAAGTTATGTATTATAAGACATTCACCAAACTCGACTTCTCTGAATCAAACCTTTCTTTAGCTCCTTATCCATTATTCGGCTTCAACGCCAATCCAGAATACCCGTTGGAGAAAATCACACTACTCGTTCGAGCGGGCTCCTGAATAGTGGATGTGGAATTCTTGGTCGTCAAGCTGCCATCGCCGTATAATCTCATCATGGGGCGATCTTGGTTGCATACTATGCAGGCCGTGCCAAGCACCTATCATCAGCTGCTACGTTTCCCGACAGAACGTGGCATTAAGCAAACTCGCGGCTCCTAGAAATAGGCACAAGCATGTTATCTCCTTGCTGAAAAGACGCCAAAGGAATTGCAAGTGAACTCTATTGATGTAACGGATCGGGAGAGCCTCGACGATGTTGGGCGGCTCCCAAGTGAAAAGGCCACGGAAGCCCTAGACCGAGTTGAAATTGACGGAAACCCAGACAGGTTCTTCATGGTCAGCGCTTCCTTGAATCAAGCCGACAGGCAGCAGCTGATTTCCTTCCTGCTCGGCAACCTTGATGTATTTGCATGGACTCCATACGAGATGCCGGGTGTAGATCTGTCTATTTCGCAGCACCGTTTAAATGTTGACCCCAAATGCAAGCTGATTATTCAGAAAAGCCGGCGGTCAGCTGCAGAGCACACTGCCGCTGTAGTTGAAGAGGTTGACCGGTTGCTTGACGCCAGGGCAATCAGGGAAGTGACCTACCCTTCATGGCTCTCTAATACTGTGGTTGTGAAGAAGAAAAATGGGACTTGGCGAGTGTGCGTTGATTTCATGGACCTCAACAAAGCCTGTCCCAAAGATTGTTTTCCTCTCCCGAGAATAGACCAACTTGTAGATGCGACGGCACGCCATCAGCGTATGAGCTTCCTCGATGCTTACAGAGGCTACCATCAAATCGCCTTGCATCCGGAGGACCAAGACAAGACTGCATTCCTCACCCCAAGAGGAACCTATTGCTATAAGGTTATGCCTTTTGGGCTGAAGAATGCAGGGGCAACTTACCAAAGATTAGTCACTGCCATGTTCAAGGAGCAGCTCGGCCACACTATGGAAGTGTACAACGATGATATGGTGATCAAGTACAAAGAAGAGCAAACTCATCTAGCCGACCTAGAAGAGACATTCAGCATTTTACGCAAATACAAAATGAAGCTGAACACTTCCAAGTGTGCGTTTGGGATCGGTTCTGGCAAATTCTTGGGTTATATTGTCAACCACCGAGGAATCGAAGCCAACCCGAGGCAAATCACAGCAATCTTGGAGCTCGGCTCCCCTCGTTTAGTGAAAGAGGTTCAAAAGTTGATGAGGATGGCCATTGCACTCAACAGGTTCATCAGTCGGTCCACAGATCGCTGCGGACAATTCTTTCACACTCTACGGCAGGGTAAGGCTTTTGAATGGACCTCCGAGTGCGAAGCCGCTTTTAACGGCCTCAAGACCTACTTCCGATCGGTTCCACTCTTGACAACACCTTCGGCAGGCGACCCGCTCATTTTGTATCTGGTAGTTTCCGACCGAGCCGTCAGCGCTGTATTGATAAAGGAGGAGATGGGATAGCAGCGACCAGTGTATTATGTGAGCAAGGCAATGGTTGACGCCGAAACACGCTACCTTCCATTGGAAAAACTCATTCTGGCCCTCGTCATGGCAGCAAGAAAGCTGATGCATTACTTTCAGGGGCATACCATCGGGATACTAACGGACCACCCCCTCCGGTCGGTACTCCGTAGTGCAGAAGCATCAGGGCGCGTTTCAAAGTGGGCTCTTGAACTCGGCCAGTACGATATCCAGTTTCTTCCTAGAACCTCAATCAAGGGACAGGTGCTTGCCGACTTTGTGGCCGAATTCACTGGGGGTCTTGCCGACTTCAAGTCTGATGAAATTCAACCTAAGCCGAACTAGAGAATTTTTGTTGGGGACATTTGGTAGTTGTATTGTGATGGATCGTCCAATCAACGCGGCAGCGGGGTCGGAGTAGTGATAATGGCTCCTGACGGGGCAATAATTGAGCAGGCTGTCAAACTCGGCTTCGAAGCATCAAATAACAAGGCCGAATACGAGGCCCTACTAACCGGCTTGCGGAATGCATATCTCCTGGGTGCTCGGCGTTTGCTTATATTTTGCGATTCAAAATTGGTGATCAATCAGCTAAAGGGGGAGTACGCAGCAAGAAATGACCATATGGCCGCTTACATGAAAACGACAAATTCCTTGCTAGCAAAATTTGACCATGATGAATTGAACCAAATCACCCGTGACCAGAATACACATGCAGATGCCCTGGTTTGCCTAGCCTCCGCCATCAACTCAGAGATTAAACAGACCATTGAAGTTGGTTTCATCCCGGAGCCGAGCATTGGCCCTTCTGAGGAAATCCAGGTCAATGTCATATAGTCAGGACCGAGTTGGATGGACTCCATTGCTGCATTCCTGTCTTTCGAACAACTCCCAGCGGACAAGAAAGAAGCGCACAAGCTACGAAACAAAGCCCTGCGATACTACTTGGATCCGCAAGGAAAGCTTTATAAAAAATCCCTTTTTGGTCCATACCTAGAATGCGTTCATCCGGATAAAGTCGAGGAACTCCTGACTGAAATACATGAAGGCAGTTGTGGTGCCCATTCTGGCGGGCGCTCTTTGGCCCATCGAGCTATAACACAGGGTTATTATTGGCCGACAATGAGAACTGATGCCGAATGTTATGTGAAAAAATGTGAACAGTGCCAGAAGTTCTCCCTGTTAACCCATCTGCCTGCTGAAGAGTTAAGCTCTATCACCAGTCCGTGGCCATTCGCCCAGGGAGGACTTGATATAGTCGATCCATTGCCGAGGGCCCTAGGGAACAAACGATACCTGATCATCGCGATAGATTACTTCACAAAATGGGTCGAAGCAGAGGCATTAACGCACATTCGAGATGCTGATGTTAAGCGCTTTGTATGGAGAAATATCATAACACGATTCAGCATTCCAAGAGCACTTATCTCGGACAACAGCACCCAGTTTGATTGTGGCGTCTACCGTGAGCTGTGCAGCAAGTATGGTATCCGGCCTTACTTTTCTACGCCGGCTTACCCACAAAGCAATGGTCAAGCCGAAGCCTTTAACAAATCCATCTTGGACGGTATCAAGAAGAGGCTTAAGAAAGCTAAAGGCAAATGGGTCGAAGAATTGCCGAGTGTATTGTGGGCTCATCGAACTACGCTGAGGCGATCTACTGGGGAAACGCCGTTTGCTTTATGCTTTGGAACCCAGGCGATCATACCCCTGGAGATCGGCCACCCAACCTTGAAATCGCAAGTTTTTAATATGGGCCGAAACGACATGATGCTAGCTTTGGATTTGATTCTGATCGAAGAACGAAGAGACCGTGCCCTTGCGTCCATGGCACGATACCAGCAACAGCTCACTAAGTCATACAATCAACGTGTTTAGCTGCGCCGCTACACACCAGGAGAGTTGGTCCTGAAGAAAGTACTTCCAGCTGCTAGGAAACCGGCTGATGGAAAATTGGGTCCTAACTGGGATGACCCCTATCAGGTGGATTCGATCGCAGGAGTAGGGGCGTACCGGCTCAAAGACATGTCTAGACGGAGTCTGCCACGACCTTGGAATTCAACGCACTTGCGTAAATTCTATTATTAAACCCGACTTGTGGAGAATGATACTAGTTTTGAATGGTTCAACATGTACACATTCCACTTTTGTAATGCAAAGATCCCTGTTTACTCACTATGAAATCCAGTTCAAAAGTGTTTCGATAAAAGCCTCCAGATTCGAAGTGCCCTTCGTGGATATCACGATTGGCCAGGATAAGTCTCCGAATTTGAAGCCCCATTAGTGCATGACACTTTTGGGCCGATTAAGCCTCCAGATTCGGAGTGCCCTTCGTGGATATCACGATTGGCCAAGAGAAAAAGTCTCCGAATTAGGAGCCCCATTAGTGGATGACACTTTTGGGCCGATTAAGCCTCTGGATTCAGAGCGCCCTTCGTGGATATCACGATTGGCCAATTGAAAAAGCCTTCGAATTCGAAGCCCCATCTGTGCAGGTCACGTTTGGGCCGATTAAGCCTCTAGATTCGGAGCGCCCTTCGTGGATATCACGATTGGCCAAGATAAGTCTCCGAATTCGGAGCCCCATTAGTGCATGACACTTTTAGGCCGATTAAGCCTCTGGATTCGGAGTGCCCTTCGTGGATATCACGATTGGCTAAGAGAAAAAGCCTCCGAATTCGGAGCCCCATTAGTGCATGACGCTTTTAGGCCGATTAAGCCTCCGGATTCGGAGCGCCCTTTGTGGATATCACGATTGGCCAAGATAAGCCTTTGAATTCGGAGGCCCCATCCGTGCAGGTCACGTTTGGGCCGATTAAGCCTCCGGATTTGGAGCTCCCTTTTTGGGCCGAATAAGCCTCCGGATTCGGAGCGCCCTTCGTTGATATCACGATTGGCTAAGTCTCCGAATTCGGAGCCCCATTAGTGCATGACACTTTTGGGCCGATTAAGCCTCCGGATTCGGAGCGCCCTTCGTGGATATCACGATTGGCCAAGAGAAAAAGCCTCCGAATTCGAAGCCCCATTAGTGCATGACACTTTTGGGCCGATTAAGCTTCTGGATTCGGAGCGCCCTTCGTGGATATCACGATTAGCCAAGATAAGCCTTCAAATTTGGAGCCCCCATCCGTGCAGGTCACGTTTGGGCCGATTAAGCCTCCGGATTCGGAGCGCCCTTTTTGGGCTGAATAAGCCTCCGGATTCGAAGCGCCCTTTTTGGGCTGAATAAGCCTCCGGATTCGAAGTGCCCTTCTTGGGCCGAATAAGCCTCCGGATTCGGAGCGCCCTTCGTTGATATCATAATTGGCCAAGTCTCCGAATTCGGAGCCCCATTAGTGCATGACACTTTTGGGCTGATTAAGTCTTCGGATTCGGAACGCCCTTCGTGGATATCATGATTGGCCAAGATAAGCCTTCAAATTCGGAGCCCTCATCCGTGCAGGTCACGTTTCTGCCGATTAAGCCTCCGGATTCGGAGCGCCCTTCGTTGATATCACGATTGGCCAAGTCTCTGAATTCGGAGCCCCATTAGAGCATGGCACTTTTGGGCCGATTAAGCCTCCGGATTCGGAGCACCCTTCGTGGATATCACGATTGGCTAAGATCAGTCTCCGAATTCGGAGCCCCATTCGTGCATGACACGTTTGGGCCGAATAATCCTCCGGATTCGGGGTGCCCTTCGTTGATATCACGATCGGTCAAGTCTTCGAATTCGGAGCCCCATTAGTGCATGGCATATAAACGTAGGTTGAAACGTGCAAACATTCAAAATGAAATAGGACAAGCCGTATAAACGTCGGCTAAAACGTGCGAACATTCAAAATAAAATGTGTCCTTAGATAAATCGATTGGCATCAAGTGTACTAATATAAATAGAAAGTACGCTACAAATTGAAAACGAAGCGTTTTATTAAAATTAGCCAATAAATTCATAATTTCGCACTCAATCTGCTTGAGCATTACAAGGTATGTTTTTATTCGACGGCTCCCTCATCATCACTCTTCTCAACTTCGAAAGCGGAAAAGGGGAAATCATTTTGTTGGTACAGCGGCAACGCAAAATTCACACCTGCTGCCTGGAGAGCCTCAGCTTGCTGAAGTGCCTTGATCCAGCCGTGCTTAAACCCACGATTTTCACATCGGCAAACCTCTTCGGCGAGTTTCTCCATGGTCTTCTGTATTCCAACCTTTCGGCCGTCATGGAAGCCTTTTTCAAAGGCCGCGGTCCTCGCAGTCTCAATTGCAAACATGCTAGCCATGTTCCGATCGGCAATAGCATTACTTATCATCCTTTGAGTCACCCTCTCTTCCACAACCGGGTTGGGATGGCTGGCCGATTGAGACTCGGCAGACTTGATTTTCCTTAGCTCACGCTCGGCCTTCTCCGTACGAGCTTCTAATTTCCAAATGCGTTCATCTCTCTACTCTATATCATGCCGAGCGGCGCAAAAACGCATACTGATTTCATAAGCGGTGTACATCCCCTTCATCGCGCCATGAACGCCTTCATGAAACACTTCGAAATCCTGCCGACCTACCATCGACTGCTGGACTTCGGGTGGAAAAATCTATCGAGCGAACTCGACTGCCACATTTGGATCTCGAACGATCGAGTCCGTCTTTGTCATTGGTCTATTCCCCACGAAGACCGCAAAACTCAATGGGCGCGGAGTCGCATCGGATTCCCTTCCAGAACGGGGTTGAGGAGATCTACCCTGTGGCTGCTTGTCCCTCATGGGCGACCTACTTCGACGACGAGGAGATTGGTGTCTCTCCCGATCCCTCGAAGTCCTACTTTCCGTGCGCGAAGGTTCACCACTTCGACTCATATCTCCTCCCAACTCAGCTAATGTCCTTGCTTCTCCTCTGCTGTTGAAGAAAAGTCTATCTGACATTCGCACTTGTTTAACCTTCCTCAAAGAACTGGACTGAGTTACTGACTCTGAGCATATAAATAGGACCTTCATGTACGAAGTACACGCCCATTTATTCCCTACGGGGGCAGCACCTCCGAGGCGATCTCATTAATATTAAAACCTCAACAGCCCGGCGCCGATTGAGTCATGTGCCCCAACCGCCCCGCGAACCTCCGTTATTCGGCGTTCAAGTTCACGAACTAGCTGGGGCAAGGGCAGATTCATCAATCTAGTCGGCTTGAGTGCCCCAGCCGCTCCATGAATTGATTTATCAGTACAATATTCATGAGTTCATTTTATTCGGCTTTCTAGTTCATGAACCAGCTGGGGCAAGGGTAGATTCATCAATATAATCGGCGTATTTGCCCCATCCACCCCATGAACCTCCGTTATTCGGTGTTCTAGTTCCTGAACCAGCTGGGGCAAGGGCAGATTCATCAATATAATCGGCGTATTTGCCCCAGCTGCCCCGTGAACCTCCGTTATTCGGCGTTCTAGTTCATGAACCAGCTGGGGCAAGGACAGATTCATCAATCTAGTCGGCTTGAGTGCCCCGGTCGCTCCATGAATCGATTTACCAATACAGTATTCGTGAGTTTATTTTATTCGGCTTTCTAGTTCATGAACCAGCTGGGACAAGGGCAGATTCATCAATATAATCGGCATATTTGCCCCAGCCGCCCCATGAACCTCCGTTATTCGGCGTTTTAGTTCATGAACCAGCTAGGGCAAGGGCAGATTCATCAATCTAGTCTGCTTGAGTGCCCCAGCTGCTCCATGAATCGATTTATCAGTACAATATTCATAAGTTCATTTAATTTGGCGTTCTAGTTCATGAACCAGCTAAGGGCAGATTCGTCAAGCTAATCGGCTTATGTACCCTAGCTGCCTTATAAGCTGATCTATCAGCACCTCATGAATTCATTTTATTCAGTCATCAATCAAATTCATTAATTTAATCGGCTAATAAGTTTGCCGTCTCACGTAGTCGTGACATTTTGTTTTAACTACTGATTCTTTTAATTATGTACTCATATAACAAACAGTACAAGCAATAACTTGAGAGCATAGAAAATTTTCATTCATAAATTGGGCGCTAACAGCGGACATTTTACACATGAAAATCCAAAAAAGATGAAAATCAACTAACCAAAAGCTGTGCATCTAAGATGCCTACAAAAAACGAAAATATGCCTTAATCATTCCTCAGGGTCAGACGCCAGCGGGTCAACGTCCACCTGCTCGTACGGAATCGGCTGTGCCAATGTCACATTCGCAGTAGCGAGGGCTTTGACCCAGCCGTGTTTGAAGCCCCGATTCTCAAACTTCGGTGCTTCTTCTTGGTAGCTTTCCAAGGCGGCCTCTTGCCCAGCTTGGAACGCTTTGAAAGTCTTGGAGTTGGCCTTTTCCCTAGCCTTCTTCGATTCCTCCAAGTCGCCTTCCAGCTTGGTGATTGCCTCCTGGGCTAACTTAAGCGCCTCCTCGCTGGCCTTTGCCTTTTCCTCGGCGGCAAGCCTCAACTGATCGAAGTTTCTGGCTCGCTCGGCCTCAGAGTCGGCTCTAACACGTTCTGTCGTTGCCTGCGCTGTCTCATAATCGGCCTTTTGAGAGACTGCCACAACCTTTTTCTGTTCATCTTCAATTTCGGCTTTCAATAGGCCGATTTGTTCTATGGCGTCGTGCTGACGGCGGCCGATCTCGGTTATCCTGCCCACCGCCTACAAAACAAAGAAACGGTAAACAAATAATTAGACATTTACAAACGTGCATGCGTAAAGACGGAAGATTGCAGATAAGACAAGTAACGTACCGAAAGGGCCGACTGAGCGGCCGAAACAATTAGCATCAGATCTAGCTCCGCTCGAAATATGACTTTGTCGACCGGCAGAGATATCGAGGAGGCCATGCTTAAGGCCACAGTCGGGTCCCTCAAAGCTGAGGAGTCTGAAGAGATCGGCATATTTCTGATCCTTGGTTGAATCGTGAATGGAAGGACCAAATCCAACTCCTCAACTCCGGGCCGTTTATCGCTTTGGTCCTCTTCGCACTCGACCTCTCGATCGGCGGGGCGCTTCTCGCCCCTTTGTTCACCTTCATTGGCCTCCCCCACCTCCTCCATCTTGGCCCTTTCAGGGTGAGCCGTCTTTTTGGCAATAACCGGAAGAGTAGATTTAGCCTCCATTGCCCGTGTAGACTCAGCGACCGCGGCGGGTGGAGTTTCCGACAGGACGGCCTCGGCCCTCCGCCTGGCGGCCATCCTCTCGGCGTTCCTCTTCCGCGCAAGTTGCTGAAGTGATCCCTAGCCATATCCTCTGGGTAAGTGCCGGGGAGATCTCTTAAGTTCGTAAAAATGTCCTCAAAGATGTCCCCTCGGCCGGATGTGTATGGAGGGTCGGACAAATTCAGTCCAGCCTCCTCAAATGCCGAATTGAGTGCTTCATCTACCTCGGTTCCCAATTGGTCCGGGTCCTCGATGATTTGATTGGCTGCTTGTTCTTTTGCCTGTTCCGAATCGGAGGCTTCTAAACCGATCTCCTTCAAGTGTTTGAAGCTGGGGAAGATGAGGGCTATAAGATGATCTTCGCCTTTTAGAACTGGTATATGGTCCGCTGCCGAAAACGTTACGTAGGATGGCGCGTAGCGCAAGAGAATATGGGCTGCCCTTCCTTGCTTCTGAAGATTTGGACGGCCAACGAATTGCAGAGCGGTTTTAATATCCGCAAGTACAGCGTTGTTGGTCGAAACCAGCACTTTCTTTAACGCGTTGCCTGCGCAAACAAAACGGTAAGTACATGAAAGGAGAGCCGAATGCACATGCAAAAATATAAGCAACTAGAATAAGTTATACGGCCACCTAGATCGCCTTTTCGCCTTGGTACGGGATCCAGGCGATCTTCACTCTCGCCGAATTCCCAGTTGCCTCGAACAACGACCATCACGTCGTCAACACGCTTGCCAGAGCTGGTAAGCATGGTCACTAAATGATGGTCGGTGTCCTTGGTCCTAAGAAAATAGCGTCCTAGACGGCCAGTGGACTTGGCTAAGACATAGCAATGCCGAATTGCAGGAATGCCTAGGTTAATCTTAAGACGACGATTTAACTCTATGATCCCCATTACGATGCGAAAGAAATTCACGTTAGGCTGGGAAGGGATTAGGTCCCAATGTCGAAAGACGGCTCTCAGAAATGGATGAAGGGGAAAACGGACGCCGCCTTCAACAATCGATAGAAGAGGAAAGATGATTGTGCTCTCGTCGGTCATCTGCACATCGGTGGTGCTATCTTCCACGAGTGATAAGTGAACGTCATCAGGGATGGAACAATGGCGTCGGAAGCCGGAAATCCGGTCCGGAGAGAGAAGTGCCTTCAAATTTCTTGCCATCGTATTTCGCCTAAGGGTTATGCAAAACTAACAGTAAATGAGAAAATGGTATTGGGAGTGAAAGAGAAGAGAACTTACAGGGAGCGGAAGGGATAATAAGAGATAGAAGAGAGCTGCAGAGGTCGCGAGATGGAGGAGTTGTACTAGAAGGCGGACCAAAAAATCTTGAGTATTCAAAGTATACATTCAAAGAGACAGAGTTTTAAACCATATTAAATGGAAGAAGTGTACGAAGAGGCGGGAACTCATAATGATGACTACAAAACGTGCGCATTCTGACACGCTTTGGAATGAGGTTAACCGCCGAATTTTTGACTTTTCAAGATCGAAACCAAACACACCGACTAAACAGAGTTAGTGGGGTGTTTGGGGGCAATTGTGGTGGCCGAATAATTGCAAACGCGAAAGGCAACGTATAAATTCCCAATCGATGTATAGTATGCATTCGGCCCCGCCCCTGCCGTTTCAAATGCCGAATAAGCCGAGCAGGGGGCCGATTAAATGGGGAGGGCCGAGTGAGTAAGTACATGACAGATCAAGAGCGGGCCTTACCTAGAAGACCAGGAGTGTATATAAATAGAAGAACAACAACCAAAGAGAGGTATGTGAGAACTAGTATGCTTAACTTAAAATACAAGCAATCAAGAGAGTATACACTGACTTATCCGTCGGAGTGCTAATTCCGGCACCCCCGACTGGAATGTTCATTCCTTTTTAGGTGGCTAGCTGAGGATCACGAGCGTCCCCCAGGATCTGAAGAGTATTTCCAAACCACTTCCCCACAATAGGTAATTTTAATAATTATATTGCAGTTATGTTTTTTCTTTTACGATGGCACCACACTGTCGCAAAAAAAAAAAAAAAAGAGTGTAATTTTAATATTTTTAATAATTATATTGCAGTTTTTTTTTCTTTTTCGACGGCACCACACTGTCGCAAAAAAAGAGGGGTAATTTTAATATTTTTAATAATTATATTGCAGTTTTTTTTTTTTTTGGGTGATGGCACCACATCGTCGCAAAAAAAAAAAAACACAATTCACGACAGCATTACTTGCGGTCTCAAATAAGACTTTTAGCGACGGTAAAACACTGCCGTCGCAAAAGTTCTCACTTTTTTACATATTATTGGCAACACTAAAATGCCGTCGCAAAAAGTAACAATTGCCGTTGCAAAAAAAAGGGCGACAGCATGCCGTCACTATAAAGTTTTTGCAACGCCCTTTATTGTGGCCCCTATTTGCCGTCGCTAAAAGTTTTTTGAGACAGCATTAGGAGTATTAGCGACGGCATTTTTCCATCGCAAAAACCTGAATTTTTTGTAGTGCTATTAATCCTTGTTTAGTTTTCTATAACATTCAAACATTTTATTAAAAAAATAAAATAAATCAATACATTTTTTCAACAGAAAAATACCAATGGTCAGTGGTATGGGTGAGATGTCACTAATAGTGTGATAATAGTGTGATTTGTTAGTGTGGGGCATGAACTAAAGTAAAAAAAGCACATTCGGTTAAGTTGTGACCACCGGGGTCATGGAAAAAGGCATAATTTTTTATAGGTGTGACTTAGGTTCGAATATGAGAGAACAAATTCACTGCTTTGCAGCTGGCCTTCTTTAGAGACCTCACCATATACTCTGCTCAAAATTAGGCTCATTTGTGGCATATGGTTGAGTTCTATTGGTATCTCGATGGTGGATTCCTTTTTATGGGTTGGGTCAAATCAAGTTGGCAACTAGTTACTCCAGGACCTGAGCTCACAGATATAGTGACGACTCCTCAGAACATCTTATTTTTCTTTGTTGAAAAAAATAAAAATAAAAAAGGCTAAGTTGTGTGATTGTCATGAGAACAAGTTGATGTGTGACTATTTTAACTCTCTTCTGGTTTTGTGTGTTCTCAAATTCAAATTGATCTTCACACATGTTGGATTTCATTATGATATCACATAAAGCTTTCACACAATCTTCCATTTTTTTTGGTCAGATATGAATATCACTTCACCCATAATTGTCATGGAATCAAAAGCTCTCAACTTATCTCAAGTGGAAATCGCAGGGAACAATAAGGCCAATCATTTCACTGTGTGTGTCTAAGAAGTGTGATATTGTAATTTTATAGAGAGAAAAGGTTTGAGAGAGAGAGAGAGAGAGAGAGAGAGAGAGAGAGAGAGAGAGAGAGAGACCAAATGGTATGATTTTGGGCACATTTGTGTGATACAAAAGCTATATATGTATTTCATATTACATATTTGTTGGCTTTTTGGTTTTCGAAGGTTAGTATTGTAATTTTAAGCATGCCAGCAAGGATCAATCAATCCTTAGAGAAAATTAATTGTCAACCAATTATCTGACGATTGTGTTTTAGATTTTTTAGTCTAATTGAAGAGGACTTTTACTGGTGGCTTGTTTAGGAGAATTTAGTAAACCACAATTAAATGAAGAGCAATTTCGGCATTTCATTAAGTAAAAAAATGAAAAATTTACAATGATCTGACCCAGCCTCGTAGAGGTTTACAGCAATAAGCTATTCGAAACTACTCCTCTGAATAAAGTGTAATACAGGAATTTGAAGTACAGAAATGTAAAGAATTGTAAAAACTAGAAGGAAAATAAAGTAGATAAAAACTGGTTTCTGGATCTGAGTCTAGGTCCTCCTTTCTGGGGCCTTCTCTACTATTTATACTTCTCAATGATAACCATCAAAATGGGCTCCTAACCGTCGAAATATCCCTCCATGATTGCTAATCATGCTCGCTCACAATCAGTTCTATTACGCCATGTTTGCAAGTTAGGCTTTCCTCCTGATTTTGAATTTGAACCTCGTGAATAACCGTTAGGCCACGTCACCTTATATCCTTCGATCATTCCAGTGCTACGCAGACCTATTATTACCAATATGGGTTGACAAGTGTCTGGCTATGGTTGACAATTTATATTACATTCCCAAATTGTCATTCTCATACCACGTGTTGAATTGTGATTGACTTGTACAATTTATACAGCCAATAATATTCTAAAGAGTAATTTGAATTTAAAAAAAAAAAAAAACAAAATAAAATGGTTTGACTTTTGAATACACACAAAACAAAACCCACCCATTCAAATCACCTTTTGTTCCTCATGCCAATCACACAAATTATTATGTAAAATTGTGATTTTATTTTAATAATTTTACCTTTATGACATTTTTATATAGGATTATAGGACTATGTTTATTATTTTATTTATCAACACAATATTAATATAATAAATCTCACAATTAATATATCTTTGAATGTTTCTAATGCAATACTCATAACTGCATCAGCACATCATTCAAATTTTGGTCATATTTTTGCAGTACAATCCCATCAGTCACTTAACAAAGTGTCAAACATTGACTCAATTTTAATAGCAAATTCATTAATTTGATAAAATATAAATTAATTTGATAAAAATAAATGTCAAAAAATTATTTTTGAATTTAAAAAATTATTTATATAAGATAAAATTATATAAAATTGATAAATCTTTTAGACATTTATTTATTTTACCAAATTAATTTTTATTATGTGTTTGGAAAATGATCATGTAATGAGCAATACTACAAACTCATAATTATTTACTCAGTATTTATTTCAAAATAAAAATCAATGGTTCAAATTCATTTCACTCATAGACTCCACATTTCATTAATTTAATCTCTATCACACAAATTGATTTTGAGTGAATTATAAGTTTCTAATTATGAATTCTTAGCTTATATATATAAATATATATAAATAATACTTGCAATGAACTATTAGAATTTAGAATCTTCTTGGCTGTAATTTTAGGCTTTTTAAGTTTGAGACGGTACAGTGCCCACATACATCGGAAGAGGGTTTTGAAAACAAAAATGCTTCCTACACCCAGTGATTCATCACCCCCCCCCCCAGTGCCACGTGGCACTGTGGGATTGGAAGAAAAAAAAAAAAAAAACAGTTTTCTTGCCAGTGGGGGCGCCCCACGTCACTGGGGGTCGAGCCCCACGTCACTGGGGGTCGACCCCCACTGGGGGTGCCAATCAGTGTTGTTTTGAAAATCAGAACACACAAACCAATCCCAAATTTCTCAAGTTAATGGATCACACAATTAAGAGCACTTTATTCTTCATCTTTTAATTAACAAAGTGCTCTGACAAGTTATCATCATACCATCAAGATCACACAGTACCTTGATAAAAAAAAAAAAAAAAAATCGCACAATCAAAATCGCACAATATTTATCACACAAATTTTAAATTTTCTATTAATATCTTTGCCGTGCAATCCCATCAGTCACTTAACAGAGTGTCAAACGTGGAGGACTATAGCTTGCATTTTGTCCTATCACCTTGGTGAGTGTCTCTCTTCAATTCCTTTTGTTTCAATTTTTTCCTTTACCATGGTAAACTCTTAGGTTTGCATTGCATATCATATGCATGCATTTTTGTTATGTAATTTTATGGTTTGAATTATATATTTTTTTGAGCTGATTTATTTAAGTTTGTGAAAATTTACGTAATTTTATAAATTTCAAAACTTTTATGAATAGATTTACACAAATTTATATTCAACTTACGTATTTTTATGAGATTATTTATGTAAATTCATAAAAATTGACGCGATTTTGTGAATTGTGCAACATTTCCCTTTTTTCATATGGTCTTTCAGCATTCAATCTTGTATGTAATGTTTTTTTCTTCTTTGTAGGTGTGCGCAATTTATTAGCACTCATTGATCTATTATTTATCATTGGATTTATTTCACTACTTTTATTTTATCTCTTATGTGTATTCATGTAATAAACGTATGCTTAAGAAAAATAGCAAGAGGCACATAATATTTTGGCTTCTTTTATAGTTGTTTGCATGTCTTTCTTTTCTCTTTTCAAGAAAAAAAGCTTATCAACAAGAGTACGAAAATTTTCAGTAGTAATTAAATAATTAATGGATTAAAGCTTATTTTGATATAGATGAGTTAATTTATGTGCTGCTTGACCAGGGTTTTCAAGCATATGGATAGTTTCATGGATATTGGAGAAATACTAGCTACTCTTGAACATGAAGGAATGACACTGTCTGAGATACTAGCTAGTCCACAGCTGCCTTCCCCTGGTGAAAGACCTTTTCTTTTTGTAAATTTTTTTTATTGATCAACACTTATATTATAATTATTTACTTTTAATTACTTGTTACGAATGCCGTCATTTTATCTATTTAATTCTTAAAATTTATAATTCCATTTTATATGATTCAATTAGAAACAATTCATCCAAATAAGTAATAATAAAAATTTATTTATTTATTCTTTTGAGTTGGGTTCACCTCACCCCCAACGCCCCTACATTGTTAGATCCAGCCCACTCCACATGTTAAAGGAAGATGGTGGGGTAGCTCCAGCCTACTATCCACGTAACAAGGGTGGCACCATGTGCTAAAGGTAGATGGTAAGGGTGGTACCAACTAAGCCCATCCATTGTTGTCTCTTCACCTACTCCTCATCTCTTGTGTATAAATTGAGATGAGTGAGGAGGGGTTGAAGAACACACAAAGCTGAAGAGCAGACATAGAGTGTATAATCTGTGAGTGAGAGTGCTATAGAGAGTTTGTGAGGTGTGAGTACTGTAATCTCTCTCCGGGATAATTCTATAGTGGATATCTCTCCCGTGGACGTAGGCAATTGCCGAACCATGTAAATCTCTTGTGTTATTATGTGTGACTGATTTCTGGTGACTTATAGTCCTAACAAGTGGTATCAAAGCCTCGTTAGTTGCGTTTCGAAAAAACAGGGTGTGTTTTTTCAAAGCTGCCCAGAAATCAAGTTGCTCGAAATCCGGTTTTAAGCATACTAGGAGCAAGGTCTCCAAGAGAGGAGTCCAAAACTGCAAAGCAGAGCCCAAGAAGAGCATCCACGCGCCCTCACGCGACTCCCAAAGAAAGCACGTGAGTGTCACGTGCCCACACGCGCCTCACGCGCCGATCAACAGTGTCGGCGCGTCACCTCAGGCTCGACACGCGCTTCACCCGTGTCTAAAGGAAGAAGATGAGCCGCGTCACCAACACGTCATCGACACGTGTCTGCCAAGTCAGTGACACGTATCTGCCACGTAGTTACCACGTCAACCCACGTGGCTGCCAAGTTAGCTGCCACGCTGCTGCCACGCCAGCAACCCTGTGCCACGTGTCTGGCACGTCAGCACCCAATTGACCAATCAACCAGAGGCAAAGGAATTATCCGGTGCATCTTAGACGCACCAGATTCTGCATATCTGAACCGTCCAAACTGTTTTGGCTTAATCAGAGCCATTCTGAGTCCGTTTTTGACGATCCAATAGCACTTTCCAACTATTTGGAGTATTCCAGACACATTCTTATGGTCAGATTTTTCATTCAGAGTTTTCTGTAAAAAGAAAGAATACGATGGAGGAATCCACATCAACTTCAGAATCTATGTTCAAGTTAACTCCTTCCAATTATGCAATTTGGAAGTCACGGATGGAAAACATCATGTTTTATAAAGACCTATTTGACCCTATTTTTGTAAAAGGGGTTAAACCTGAAGAAGTGAAAGATGATGACTGGATAAAGATGAACCACAAGACTATCGGCTGTATCAGACAATGGATAGACCACGGTGTGTACTATCATATCGTCGAGGAGACAGATGCCTATTCTATATGGACAATGTTAGACGACATGTACCGGTTAAAGACCGCTCGGAACAAAGCCTTGGTGATGAGAAGGCTTGTCAATTTGAAGTTGAAGAATGGTATGTCTGTCGCTGAGTACACCAGTGAATTCAAAAATCTGGTGAATCAGCTTGCAACCGTCAAGATGCGCTTAGGCGATGAAATGCAAACTGTACTACTGCTTTTTACCAGACAGCTGGGAGACGTTGGTGGTCTCTCTTACCAACTCTGCAACAGAAGGGAAGCTGACCATGAGCATGGTCACAAACACCATATACAATGAAGAGACAAGAAGGAAAGACATGGGAGGTAATCAGTCCCATGCTCTTGTCATAGAAGATAGAGGCAGAGAAAAAGGTAAAGGAAGAGGTAGAGGAAGAAGCAAGAGTAGAGGTAGCTAGAACAACAAGAGTAGATCCAGAGACAACAAAGGTCGAGGTAACTCCAGCTTCACTTGCTTTCACTGTGGCCAGGAGGGTCACATAAAGAGAAACTGCCCAAGCCGGAAAGAGAAAGGCCAAAGTAGTAAGTCAAAAGGAGATGAGAATACAGCAGCCAGAACAACTGATGAAATACTTCTTGCAGTTGGTGAAGAGGAGGATTGCCTTCACATGGCTGACCACAGCTACACAGAATGGGTGATAGACACAGCTGCACCCTATCACTCCACTTCCAACAGAGAACTCTTCAACTCGTACAACGCTGGAGATTTTGGCACTGTTCGAATGGGAAATTCTAGCTATTCGAAGATTGTGGGTATTGGCGACATTAGCATTCAGACTAATGTCGGGAACAAGTTGGTTCTCAAAGATGTGAGGCATGTTCCAGATTTGTGCCTCAATCTTATCTCCGGAAGCGCCTTAGACCGTCAGGGCTATACAAGTATATTCGGAAATGGTCGTTAGAAGCTGACAGGAGGAGTTTTGACAATTGCCAGAGGAGAGATGTCTTCAACACTGTATAAGACTCAAACGAAGATCTGTCTTGAAAGTCTTAATGCAACAAAAGAGAAGGAGTCACCGGACTTATGGCACAGAAGACTGGCTCACATGAGTGAGAAGGGATTGTATCTTATTGGCAAAGCAATCCAGGATACCCTTATCCAAAGGGAGTGCTTTGAAGCCATGTAATCATTGCCTTTATGGCAAGCAACATCGAGTATCATTCAATTCAACGAGCAAGAGGAAAACAGAAGTGCTCGATATGGTATACTCGAATGTTTGTGGCCTAATCGAAGTGGAGTCACATAGCGGCCGCAAATATTTTCTGACTTTTATTGATGATGCATCAAGGAAGTTATGGGTGTATTTCCTGAAGACAAAGGATGAGATATTTTAGCACTTTCAGGAGTTTCATGCAATGGTGGAAAGAGAGACCAGGAAGAAATTGAAGTGTCTTTGCACAGATAATAGAGGCGAGTACACTTCTAATGCTTTGCAGCATACTGTGCCAGCAGAGGTATCCGACACGAGACAACAGTTCCCAGCACCCCACAACACAATAGTGTGGCAGAGAGGATGAACCGCACTATTGTTGAAAGAGTCAGATGCATGCTTAGAATGGCAAAATTGCCAAAGTCATTCTGGGCTGAAGTCGCCCGTACAACCTATTTTCTTATCAACAAGTCACCTTCAGTCCTATTGATTTTTGTGATACCTGAGGAAGTCTGGTCCAGAAGAAAGGTATCATATTCTCACTTGATAGTCTTCGGGTGTAAGGTGTTTGCACACATCTCTAAGGAAAACAGATAAAAACTTGATGACAAGTCCACTCTATGCATATTTGTGGGCTATTCAGATGTAGCATTTGGGTTCAAGTTGTGGGACCTAGTGAACAAGAAGATGTTCAAGAGCAGAGATGTTGTGTTCCATGAAGACCAGACCATAGCAGATTTTGAGAAATCTACAAAGTCTAGAGATGTCATCACTCCAGACTTATTCCCATCTCCCGAGCGATCACAAAATACTAGATGTGATGATGTGCAACAAGAAGTGCCCGAATTGCAGGATCCTATGCCAGAAATTGAGGATCAGGAGGAAAGAGATGAAGACTCGGATGAAGAGGGTGTAGAGCAAGGGGAGTAATCCCCTAAACCAGAGGCAACTGGGCCTCAATTGCGGAGATCTGGAAGAGCTGCCATGCTATCAACCAAATATCCCGCTTCTCAGTATATTCTGATTACTGTTGAGGGGGAGCCCGAGAGTTTTTCTGAAGCAAAGAGTCATACAAAGAGAGACTGTTGGATGCAAGCCATGAAGGAGGAGATGAATTCTTTGCAGAAGAACCACACTTATGAGCTTGTTCCACTTCTAAGAGGCAGGAGAGCCTTGAAGAACAAATAGGTGTATAAATTGAAGAAAGATGGAAATGGTAATCTATTGCAGCATACAACTTGTTTGGTAGTCAAAGGCTTTGGGCAGAAGAAAGGAATCGATTTTGATGAGATCTTCTCCCCAGTTGTGAAGATGACTTCCATTCGAGTAGCTCTGGGATTAGCAGCTCACTTGAATTTGGAGGTAGGACAGATAGATGTCAAGACTGCCTTTTTCCATGGTGATTTGAAGGAAGAGATCTATATGGAGCAACTAGAAGGATTTGAAGTTAAGGGAAAACAGAATCTAGTCTGTAAGCTGAAGAATAGTCTCTACAGCCTGAAACAGGCGCCGAGACAATGGTACATGAAGTTTGATTCATTTATGGTGAATCACGAGTACACAAGAATGGTGGCAGACCAGTGTGTATATATCCAAAGTTTTTCGGATGGAAACTTCATTATCCTACTGTTGTATGTCGATGATATGCTGATCATCAGACAAGATACTGCTATGATCAACAAGTTGAAAAAGGACTTGTCGCGGTATTTTGACATGAAGAATTTAGGCCCAGCACAGCAAATTTTGGGCATGAAGATTGTTCGTGACAGGAAAGCTAAGAAGATATGGCTGTCATAGGAGAAATATGTTGAATGGGTGATTGAAAGGTTCAACATGAAAGATGCCAAGCCAGTCAGCACACCACTGGCCAACCATTTCAATGTGACAAAGCGTTCGTGTCCCACGACCAGCTCTGCAAGGAAATAAATGGAGGCAATCCCTTATTCTTCCGCAGTAGGAAGTTTGTTGTATGCAATGGTGCGTACCCGGCCAGATATAGCTCACACAGTTGGCGTTGTAAGTAGATTCCTCGCCAATCCAGGAAAGGAGCATTGGGAGGTAATCAAATGGATTCTTCGGTACTTGAAGGGAACTTCAAAGATGTGCTTATGTTTTGGAGGAGCTGAACCAATTTTGGAAGGTTTTATAGATGCCGATTGGCAGGTGATATTGATGGTAGAAAGTCTACATTAGGATTTTTGTTCACTTTTGCAGGGGAAGCTGTCTCATGGCAGTCCAAACTATCAAAGTGTGTCGCTTTATCTACAATAGAGGTAGAGTACATTGCTGCCACAGATGCTGGAAAGGAAATGTTGTGATTAAAGTGGTTTCTCCAAGAATTAGGTCTACAATAGGAAGAATACAAGGCACATTGTGATAGTCAGAGTGCAATTAATTTGAGTAAGAATTGCACGTACCATTCACATACAAAGCACATTGATGTTCGGTATCATTGGATACGAGAAGTGATGGAAATGCAACTAATGAAACTAGTGAAGATTCACACGGACAAGAATCCTTCTGACATGATGACAAAGGGTGTCACCAGAGACAAACTGGAAGTTTGCAAGAATCTAACCGGGATGGACTTCAAGTGAGAAGTCAATTATCCAAGTGGGCGTGAGGGGGAGAATTGTTATATCCAACCCACTCCACATGCTAAAGAAAGATGGTGGGGTAGCTCCAACCTACTATCCACATAGTGAGGGTGGCACCATGTGCTAAAGGTAGATGGTAAGGGTGGCACCAACTAGGTCCCACCCATTGTTATCTCTTCACCTACTCCTCATCTCTTGTGTATAAATTGAGATGCGTGAAGAGGGGTTAAAGAACACACAGTGCTGAAGAGCAGACACAGAGTGTATAATCTGTGAGTGAGAGTGCTATAGAGAGAGTTTGTGAGGTGTGAGTACTGTAATCTCCCTCCGGGATAATTCTATAGTGGATATCTCTCCCGTGGACATAGGCAATTGCTGAACCACATAAATCTCTTATATTATTATATGTGATTGATTTCTGGTGTCTTATAGTCCTAACACATATGTGGCTTCAAATAACAACCTCCACTATATAAGGGTTATAGAGCATATTACCGTACCACAAAAGAGGTGATATAAACTCAAATGGGTAAATTATAAATACATCTTCTGAGATTTGCTTAAAATACAGAATTTATTATTATTTTTATTTTTTATTTTTTATTTTTTATTTTTTTTTGTGATTGGAAAAATTACAAATACCTCATTGTTGGTATTTTTCATTTAACAGAATTAATTTTAAAAAATAAAATTCATAATTGCTTTTCTATACAATAAGAAAATTAACTAAATTATTAATTGAAATATATTTCTAACATTATTAAAAATTGTTAATTGGCTTAATGATTTATTAATAAAATGGGCGATTTGATATGAAATTAGAAACCTCAGGGGATGGAATGTAATTTCCAAAATCATAGGAAGCGATTCGTATTTTAATCAAATCTCAAGAGATGTATTTGTAATTTACCCAACTCAAATTAAGGGCAATAATTTTATAATTTAAACAATTTAAATTATAAGGGGGAAAAATACTCAGAATTTGAGTCTTACAACAAAACAAACATTTAAGTTTTAAATTTTATTAATTTAAATCTTAATTTTTTAAAACAAATCAAAAAATTTATATTTAAATTGACAAAACTAAAAATTAAAATTTTATCTTGTTAGAAGGTTCAAACCTTGGTTTTTTTTTTTTTTTTTGTAATTTCCCCTACTTTTTAACAATGAGAATGAGAAAGTTTAAAACAAGAAAATTAGGCTTCAATTTTATTTACATATTAATATGTTTCTATATTTTATTACAAATATGCTAAACTATTAGTGTAAATTTTGCAATATTTTATCTTTATAGTGTATTTTCTATTACTATAATGGCTATTTATAGAGGAATTGTATACAAACAAAATTTTTGTTAGAAAAATAAAATTTCACTTTCCCTAAAATTTCATACTATCCTATTCCTTTCATTTCTAACTGGTACACTCATCATGATGATTTAAAATTGCATGAATACCAATAACACATTATTCTACGTAAGTTTTATGTATTAAAAAAAAAAATTCTATTTATAAATCATTCGCCTTGTAAATATTATATATATATATATTGTCACACGGTATATATTTTTGCAAAGTTGGCTTTTTAAAGTTTATATAAGCTTTCATTAGGACCAGCCAATAATTAAGTCCGTCCAACAAACATTGTCTGATAAATAAGGCGGGTTCAAACCCACAAATGACGGGTGGGTTAACATTGCCACTCTAATTTTATAGCATTAAATTGTCATAATTGTGAAGGAAATCCAACTAACAATGGCCCATTCCAAGCTTGGCCAAGCTTACTTTAATGATGTAAACTGTTGAGTTGAGTTATGCTAGGGATTGCAAATAAATTATTAAATATTTTATCAAACCTCTCACATAGGTGTGAGACCCACACACGTGATTTGTGTAGGTTCCACACCCATGTGAAAGGTTTGGTAAAAAATTCGATAATTTATTTGAGATCCATAACATTTTCCTAATCTATTTATCTTGAAAAACCATTCAACAAATCAACGACGCAAAAAATAAAATTAATCTGACATTAGTAGTGATGATTAGATCCTAAATATTTTTAAAAGAAAAAAATAGATAATTAACACAAAAATCATGCTTGTCATTCATTTTTAAAACTAAATTTTCTTCACAACTGTTCTAAGATGAACAATTTAAACTATCAAATAATCATACAATACTTTTAGAATACCAGCTTATTATATTGATATAGTGCTCTGGGGTGAGTAACTCCAATTTGACCCATCTTAGTCAACTGACTAGGAGACAAAATTGATCCATCTATCTTTTTTATGTGACCTCATTGATGAAGAATGCCACATAAATTTTCCATAAATTCCTGACTTCATACTGCATAATGTTTATTAATAATGTGCTTTTGCATTTATCCTACTCTGTTCCAACAAAACCGAACTTTTATAGTAATTGTTTAGCCTTCATATCTAGGAAAATGCTAAACATCATTTTGTATAATATAAATTATGCATGTTAAACAAAATCCTATGAATTTGTAAGTAGAAACTAATTTTCTTCTACAATGATGAGACTGATATATTTGCTATTATTTACCGCTCATAATCATGAATTTATGTTTTTTTAAGTTCTTAAACCACAACAAATCAAGTGTATAATTTTGTTTTTCATTTACGCTATATTTGGTTGGGAGATTTTGGGAGAGATTTGGAAAGGAAAAGGAAAAAGGTGCGTGAAACTAAATGAAATGTAGGTATATTTTATTCACATTTCATTTACCTTTTCCATTTTCCTTTCCAAATCCCTCCTCAAATCTCTCAATCAAACACAGTATTAGGGTTTGGTTTCCCCTACTAATCCTGCATTGTATATACATCAGGCGCTTGGGATTCATCTCCAAAAGCAGCTCAAAACCAGATTGCACAACCCAATCATCTATCCATGGGGCACAATGGATTCACATCTCAGCCTCTACTTGGTATGAAATGCAATATTTTAGATGCAGGATCTTTATGTTGTGAGGTTACTCGATTACCCTGAAGTTGGTTTATTCATTTGAACCATGGATTTCATTTCCCATGGTGATTATGTTAACTGAAGAATATGTTTCCATGCACATCAAAACAAAGAGAGAATATGTTAGGTTCAGATTCTTCAAAGAAAATGTTTCCACACAGGAACACAATAGAAAATATGGAATCAAAACATAGAACCATAAATTAAGGCAAAGCACAACAACAATAAGGATTTAATGGATTTAGAAAAACAAAGCAGAATAACATAAATTAGAACCAATGGTCCAAAACTTTAGGGCAAAGGTTGAAAACACACAACAATAAGATATAATTAACACCACTGTCTAAAACGATTGAAACTAATGGCAAAAACAAATAAGGATTTAATGGATTTAGAAAAACAAGCAGAACAACATAAATTAGAACCAAAGGTCCACAACTTTAGGGCAAGGGTTGAAAATGCACAACAAAGACAACAAGACATAATTAACACCACTGGCTAAAATGATTGAAACTATTAGCAAAAAAAAGATTAGGATTTAATGGATTCAATTGTAATGAAACCAAAAACCAATTAGGGTGTACAGAAATTACAGAAATTAGGGCAAATGCTCTTCTATTGAAATGAGTCAAATTAGGATTGAGGAAGAAGAAAAATAGAAAAGGCTTTATTTACTTTTGTTGATAGATTCAAATAAAGTGGACAACATCCTCATCTAGTGTGTTCATAGTGGCATCTGTGAGAGCTTGGCTTCAGCTAAATTCTGGTCCTAGTTTACAGGTTCCTAGAATGTTATGGAATAATAAGGCGCCACCTAAAGAACAATTCTTAAGTTGGTTGGCCTAAAGAGGTAGGGTTAAGTCATTGGTTGTTTTGTACAGATTAGGGGTGTTAGGTGGTAGTGTGAATGTTGCATGCCCCTTCTGTTCAGCTATGGAAGAGTCTGTCGATCATCTCTTTGTGTAGTGTCCTAAAATATGGAATGTTTGGGGAAGGTTGTTGCAGTGGTGGAATTTATGATGAGTATCTCCTGCTACAGTGGATGGAGTGCTCTCTTGGTGGTTGGGAACTGAGCATAGGAAATTAGTAAACAAAATTAGGGTGATGGTACCAGTGGCAATGTTGTGGTCAACTCGGAAGGTTAGAAATGAGGTTGTGTGGGTGTTTGGGAAGTGGATTTTTTTGTAGGTTTTTTTAGTTGTAGGATATTATTGGAATTTTTTTTTTTTTGTGTTGGGGAAGATAGTTGAGTTTTTTTTGTGATTGGATGTGATGTTTATGAGAGAAAAAGTGAAATGATTATGGGGTTTGATGTGATATTTTGTTTGGATTTTGTAACCAATTTGTCTTTTAGTGAAAAAAAAAAAAAAAAACCAAAAAAAAATAGTTCCCAAACACCGCCTGTGTTTAAAGTGTTGGGTATACCTCCTTATTGGAGTGTGGGACCCAATTGGTTTTGGAAAAAGAGTTTAATTTGGTTTAGTATTAATTATAATATATTTTTATATATTATATTTAATTTGTGGAGGCCCAATCCAATTTGGTTACAGTTAGGGTTTTGATAAAACAAACCCTAGAATTAACAATATGGATATATTGTTTATGTGAGCCGTTTTTGTCAAGGAGCAGCATATACTTGTCTTTGGTGAGATAGTGCTTCGGGTGGCTTTTGTGAAGCAGCATCAAAATTGATTTGAGTGCATCTTTGTTTGGGTGCTTTGGTGAAGTTGATCTGGTTCGTTATTTTGGGTCTTCGACAACTTTGGTTTTGAAGATTTTGGTTCATCTATTTGGTGAGGTCTTTCCTCTTATTTATTTGTGATTATTTGGAATTCACCTAAGGGTGGTTTTGTGAGACCTTTCGTGTCTCGTTTGTAATCGTTTAGAACTTATTTGGTTGATAGTGGAATCGGATTTCGATCCCGTGGACGTACCTCACATTGAGGGAACCACGTAAAATTCTTGTGTTGCCTTTGATTTAATTTTTCCGCATTAGTTTTTATTCCCATTGATTGATTTACTTGTGGGAAATCACATCGATTTTCCCTAACAACTGGTATCAGAGCTTACGGTTTATTTGGGTCTATTTATTTGTGTAAATCAATGGAGGGGAATGTGGGTCGCATGTCTAGCTTCAATGAAAGTAATTGGGTAACTTGGAAAACTAAAATGGAGGACCTATTATTTTGTAAAGACTTGTATGGATCCATTGAGGGTGATAGTGGCAAACCTACTGATATGAAAGATGATGAGTGGAAGAGGCTTAATCGAAAAGCCGTTGGTGTTATCCGTCAATGGATTGATGACAGTGTGTTTCATCATGTTGCCACTGAAACTTCAGCACATGATTTATGGAAAAAATTAGAGTCTTTATGATAGAAAATCAGCCACAAATAAAGCCTTTCTGTTTCGTAAGTTGGTTAATTTAAAATATAAAGAGGGCAGCCCTATTCCGGAACATCTGAATGAAATAAAGAGTATTGTTAACCAACTTGCTTCTATGAAAATTGTTTTTGATGATGAGTTGCAGGCTTTGATGCTACTTAGTTCCTTGCCCGAAAGTTGGGAGACTTTGGTTGTGACGGTTAGTAATTCGGCGCCCGATGGAGTTGTCACAATGGGCCAAGTCACTAGTAGCTTGTTGAATGAAGAAATTAGAAGAAAATCAGCGGGTTCCTCTCATTCAGAAGCATTTGTTGTGAGAGGCCGAAGCAAAACAAGGGGGAGGAGTAAGACTCCTCATGGTCGTGATCAAAGCCGTGACAAGTCAAGAGATGGTTCTTTTTCAAAGAAAGACGTTGAGTGTTATTATTGCCATGAGAAAGGGCACATGAAGCGGGAATGCCGAAAGCTCAAGAATAAGGAGAAAAGGCGTGACAAAAGTATGGATAAGAAGCAAGAAGACACAACGGCAGTTACTACCGATGATCTCATGGTCGTTTGTGAAGATGATTGTATCAATTTTGTGGGCCAAGAGAGAAATTGGGTGATTGATTCCGGTGCTTCTTTTCATGTGACTTCTCGAGTTGATTTCTTCACTACCTACACCGAAGGAGATTATGGTTCTGTTCGAATGGGTAATGAAGGTTTGTCCAAGATTATCGGCATGGATGATGTTTGCTTGGAAACAAATTTGGGCTGCAAGTTGTTGCTTAAAGATGTGAGGCATGTTCCCGACATTCGTCTCAATTTGATCTCTACTAGGAAGCTAGATGATGAAGGCTTCAACAACAAATTTGGTGATGGAATATGGAAGCTCACAAAGGGTTCTTTGGTGGTGGCTAAGTGCAAGAAGACTCATACACTTTATTCGATGCAAGGAAAAATTTGTAAAGGTGTTGTCAATGCACTTGAAGATGATACTTCTACCGAATTGTGGCACAAGCGGCTTGGCCACATGAGTGAAAAGGGGCTACAAGTTTTGTTCAAGAAAGAGCTTCTACCCGGTTTGAAAGGTACACATCTTAAAACTTGTGTTCATTGTTTGGTGGGTAAACAACATAGAGTTTCTTTTCATAAAAATGTTGCTTCTAGAAAAGAAAATGTTTTGGAGTTGATTCATTCGGATGTTTGTGGTCCTTTAAAAGTTAGAACACATGGTGGTGCACTTTATTTTGTTACTTTCATTGATGATTATTCAAGGAAAGTTTGGGCTTATCTACTAAAAACTAAAGATCAAGTTCTAGAAGTATTTAAGCATTTTCAGGCCATGGTTGAAAGAGAAACAGGGCAGAAATTGAAGTGCATCCGAACAGACAATGGTAGTGAATACATTGGGCCATTTGATGAGTATTGTCGCAGCCAAGGTATTCGGCACCAAAAGACAGTTAAGAAGACTCCTCAACAAAATGGCGTTGCCGAGAGGATGAACCGCACCATTGTGGAAAGAACAAGGTGTTTGCTTTCACAAGCTAAATTGCCAAGATCCTTTTGGGGTGAGGCAATGAGTACAGCGGTTGACGTGATCAATTTGTCTCCTTGCTATCCTTTGAATGGTGATGTTCCTGAAAGAGTTTGGACTAGCAAAGATGTGTCTTATGAACACTTGAGAGTGTTTGGTTGCCGAGCTTTTGTTCACATTCCAAAGGATGAGAGGTCCAAGCTTGATAGTAAGTCAAGACAATGTATTTTTCTTGGCTATAGGCGTGATGAGTTCGGGTATAGATTGTGGGATCCGGTCGACAAGAAAGTCATTCGAAGCCGTGATGTTGTGTTTCTTGAAGACCAAACAATTGAAGACTTTGGCAAAGGTGATCAACCGGAGCCAAAAACTAGTGATCTCATTGATATGGATCCATCTCCTTCATCTTCAGTTGATGATGAAAATGGGAGAGATGTGCAGCCACCTATTGAAGATGTAGAGGATGATGCTAATCCTAATGAAGTTGAGCCAGAAATTGAGGAAGAGCATCCAACTCAAGAACCGCCACCACAACTTGAGTTGAGGAAATCTACAAGGGACCGACAACCTTCAAGAAAGTATCCTCCCAATGAATTTGTGTTGATTTCTGATCAAGGGGAGCCGGAGAGCTACCAAGAAGCAATTAAGCATGCAAAGAAAAGTGATTGGAAAAAGGCCATGGAAGAGGAGATGAACTCCTTACTTGAAAATCACACTTATGATTTAGTGAAGTTGCCTAAAGGGAGGGAAATTCTGAAAAATAAGTGGGTTTTCAAATTGAAGAATGATAGGAAGAATCTGAGGTACAAAGCACGTCTTGTAGTGAAAGGTTTTGGGCAAAAGAAAGGTATTGACTTTGATGAGATTTTCTCACCGGTTGTGAAGATATCTTCTATTCGGGTTGTACTTGGCATGGCTGCAAGTATGAACCTTGAAGTTGAGCAACTTGATGTGAAGACCGCATTTCTTCATGGTGATCTTGAAGAAGAAATTTATATGGAGCAACCGGAAGGTTTTGTAGAGAAAGGGAAAGAGAAATTTGTTTGCAAATTGAAGAAAAGTTTGTATGGCCTCAAGCAAGCTCCACGGTAATGGTACAAAAAATTTGACTCTTTCATGATGAATAATGGTTTTTCTAAAACCACTTCGGACCATTGTGTGTTTGTGAAAAATTTCCCGGATGGCAAATTTATTATTCTTTTGCTTTATGTTGATGACATGTTAATTGTGGGTCAAGATTCTACCATGATTAACAGGTTGAAATTGGAGTTAAGCAAGTCTTTTGCTATGAAAGATTTGGGACCGGCAAAGCAAATACTTGGTATGAAAATTGTTCGTGATCGCAAAGAGGGACTGATTTGGTTGTCTCAAGAGAGCTACATTGAGAAAGTTCTTGAGAGGTTCAACATGGATAAAGCAAAGCCGGTTGGTTGTCCACTTGCATGTCACTTCAAACTTAGTTCGAATCAATGTCCTACAAGTGAGAAAGACAAAGAAGAGATGTTGAAAGTTCCTTATGCTTCAGCAGTTGGTTCTTTGATGTACGCCATGGTTTGTACAAGGCCGGATATTGCTCACGCCGTTGGTGTGGTGAGTCGGTTTCTCTCTAATCCGGGTAAAGAACATTGGGCAGCGGTAAAATGGATTCTAAGGTATCTTCGAGGGACTTCGAAGGTGTGCTTGTGTTTTGGGGATGGTAAGCCGATGCTTGATGGGTTCACAGATTCTGACATGGCTGGTGATGTTGATTCTAGAAAATCTACTTCGGGGTATTTGATGACTTTTGCAGGGGGAGCTGTGGCATGGCAATCTAAATTACAGAAATGTATTGCTCTCTCAACTACCGAAGCTGAATTTATTGCCATTACGGAAGCTTGCAAAGAAGAGTTATGGTTGAAGAAATTTTTGCAAGAGTTGGGTTTGAAGCAAGAAAAGTATGTGCTTTATTGTGATAGTCAAAGTGCTATTCACTTGAGTAAAAATTCTACCTTTCATTCGAGATCGAAACACATTGATGTGAGATACCATTGGATTCGTGATGTGTTAGATTCGAAATTGTTACAACTCGAAAAGGTTCACACAGATGATAATATTTCAGATATGTTGACAAAGATTTTGTCGAGGGACAAACATTTAAAGTGTCGAACTTTGGCGGGTATGGTTGATGTCTCCACCTAAGTCGGTAGGGGAAGAATTGTTGGGTATACCTCCTTATTGGAGTGTGGGACCCAATTGATTTTGGAAAAAGAGTTTAATTTGGTTTAGTATTAATTATAATATATTTTTATATATTATATTTAATTTGTGGAGGCCCAATCCAATTTGGTTACAATTAGGGTTTTGATAAAACAAACCCTAGAATTAACAATATGGATATATTGTTTATGTGAGCCGTTTTTGTCAAGGAGCAGCATATACTTGTCTTTGGTGAGATAGTGCTTCGGGTGGCTTTTGTGAAGCAGCATCAAAATTGATTTGAGTGCATCTTTGTTTGGGTGCTTTGGTGAAGTTGATCTGGTTCGTTATTTTGGGTCTTCAACAACTTTGGTTTTGAAGATTTTGGTTCATCTATTTGGTGAGGTCTTTCCTCTTGTTTATTTGTGATTATTTGGAATTCACCTAAGGGTGGTTTTGTGAGACCTTTCGTGTCTCGTTTGTAATCGTTTAGAACTTATTTGGTTGATAGTGGAATCAGATTTCGATCCCGTGGACGTACCTCACATTGAGGGAACCACGTAAAATTCTTGTGTTGCCTTTGATTTAATTTTTCCGCATTAGTTTTTATTCCCATTGATTGATTTACTTGTGGGAAATCACATCGATTTTCCCTAACATAAAGGTCATCTGCTAGATATGCAGAAGCTTGGTGAGTTAGTGAAAGTGAGGGTTGGGTTGTGGTTTAGATCTTCTTTGCCTAATGTCCATTACTCAGTGCATCACATTGTGGAGAATCTAAGTCATGTGAGGCTATGCATTTGAGATGTCTAGGTATGGGTGGCTACTGTTTTTTGCAGGTGGATGGGGGGTGGAGATCATTATATATATATATATATATATCTTTGTTTGCTAGTTTTGCTTCTGCTCTGTTTTTTCTTTTTGGTTGGTTTCTCACCAACCTTGGGGTGGTGCTATCAGATGATTGAGTTTGTTTCTTGGAGCCAACCTAGTTGGGATTGAGAAGTTAAGCTATGATGATGTTTGCACCTTCCCCCTTCCCCCTGTTTTTTCCTTTATTGATGTATCGTTGTTACTTTGTATTGGTTGATTTATCAATAAAGGTTCTTTGATTGATCCAAAAAAAAAAAAAATTGCAATTTAGGCTCAAATTTTTATATAACTGTAATTTGACCCCTAAATTTTTTGGGCCCTTTAATTTATGTGAAGTTAGACTGGGCCCCATTTTTGACTTACTAATACTATAAGGCCCCGTTTGTTTTCAGAGGTAGAATGGAGGGGATTGACCCCATTTGTTTTCAGAGGTAAATGGAGGGGATTGATAGTAAGGGGATTAATAGTGAGGGGATTAAGTAAAATTGTGTTTGTTTTGATGATAGTTGTTAGTGTAGGGATTGTCAAATTATTTTTATATAAAATAAATATAAAATAATAAAACAAATAAAAAAATACAAAAACATTGAACATTAATGTTTTTTTTAAAAAATGCCCAACATGTAAAAAATTTTAAAAAAATAAAAATAAAATAAAAAATTTCCAGAAAAAAATAAAACAAATAAAATAATGATTTTTACTTAACAAAAAATACAAAAAATTAAACATTAATGTTAAAAAAAAAATGCCCAACATGTAAAAAATAAAATAAAAAATAAATAAAAATAAAAAATTTCTAGTCTGCCGGACTATTTTTCTAATACCAAGTCCTTGAGGCCCATTCGAATCCCTTTGGGGAGGCCCATCCTAATCCAGAGCTCACTATCAATCCCCTCCCCATGTCTCAAAACAAACACAATATTAGTGAGTCCTACCTCACTATCAATTCCAATCTCCCCTTTAACTCTCCAAACAAATTGAGCTGAGGGCTTAAATAATATGGGACCCTATTTTTACTTTCATCATGATCAAACTTGACATCTCATTCTCAATGCTTATATTGTTTCTTTTTCTTCTTTATTATTGGGGTAAGTAATTTTTTTTCTAATTACTATAGTGATTTTAATTGCAATTTATGAGATTCCTATAATACTTTTCTGATTCAGTAACTATAGCCAACACAGCTTGGGATGGAGCTTCTAATTTCCCATTGATCAACGGAGGGAACTATGTTGGACCTAATCATCGTGTGGCACCATCTTCAGGGCCCCCACCGTGCAAAACAGTCAAGAAACAACATAATTCGTACAGTGTTGAAGACGAAGAAAAACTAGCGAGAAGTTGCGATACATGGACAAAAGTATGTTTTACAGCACATAGTATATATATCTATAGTCTATATAGGGTTAATTATATTTAAAACCTTTGTATTTGCACTAAAATTTCGATTTAGCCCTTTACTTTCAATTATCCCAGTCAATTTTTACAATTTAAGTCAAGTTAAAATGTCACTCTTTACTCACAGAAGTTGGCAGTTTTAATTGTGGCCTCGGAAATATATTTCATGTGTGGCACACATGCTAGTTACGTCAGTTTCACTAATACTAAATGAACATAAGAGTGATATTGCAAATTGATCTAAATTGTAATTGAAAGTAGAGAGATCAAAATGAAAATTTAATCAACATGTAAGATATTAAGTATAATTATTACTATATATATATATATATATAATATACACTTACATAGATGTAAATCCCAACTTCTCAGTTGAAAACCTCAAACTAAACTACAATAATTTGTGCTCCAACAACTTTGAATGTCAAGTTCTTTATTTATTTATTTCTTTTTGTTTTTTTCAACCCACTAGGTAATACTAATACACACATGGACATTTGCATTGAATGAGAAGGTAGAATTTTACAATTTCATTAACAACCCTATTTTATAGCACATTGATTTTTTCATTGGTATCCCAAATTCTGCAGATGGAAAAGCATCGCAAAAAGTTTTCCAGAGCGATCAGAAGAACAATTGAAGGTAAAGTGTTGACTTGCAACCCTTCCATACTACATCATAGATTTACCCAATAGAAAACTATTTAGACCATGTTTTTATGTTAATTTTTACTTTTTTTTATCAAAAAAATTGATTTTGTAATATGTATTTTATTTCCAATTTTTTTATTAATAGATATCTATTCGACTCCCCCAAGTTATAACCCTGACTACATTTGCATTGTGCTAGTAGATTGTATATATTGCAGTAAACGTCGTTCCGTGTATATACTTCTTTTTTTGTTTTTTTGTCACCATGTATATCTATTCAAGTGTTGCTTATTAGAATTGTTAGATATATCACCCCATGTTGAGGGGGTGATAATGCACCACTTGTGGACTCCCAACAATGGAGCACCCACTAGATAATGGTGGGGGTGGCTCACCAACTCCAACCCACTAGAGAGTGGAAGGAATTAGGTAGTGGCCAATCAAATCTCTTCATGCTTATGTATAAATAGAGGAAGAGAGGGTTGAAGAGAGTGTGAGTGAGAACCAAGAACAACAACGAGAGTGAGAGATGTGAGTTAGAGAAACCGTCTCCCTCGGTGTGAGCGAGGGAGACGGGTGAATGGGTGAGTGAGAATAGTGTGAGCTTCTCATCTGTTGTAATATTTCTGTAATCTCTCCATAAGTGATAAACGGTTACTCTCCCGTGGACGTAGGCACTATTGCCGAACCACGTTAAATATGGTGTCTCTTTTTGTTTAGGTGTGTTTTTCTGCTTGCTATAATTTCTATAAGATCTTGGGCGGATCTCCGATCCCAACAAGTGGTATTAGAGCCTCGTCGGAGCGTTTCGGAACAAAAACAGTGGGTTATTCGAAACTATCCAGAAATCAAGTTGCTTGAAATCAGGTTTTGAGTATACCAGGAGCAAGGTCTCGACGAGAGGAGTCCAAAAATGCAAAGAAGACACCTAGAGAAAACCGGACACGCGCTCACGCGCCACCAGAAGACTGCGCGTGAGGCCCAGTCTTAGCACGCGCTCTCACGCGCTGTACAGACAGACGGCGAGTTGGCCTAGTCGCACACATGCGCCCCACGCGCGGAGCAAGGAAGAAGGCGACTGGCGCGCGCGCGTGTAACCCACGCACTTCCACATGACGCCATGTCAGCATGCCATGTCATCGACACGTGGCACAGTCGTCAGTCAGAAGCTGCAACGTGTCCGCCACGTCAGCGTCCAGTCAGCACCACGTGGCAGCTACGCCAGTGCCACGTGGCAGCCACGTCATCGCCACGTGTCCGCCACGTCATCGTCTAGTCAGCCACTTCAGATGCCACGTCAGCATCCAGAGGAAAGGATCCAGTGTGATGCGGCAATGGTGCAGTCGCAGGAGAAAAAGGATCCGGTGCTTCGCGGCTAAGGTGCAGTTGCGGATCTGAGGCGTACAAAATATTTTGGCTAGATCTAAGCCATTTGGAGTCCGTTTTTGGCGATCCAGTAGTGGTTTTCAACTATTTAGAGTATTCCGGACACATCCGTACGGTCAGATTTTGGAATTGGAGTTTCTATAAAAAGAAGGCAGATTAAAGTGACAAACGGCGGTAGTGCGGCAGACGAAATATTCTGTTGGAACACGGAATATTCCTGAAATTCTGAAAATTACAATTTTGGCCCCTGTAGTTTGTGAAATTACAGTTTGGTCCCAGTGTTTGGAAAATTTGAAATTTTGCCCCAGTTTTGGAGAAAGTTTTCAGTGAGGTCCCCGGAAGTGCAGCGACGATTGGTCCTAGCTAATCGGACCGTTCCGGACGCAACCGCAAGGTCTGAATGGTGAAATTCTGAACAATTTTTAAAGACTGTTAAAACATGGGAGTTTGTCATCTTTAATAGTCGAAGGAAGGTTACCGGATATTGTGGAACGCTGCGGATTCACTGAAGAGTTTAGAATGGGCAGATTCTAACCAGATTGGACAACCAGATATAGATAGAGATAGATCATTGAAGACCAAAGGAGATCAAGCTTAATCAAATGGCAAATCAATGGAGATCAGGATTGGTCAAGGGCGATCAGAAGAATTGCACATGATTATCTCAAGATCAACAATGTCTAGGAAAGTTCTGTAAAAAAGACACTGTCTAAGGAGACTGGTTCTTAAGTGGGACCGATTGTGACCCCACCAGTCTTTCCTAGGAACTTTCCTGGTTGTTGAGGTGATTAGAAGATCTGGTTCAATCAAAAGTCCACTTCATCAATAAATAGATGATTTGGCAACCAGTGAAGGCTTAGAGGAATGTTGTGGCAGTTGGAGCTACTGTCAAACATAATACAAGAAGTACTGGTAGTATGTGAACGTAGAAAGGCAACAGCTGCAGCAGTACACACATAAGGTGTAGGAGCACGTAGTCACAATAGCACAGATGAGTACACAAGAATGTCATACAAGGTGCAGATATACAACAGTGCAAGAGTACGCAGCAGAATCGTACAAAGGTGCAGTGTGCCAGTTTTTGGCCTGGCAGCATCAACTAGTTCACAGAAGAAAGCTCCAGACAAAGAAATTGAAAGGAATAAGACGCTACAATGCGCACCCAGGGAGAGCAAATCTCTTTCTTTGTCCTGAATTTGGTTTGTGGCAGTGAAGTCGCGACGGGCACCCAGAGAGTTTGGGTGGAGTCACCTCAACAGGGAAACGGTGAGCATTCTATTGGAGGATGCAAGTACCTGGTGATAGAGGTGCGAGCCATGCAAGATGATGTGTGGCAGTTAAAGACATTCCAAGTAGGAGGTGCAGATTCACTCCGGATACTCGGTGGAATGGAGGCATATTTGTACAACGGTGTTTTATCATCCATGTGGGTGATGGGGGTGATTTATTTTGTTCACCAAGTTGAAGCCAATTGGAAGCCAATTGAAGACCTTTCAGAGTCAGTTGCAAAAGTTATCAGTTCATTTGGAGACTCTTGGGTTAGTTACAGAACTTCAGAGTTCATTGGGTTTTTCTCTAGGGGATAGAGAGAACCAGCATTGGCAGAGTGTACTATGGAGATTTGGCATATGTAATAAGTCCAAATGGTAGTACTTTATTGGCATTGGCCTCTGTGGAGGCGTTGGAGATCTTTCATGGATCGTTGTTGGAAGACTTACATCTGGTGAAGCCTTGGTTTCTGCATTTGTCGATTTGGAGAAGGTGTGACAATCTACTTCAGATCTTAGTGGAGCTTTGGTGTTTTTGTTCAATGTCTATTGGAGGCATTGTTGTTGGCGGTCTTTCACGGATTACTGGCGCCTTTTAGAGTCGTGGTTTATTGAGATTCATTATCACAGCTGGGATCTATGATCATGTCTGATTAGATCTAGGGGTGTCTCCGGTTTGTGAGACTTGATTGTTTCTTCTTCTTGTGGATTTTCATTTTCGTAATCTGTTCCATATTCGAAGACATCAGCTATTGGTAGTCTGGGTGACGATTCAGACTCTGGGTGTTTGCTTCTCTGGAAGTGGTTTGACCGTTGGTGTTCATTGAAGATTGGAAGAGATTGTTGCGGAGAAACGTGAAGATGGTGATTTTGTGAATCTCATGTGTTGGGATCCATCCCTTAATCTGCCATTGGATTTGGAGGGATAGATCGTTTGCAGACTCGGTGGAGTCAACGGGGACTGTTGGAGTTGTGCATTTACGGTGCACGCGCCTTTGGCCGGTTTTTGGCAACTGTGAAGATGGTGCATCATCTTGTGTTTACCGGTTGGAATGGCAGTTGGAGGAATCTGGAATTTGCTCGACACTTCAGAATTTTTGGCTCTTGGTATTTTGTAAGTTCATTTGAAGTTTGTTCTGATACTTCTGAACTGGTTAGAGCCTAACTGCATCCACAGTCCAGTTTTGTTTGGTAGAGAACTTGCCTCAGTTCTCGGAGAATTTGTTTGGCTCTCTTGATTAATTCGAGCTTGAAGAGAGCAGTATTGTGTTCGATGGTTGATCGGACATGATGTTTTTGGTACCGCTTTCGAAGTTGCTTTGACGGAGAATTTGAAGCCTCTCTTGTTTACTCTCCTCAGCACTGGTTCAAGCGGGTTGCTCACTATGTTTTGTTTGGAGTTGTCAAGGACAACTTGTTTGGCGCCTATGGAAATCGGAACTTGGCACTATGGTGGAGCTTGAGTTGCAGAAAATCGAAGAGCTAGCTCGATTGGTTCTGCATGTTCTTTGCATTGGCTCAATGTGATTTTGAGCAATGGAATCTACTGTGTTTTTTTTGGGAAAAGCGCTTGTGTTTTGTACAGCAGATGGTATTCAGTTTTGACTGAACGGTTGGATACATGGGTTATGGTATCGGTTTTTTGATTCTGTGGCGGCGAACGCACCTCTTAATAAAACAGAGTAATTGCAGATCTCTCAGGCGAGCCCGAGCGCAGGAGGAGAGATGGAGCCACGATGAGCACTCAGGAAGTATGGGTGTGGGTACTATGCTAGGTGTTGCATAGTTGGTGACTTGTACAGATCTGTTGAAGTTGCTTTGGAAGAAAGAGCTACTGTCAACCATCATTTGGTAGTACAATTGATAGATACGCAGGTAATGCGTATCACTGAACTGGAGATCAGGGATTGCAAAAGGCATGAACAATAAGTGTATGGAAACGCTGGGAAGTTGTTCAAGAATGCAAAGGGCAAATGCTGGTAGTTCAGGATAGTTCAAGGGAAACTCCGAGCAAAGAAAACCAGGAACTTTGACTAGACAAAAGAAGAGTTTTCTATTGCTCCAATGACTGGTCCTATGAGGTAATGCATGACAGTCAAGGGCATCCTAGCAGGGGGTGCAGGACATCCAATCAGGGGGTGTCGGATATCTTGGTTACGCAAGTTCAAGCATAGCAGGTGAAGACATCCGAGACAGGAAGCGTGGAAGAGATCTGTGGGAGATAAGAGCAGAGGCTCTCTCCAAATCAGAGAGTGGTGTGAGTTGAGTTGAGGATGTATGATTCCCTTCTCCTCTTGTATCTCTGGTGTATTATCTCTAGCTTCAGGGGATGCAGCATTCTATTAAAAATTTGGGCGTGACAAGTTTAGCAGCAGTGTGTGCAGTGGATCACCTCACATGGGTTGAGGGGGTGATTTGTTAGATATATCACCCCATGTTGAGGGGGTGATAATGCACCACTTGTGGACTTCCAACAATGGAGCACCCACTAGATAATGGTGGGGGTGGCTCACCAACTCCAACCCACTAGAGAGTGGAAGGAGTTAGGTAGTGGACAATCAAATCTCTTCATGCTTATGTATAAATAGAGGAAGAGAGGGTTGAAGAGAGTGTGAGTGAGAACCAAGAACAACAAAGAGAGTGACAGATGTGAGTTAGAGAAACCGTCTCCCTTGGTGTGAGCAAGGGAGACGGGTGAATAGGTGAGTGAGAATAGTGTGAGCTTCTCCTCTGTTGTAATATTTCTGTAATCTCTCCATAAGTGATAAACGGTTACTCTCCCGTGGACGTAGGCATTATTGCCGAACCACGTTAAATATGGTGTCTCTTTTTGTTTGGGTGTGTTTTTCTGCTTGCTATAATTTCTATAAGATCTTGGGCGGATCCCTGATCCCAACAAGAATATGCTACTATGCTCACATGAGGTGGTGTTTTTGCTCATTGGGAGTTTGCAGAAAAAGTGGAAAGACGTGATGGAAAAAGCAGGCACTAATAAAATGGACAAGAACAATAAGAGGCTCCATATTTTTGCCGCTGTTGTCTACGTTAATATTAAAAAAACATCCAAGTACAAGCAGAAATTCCCAAATTGGTTTGAGGAAATCGAAAATGATGATCGAGAAATAAAGGCAGATGCAGAAGCTTGGTTCCGTGAAGTTAAAAATTCACCAAGTTCATCTCTACAGAATTAGACCAAGCAAGACTATGTTTGGATCAAGGGTTTGAAATTAATAAAAAATAGTGTCGGGTTGTAGTATCTGAAGTTTTTTTTTTTTGTTTTTTACTTTTAATTTTTAAATGGGGATTGTAGTATCTGGAGTTGAATGCTTGTGTGTTTAAGAATCTTAATGTATTAACAGTGTGGGAAAGTCTATAGTACATTTTGTCCAAAAAATGTACGGTACATAAAAAATCAATGGCTAAGATTGAGCCACATCATTAAAAGTGACCTGCTAAACAGGTCACTTTTTATAGTTATGAGCCAAAATCATATTTCTTCATAACTATAATCAAATTGATCATAACTTAGTTATAACCACATCTCATAACTAACACCATTTTGTTCATAACTAATATCACATATTTCATAACCACATCTTATAACCAACACCATTTTGTTCATAACTAATATATTTCATAATCATAATCACATATCTCATAACCAACACCACTTTGATCATAACAAATATCACATATCTCATAACCATTGATCACATATCTCATAACTACTACCCACATAAATCATAACCACATTTCATAACCAACCCCTTTGAGTCATAACCAACATTACATATCTCATAACCACTAGTCACATATCTCGTAACCAACACCTTTTTGTCATAATCAATACCACATATCTCATAACCACTAGTCACATATCTCATAATTAATACCTTTTTGCTCATAATCACACCACTTTGATCACAACCAACATCACATATCTCATAACCACTAGTCACATATCTCATAATTAACACCTTTTTACTCATAACTACCCCACTTTGATAATAACCAACATCACATATCTCATAACCATTGATCACATATCTCATAACTACTACCCACATGAATTATAACCACATCTCATAACCAGCCTCTTTGAGTCATAACCAACATCACATATCTCATAACCACTAGTCACATATCTAATAACCAATATCACATATCTCATAGCCAATAGTAACATAACCAATATCTCATAACTCATAACCATTAATACATATAGCATAACCAAACACCCTTTGACACCACTTTGCTCATAACCATTACCCACATATCTCATAACTACTGACACATATAGCATAACCAAACACCCTTTGACACTACTTTGCTCATAACCATTACCCACATATCTCATAACCACTAACACATATAGCATAACCAAACACCCTTTGACACCACTTTGCTGATAACCATTACCCACATATCTCATAACCACTAACATATATAGTATAACCAAACAACCTTTGACACCACTTTGCTCATAACTATTACCCACATATCTAATAACCACTAACACATATAACATAACCAAACACCCTTTGACACCACATTGCTCATAACCATTACCCACATGCCTCATAACCACTAACACGTATAGCATAACCAAACACCCTTTGACACCACTTCACTCATAACCATTACCCACATATCTCATAACCAACATCACATATATCATAACTACTAATCACATATCTTATAACCACACCACTTTGATCATAACCAACATTACATATCTCATAACTACTAATCACATATATTATAACCAAACACCCTTTGACTTATAACTATATCACTCTGCTCATAACCAGAATCACATATCTCATAATCACTAATCATATATCTCATTACCTTTACCCACATATATTATAACCACATCTCATAACCAACACCCTTTGTTTCATAATCAATATCACATATATCATAACCACTAATCATATATCTCATAACCACTACCCACATATCGTGGCACACCCAAGTCTGCTCGCGCCCTGGGTAGACCCAACCAAGCTCGAGCCTAAGCCCAACCTAAGACCCTGGGCTATGTGTTCTAGAGCCCGGCCCGGCCCGACCCTGGTGTGTTATGGAGTGTGACCTATCCTATGAGCTCGGCCCGAAATTTTCTTTCCTATCTAGCTCGACCCAACCCCAACGGCTCCCTGCCTCCCCTGTCAGTGCAATGGTAAAAAATTTAATACAAAACAATTTGAAAGAGTCATATAACCGTTAATTCCACCAACAACCAATTTTATTTATTTTTATTTTTATATATATAAATTAGCCCCTCCCTCCTAAGTCCTATAAATATCACCCCTCTCACATTTTATTTCTCACAAACAAATCTGTCTCTCAAACTCTCATTCTCTCTGAACTCTCAATTCTCTCAATTAATTTTGAAGTGTCATCCCTAAGTGACAATTGCAATTGATCACCTATCTCTATTTTAGATTTATTTTTAGTCATAGTATCTTCATTAAAGATAATAGAAATAATAATATACAAACGATATACTTTTTAAAATATCTATATACACTTATAGACATATATATATATATATATATATATGTAATTTAACTAAATTTTAATAAAAAATATGCTAAAAAAAATTATCTATGACGTGATTTTATTTTGTTCTATTAAATAATTTTTCTCCTAAATTTTTTTTCTCAACTTTTCTTCATTTTTTTCTCCACTCAATTTTCTTTCCCTTGATTTGTCCTAGTTGTGCTTGAGCTCTCTCTATTTGTTAATCAGACTTCTCCATTTCGCTCAAATCATCGAACAACCATCGTTGATAGTTCTTCCTCACTAGATTCTTCTTCTCTATACTCTTGTGTTTCTGCAATAGATCCTTGAACTTATCGCTATTCTCTCTGTCTATTTCAACACTATTCATTCTGGTGATATTTCTCTATCTAGCAAATGCATTTATCTCGAAACTCTAGCTCTTTCACATTAATATGTCATGCATATACAAACCTTTGGCCGTAGTTATGATTTGAAAGGTTTTGTTATTATCAATTTGTACATATGTTATAGAACTGTTGAAAAATGAATATTACGCATTTTGTTGTACTGTTCTGCTATCTCAGCTCTTTTCATCCGTCAAACTTCTCTCTCATTCCTTACTGTCATGTAGATATCTCCGATGTTCCTTATCGGAAACAACACCATCTTTGACATTATTTTCACAGGCGATAAGTCCGTTCGGTCTCTCTTTCTCATATTCCCTTTCCTTTCGCTCTATTGGTTAATCTTCTCTAACTCTCATTTTCTGTTCCATGGCTTTAAGTCGTTGATTAAATTATTTAATTATTGTCATTACATTTTGTGTTTATCTGTATCATTAGAGATCCCGATTGGTGATTCTACGATTTTTAGTGATTTGTTAGTCATTTTATGATAATTGTTATGAAACTTTGTTGCTTGATTACGATATTTGTGGTTTATAAAAAAATTTGTATATTTTTGCTACATTAATTAGTTGTGTTGTTACGCATTTTGTGATTGATGTTATAGAATTTTATGGGTTGGTTATGACATTTGTAATTTGTAAAAATTTTGATTATTTTTATTATGCCAATTAGTGGTGCAGTTACGCATTTTGTAGTTGATGTTATTAAATTTTGTGAATTGGTTATGACATTTGTGGTTTTTAAAAATTTTAGATGTTTTTGTTACACCAATTAGTGCATAGTTACATAATTTTTGGTTAATGTTATGAAATTTTGGGAATTAGTTACGACATTTGTGATTTTCTATAATTTTAAACAATTTTGTTATGCCAATTAGTGATGCATTTATGTATTTTGTATTTTATATCACAAAACTTTGTGACTTGATTACGATATTTATAGTTTCTAAAATTTTAAATGTTTTTATTACGCCAATTAATAGTGTGATTATACATTTTGTAGTTGATGAGTAAAATACTTTTTTTTATTTATTAATTTTACTTAATAAAAATAGATGAGGATTTATATTAAAAATAAATAAAAAAAATTTGAGTGTAAATTGACAAAATTATAAATTAATAATTTATTTTATTATAAGTCTCTAAATATTTTAATTTTTTTTTATAATGATTACATAATTTCCCCCAAATAATTTCCTTGAAAAATTTGGAACAAACATCCAAATTTTGTGAAAATCAAAATTCCCTCCTTTTATGACAAATCCCTTAGACCCTTTGTTCATCCCAAACGTCTTCGAAAGTTTCTCTCTCTCTATCTCTCTCTCTCTCTCTCTCTCTCTCTCTCTCTCTCTCTCGGTCGTTGCCACTGCCCTTGCCACCGTCGAGACCTGTTTTGCTTTCGCCACCGCATCCTCCACCACGGAGAAAAGCTCCCAAAGCTGTTGACGAAGATCTCTATAGGTTCTCGCTGGAGCTCGTTCTCGCCAAGCACCGAAGAGTGAGTTTATTCCTCTGCCCTTTTCTTTTCCTCCTAGTTTTAGCAAGCTACATGCACCGAAGAGTGAGTTTATTCCTCTGCCCTTTTCTTTTCCTCCTAGTTTTAGCAAGCTACATGCCTCAATGTATGTCTCTCTCTCTCTCTCTCTTTCTCTCTCTCTCTCTCGCTCTGCAGCTTGTTTGTCTCCCTTTCTCCATCTCCATTCTATGAAACCCTAGACTGAAATCCCCTTCTTCGAAACTACCCCTTTCACCTTTGTGAACTCACTGGGTTGGTTTATGAAATTAGGAAAATATGATTTGAATAGGTTTAGGTTTTTTATGTTTGTTAGTTGTGTTGATTCCATATATATATATACTTAAAATTTCTCAAACCTCAATAGCATCAGAAATTTTGAGAATTGCTTATAATTCCCCACCTACAACTTTGAGTGTAAAGTCCATGTTTTTCTGTGGCAGAATCATAGGGGGAATTGTAGTATCAAAAATCAAGTATATAGTAATTTTTCAAAATTTTATATAATTCTTTTTATGATGACATGATAAATATATGAATATTTGCACAAATTTGCGTGATTTATCATGAAGATGACTTCCAAAATGTTGGAAACTAGACTAATAAGTTCAAAGAGTGACAAAGATACAAAGTACCCACCTTTCCATCAAAGAATAACAAACAACCCAAAATATGGACTCGTCAACTAGTGGTTCGAAAATTAATCTGAAAACTCCCGTGAATCCAATATTTTTGACCTAGACGGAAATATATAAGAAAAAATATTAAAGTGGCATCTTATGGTAAAATTTTCAATAACCGAACATTCTTTACTTTATATCATGTTATCCAATTTTTTAGTCACCTATTATTTTTCAGAGAGAGTGAAAGAGAACACATTGATTATCTATAAAATAAGTATTAGAAGTACTATACACACAATAAATAAATAAATAAATAATAAAAATAAAAATAAAAAGTGAAAATAAAATAGATTTCAGAGTAGTTTTGTAATAGTTTTGCTACTAGGAAAAAGTTTTTATTGATATGAGAAATAAGTTGAAGATCACCTATATAGGTAATCCAATGCCGACTCTAGTTTTAACATCAAGTATGATACTTTCCATCCCATTGCATTTTCAATTCCATCGTGATTCCCTTAGCATTGCCTTCAATAATTGGAACCCCTAAAAAGATCAACAATTTTCTATCAGTACCTTAAAAAATATTAAAAATAAAATAAAATTGATGGTCCAAATAAATTTAAATTATTTCCTTCAATTCTTGTGTCTATTCTTGAAGATGATTGGCTCTACCTCTGGCCATAATAATTCCATAAAGTGAAAAATAAAAAAAATATATATATTTAAAGATTAAAGAAACATAAGTTGTGGAGTGAATTTTGACTTGCTAATGTGCAATAACTTTAGACCAATCCAATCTGATAGGCCATTCTTTTCTCATTTGATTTTCTTAGAAGAATGTAATTGTAAATTGAGAAGTACAATTCTTTCCAAAATCTATGAAAGCATTGGGATAAAAATTAGTTAAATTTCCTTGTTTACATTTTATGGAATTCTTTCTTTCAACTTAATTAGAAACTTAAAAGATGATAAATTACTTTTAACAATTACTAAATTTGAAATTAAGTCGAATTTATATAAGTAAGTTCTCATATTATTAATGGTGATTTGGGATTTTTTAGTCTCATCAAAGATCAAACATAAATCAAACAAACCTGTGAATTGTGGAGCCACAGTACCAAGAGTCAACTTTGAAAACTTGAGAGATGATAAGATAACTGATCTATATTGTTCGAAAATTGGCTTAGTAGAACTTCGAATTAGCTCTGATGCTGCTTATGCCACCATGTGTCAAAAATGAAGTAATTTAAGTAAAAAAAATAATAATTTGGAAAATACACTCCCACATTTTTTTATTATATTTTAATTTTTTTTGGAAAATAATAAACTAGCACAAAATAAGAAGAAAATTATGTGAATGTGCTTTGCTTTCTATAACGTTAACCATCGTATTTCCTTAACGTTATGTTTGGATCATGGATTTAGCTAGGGATTTGGAAAGGAAAAGGGAAAAGGTGTGTTGAATGTAATTATAGTTCATTGACATTTCACCCACATTTTTCCATTTCCTTTTCAAATTTCTACTCATATCCATGATCCAAACACAACATAAAAGTTCTATCAAGATTAGAAAATCCAATAAAAATAATCCAAATCCAGTAGTCCAATAGTTCAATAGGCCGGATACGAAGTTTTCAAAAAAAAAATAATCCAATAGTCCATCCATTTAGAAGCTACTCAGCTTCACCTTTGACATAGGAAACTACTAGGAAATTAACCAAGTTATGGTCTTATCAAATAATCTAATAGTTCATCCAATCAAATAATTTTTTTTCGTATATATTTTTATTTAATTTTTTGTTGAAGTGGTCAAACGGTTGGTTGTGGTACATTGTTTAAGTGTTAATTTATGTAATGGTTATTGAGACTTTGAACAAAGGTAGTAGACTTTCATCTCTATTATTGTTTATGCAGTTTGTTAATGTCAAAAGACGTGCAAAATTATATTTTCTGTACATAGATTCTTTCTTTTCTCCCCACAATCATTAATTTCCTTACGTATTGTCTTCTTTACTAACTCTATTTCAATGTTCTGTTTTTGTTTGTCATAGGTCCTCAATTTCTCCATCTTAACATAGAAGTAAAGCTATACCTTCTCTGTCCCTTCCTCTCTAGCGGTTGCATTAGCAGGTGTGCTTTTTAATTTATTTGCTTATAATTAATGGCAGGGCACTGGTGGGTGTGTTTTTTTTATTTGTTTATTTTAATTTATAGTAGGATACTTGTGGGTGTGCTTTTTTTTTTGTTGCAATTAATAGCAGGGCACTAGTGGGTGTGCTTTTTTTTTTTTATTATTTGTTTATTTTAATTGATAGTAGGGCACTGGCGGGTGTGCTATTTTATTTATTTGTTTCATGTTAATTGATAGCAGGATACTTGGTTATGTGTTTTTGAATTTATTTGCTTTGAATTGATAGTAGGCCACTACTAGAAAAGGTAGTATTGGCCACGAAATCTTTTGCGACGGTTTAAAAATCGTCGCAAAAACCATGTTTTTGCCACAGTAAATGATGCCGTCGTCAAATAAATTTTTTTGCGACGGAAAACCCAAAACCGTAGCAAAAAATAGCATTTTATGCGACGATTTGTCACTCGTCGGTTTTGGTTTTTTTTTTGCGATTATTTATTTTTTTTGCGACACTATTTATTTCTTCGTCGCAAAAAAACTTCTTTTTGCTTCCCACACCGTTCATCTTTGCCCTGTCTTCCATACCCTTTCAGTATCCCCTTCTCAGATCAACAAAAAAACAAAGAAAAAAAAAACAGTCTGCCTTCTCCCAGTCGTCTCTTTCCATCTCGAAGCCCTAACAGCACCAGCGTGGGAAGAATTCTAGGTAACCCTCCTCTCCTATCCTTTTCTTTCCTCTCACACTTGCTCGCACAGACCCTCACAATCTCTCTCTCTCTCTCTCTCTCTCTCTTTCTTGCTCTCGCTCTCGCATTACCCTCACAGACTGTCTGTAGCGGCGGTGGTGGCGAGAACAAAACAAACCCTCCGACATCTAGGTATCTCTCCTCTGCTGTTCTCTCCTCCTTTTCTCTTCTTTTGCCTTCACTTGAATCAAACCCTCTTCATTGGAACCCTAGAAAGTGGTGAAGAGGTTGGAGATTGAGAGAGCGGGGATTGGAACCCTAGTTTTAAATCTATATAAAACTTAATATTTGCATATTTATGGCTTAAATTTTAAATAGTGAGAGATGAGAATTATCTATTTCAATACTTAGTTGAATGTTCTTCTTACAAGATGATACACTTCTTATTCCTTTCGTACATGCTTCCTGTAATGAGTATGACGTTGAGCCTCTTGTTGCTGCTTGCAATCCAAGATTTGGTGATTACCAATGGTATTGCTCATTTATGGAAATATGTGAATTGAAGTTTTGAGTTTGTCACCTGTAAAATTTCTCAGGTTTTTATAGCAATGGAGATTCTTGTATACTTTTTTTTGAATTGTTAAATTGGGGATTTCTTTTGAGGCAGCAATAATGCCATGAGCTTATGGACAAAAATAAGAGGCAAAATTGGTAATGAGAAGAGGACTTTTCTCTGGTTTGACCGCTGGCATCCTTTGGGGCCTCGTCATAGAAAGTTTGGGGATAGGGTTATATATGACTCTGGTATTCAGGCTCAAGCTAAGTTTGAGTCTATTGTCAATGGCTTTACTTGGAGGTGGCCTAGTTACTAGACTTGGGAGTTAGATGAGATCAAGAGTAGTACACCTGAGCATTTGAGACCCAGTTTGAGTGAGGACTTGATTGTTTGGAAACCTTCTATTGATGGTATATTCTTTATAAAGTCAGCTTGGAATGAATGGAGGCCTAAGGGTCCCAAGGTTAATTGGTCTACTCTGCTGTGGTTTAAGTGTCATATTCCTAGAGTTAGCACTGTAAGTTGGCTTGCTTTCCAAAATAGACTTAGCACCTTGGATAAGATGATTATGTTTGGTATTAATGTATTTGCCACACGTGTATTGTGTGAGGAGCAAAATGAGGACCACAATCACCTATTTTTTGGCTGCTTTTTCTCTCAAAGAATTTGGCAGTCTTTGCAGGTGAAATGCAATGGGCAGTGGCCTTATCTTCCTTTGAGCAACTTAATTGATTGGTTTTCTACTCATACACATGGTAAGTCTTTGTTCACTACCATTTACAAACTTGTGCTTACTTGCTCCATCTATTGTATTTGGCATGAAAGAAATTACAGAATTTTCCAATCAAAAAAGTCTAATGAGAACTCTGTGCTGAGTAGGATTAAAAATCTGATCAGACATAGATTTTTGCCTGTGAGCAAGTTTAAAGCTGATCAGGCTAATGATTGGCATATAAAGGAGTGGTCACTTTCTCCTTCTATTGTTCAATCAAATGGCTAATGTTCTGTTTACAGGTACACTAAAGTTGGTTAGTGTGTTTTTTTTTTGGATTCATTAGCTAACTGTGGTAGGTTTGGCTGGTACATTGTAGGGAAGAGGGTTGAGTGATGGGAGTCCTAAAATAGGTTAGTGAGTGATATAGTGAGTTTCTTTGAGGGTTGAGTATGCGAGCCCTCAAATTCTTTCTAACTGTTTGTTCATGCAGGTCCTAAGTTGGCTCTTTGTTAGGGATGTGTGTTGAGTGTTAGTGAGCTAAAAGTTAAGGGAGCTTGTGCGTTTACCCTATATTGAGGATTGATTGATATGAGTTTGCATATTTGTTATCTTTGTTTGCAGCAGGGTAGTCTGCTGAGAGTTGGTGGGCTTAGTGACAGAGCTTATATTTCAGGAAATCCTTTGCTTTTGAGTGCTTGTTGAATATTCCACTGTGGTGTTGATCTCTTGGCCTTTCAGGATCTCTTCATGGAGGTAGTTGGCAAGTCATCCATTTATGTGGAATTCTTTAAGTTGCTGTAGCTGGGTGCACCTTTTTTATGTCTCTGGATGCCCTTCATGGCTCCTAGTGGTGCTGCTGCTGTCAGTGTGTTGTTGAGAGTTTCCTATTGTGGTGCATGGTGAGAGTCTTCTGTAATGGTGCATGGTAGTGTGCCTGCTGTCTGTGTGCTGCAGTTCGTGTGGTTGTCTCTTGTTGCTGGTATTCAAGCTGGTTCTTTTTGTTTGCTGCAGTGCTGGGTTTGGTAGCTTTCTAATTCAGTGAGCTGCTGTTATGGTAGTATGCTGCAACTGGTTTGGCAGATCTTGGTTCGCTCAGGTAGTTGTAGTTGCTTCAAAGCGCTGCTGATTCTAGTCTCTACGTTTCCAGAATATACTGCTTTGTGTTGCTGTTTTCTGGTTTTTTCTGTTTGGGTTCTACTCTCTCATGTGGGCTGTACATGGTGTCTTTATTTTTATGGGTTATAGTCTAGGTTTTTTTTTTTTGGTTATTATGTTTGATCTTTTTTTATGGTGGTCGTTTAGGTTTTGGTTTTAGCAGTTTGTTGGTAGTTTTTTTGTTTTCTTCAGTTTTTGCTCTGCTGGGTGTTTTTGTATATTTCTATTAGGGCCAGGGGAATTCCCCTTGTATTTGTGTAATCTTTTGTCTTTTATTTTATGACTTATTCACCCAAAAAAATGGATAGGAAAGCTATTGATAATTTTTTAAAGCAATGGATAGCAATATAAAATTATGGGCTATCTTGGTTACTTCTCTTGGTGTGAAAATCTTGTTTGCTAAAAAATATTGTTGCTACTGCAGAGCAGCCAAGAGATGCTAATAAACAGTATTGAAACATGGTCACTGAAACTTACAGTCAAAAGGGCAGTGGTTGACTTTTCCTCACCCAACATTGCTAAAGAAATGCATGTCGGCCACTTACGATCTACAATTATTAGAGACACTCTGGCCCGCATGCTAGAGTTTTCAAATGTTGAGGTTCTTCGGAGATACCATGTTGGTGACTGGGGTACACATGTAAGTGTGTGTGTGTGTGAGCACATGCATATCTGTATCTGTGTGTTTGTTTTCTCTCTTTTATCTTGAAATTTTATATAAGTTCTGTCAAAATTATTTATTTTTTGATGAGGGTTAGTAATGGGTTGTCCTATTTAATGAGTTAACCTTTTCATTTGGATCAAAAATTCAAATTGTCCACGTTTATTCACTGTATGAACTGCTAATATTTGTTTTTATAACAATGTTCTGGAATCTTCAGGGAGGACTCTGCAGTTCTTGGTGAAGCTGGGGTCAATATGATGAAACCTTCTGAAACAGAACGCCAAAGTGATGCTATGGCAGTTCAACATGCATTTGCCAATGCAAAAAAGGTATTGCGCATAAGAAAGGGCTAAAAAATCACACGTTCTTTTATTATGGAATTGCTTTTTTCTTTTCTTTTTATTTTATTTTCTTGAATCTGACTTTGAATTTTCAAATTTTGGTTGTTACGTTATATCTAGGATTCTTCAATTTCAAATTCAAAGTCACAATCATATGTTTTGAAGCTAATAGCAGCATCCCCCCCTGTGAATCATGATGTTCCATTGCCCCTAGTTCCACAACTCCAAACTGCTCCAAGGTTATTGCCGTTGAGAGTAGCTGCCATGTTTAAAATACTAGTGAGTGCCTTTAGCTGCAAGAACACATCTCTCTCTCTCTCTCTCTCTCTCTCTCTCTCTCTCTCTACTGTAATATTTTTTAAAGTTCTCGTCTGGACTTTATGCAATGATTTATTAGCCCCAGACCTTGCATTCACCCTCACCTTCCATAAATGTTCAAGGTACTTGTGTTCATATGCATTCTGCTTAAAAGTCGAATGTTTTGCGGTGATGCTTGTTGGTGTCAGTTCTGGATTTGTGATGTGAGAGCTGCGACCTCAAAAGCATTGATTCCACTATGCTTTCTTGGCTTAATACATGTCACAGCTGTTGCTTGTTTGTCTTTGGATGTCTCTCTGTTGTCCCCATAGGAATGCTACATTTTACTGGTGATTTTCAAATTTATGAGATCTTGTGGTTGTCTCACGTCATTGATAGAAGGCATTAGACTGCCCTGGGAACCTGAGATTAGTTGATAAAGCACTGTGAGCATAATTCTAGGGTCAGTGATGCATACAAAGTGGTGGATGGTGATGATTTATATAACTGATGTTGGTAATGATGCTGGCTAGTATGAGGTTGACTAAGAATTTGTAAAAGATCCTTTAGTTACTGGTCATTATAAGCCACTGATGCCTGATCAATATGAGTGTTCCATTTTTTCCCTTTCTGATATAATTAAATCTAATAATGTTTGTTTGTTATTCAATTAAGTGGAGGCTTTTGTTTTTCAATTAAGTTAATTTAGTTACCTTTGTTTCTTATGCTAGGCTGAACTAGTGAGGAGTTAAAAACATATCATAGCACTTGAAAAAACCAAACAGGGTTCAGCTATCTGTAATTTGATTTTATTCTTTTCTAGCTTGATTTTTTAGCAACATAAGAATAATTTGTTGTTTTCTGGAAATTATGAACCAAGTACTGCATTGTTTGCCTAGTACTCGATCTATGCCATCTTGCTATGGTAGGCACAAGAAAATCCGAAAGATGCTGATTTCTCTCCCCTCCCCCCCCCCTTGCATATAAAATATTAAGTTCCTTGAAAATAGTTTTTAGCATATGAAACATTTTCTTGTTCAAAAATACCCAAGGGCAAGTAGTGTATCTCAAAATTGAAGAAACAGATTCTGTACTTAGAATCTCTTTTCCAAGTTGTTTTAGTCAATGTTCTGACTTCTTTGTTGTTCCTATAGCACACTTTGGTTGGCTTGTCATCATCTTGTTTTTTTGAGCTTCAGGGGTGAGTGCCCAGCTCCAACTTGTTGATGTGTGACTAAACAATTCCAGATATATATATGTATATATATATCTTGACATTTATCTTTACGTTCTTCTCAAAGTGTTCTTGTTCCTTTTTGTTGCCATAGGAACATCTGAAGTATTTCCATTTTGTATTGAATTGTAAAGAGACAAGGATTAAAATCAAAATTCAAATTATTTCTCAAAACGAAGTTGTGTCCATCTAAGCATGCTGTAAAATGGTTGAAATATGACAGTTCTGAAAATTTTTGTTTGTCTTATCATCTAAGATGGAGGACATTAAAAGGCTATATTCATTTATCCAAATAATAAAAAGGGAGTAGCCTGTTGGGGAAATTGAAAGCTAACAATGCAACAAAATATTTTAGTTAGTATAGCTTCACTTATTAATATACTTCACTACTCTGGAAAAAAAAGGAGGGGGGAGGGGGACTTTGCTGCTCTTTATTTGAATTTATAAATATTTCATTGTTTCCATTACTTATCTGAAATGTTGACATATCTGAGTCAAATGAAAACTGCATTCTTACACAAAGTTTTGATCTTTGCTTGCTGGTCGTTCTTAGGTACCCACAGTGCTTGATGAGCAGGGAGCACAACTCTTTGCAATTGCTGTACTTGTGATTTCGAGAACTTGGATATCAGATCGCATTGTCTCTTTAAATAGTATTCTTTTCTTTTTTATTTTCCTAAATTAATTAAACTTTATGATGTTCTTGGAAATTGAGAAGCTTTTGTGATTTAAATGCGTTAGTTTTTTCAGGGACAACTGTAAAATATGTTTTAGAGCAAGATAAGGCGGCCTTCACTCGGTTGATTGGTGTTAGTATTCTTCAGAGTGCTGCATCTTCTTTTGTTGCACCTTCTTTGAGGTAAACTATACATTGAACATTTTCTTAATTTCCAACCAAATTACATCACTTAATACCCACAAAAATGAAGTACAAAAACCTTCTAAAGACTCCGTGAGAATTCCTATATTACTAAAGACGTTTTGCTAATGGGAACTCGTTATTTGCTACTTTTCAACTAAAACTTGTGATTGCATCCTTGCATGGCATCAGCATGAGTCTTTTTTAGTCTTGAGAATGTGAATGAATTGTAAGGGCATGTTCAGATCTGTTATGGAAAACCTTTTTATTTTTAATGGGTTCTGTTGTTGAATTGGCTTATGTAATAGATTGTTTTTAAGAACACTCTGATCATCTAACATTAATGAACAAACTGGAGCTGAAGATCATTACTGATCTTAAGTTTTTGGTCACATAATGCAGGACTTCATCTCAATGCCAATTGTTTAATATTTAATTTATTATTTTTTGTATATGTTACAATCTTATTATCTTAAGTTATTTCTTGTATATGTTACAATCTTATTTATTTATTTATTGAAATAAATATGAAATGTTTTACATTTTCTGTAAGCTTGAAATTAATTATATTGTAAATGATTTTTTTTTTTGGTTTTTTTTTGCTGGTGCAACCCTTTTGAGTACGTGATGATATCTTCGTATATCGATATTAGAGTTTACAATCTTATTTATTTATTTATTTTTTGAAAAAAATATCAAATGTTTTACATTTTCTATAAGCTTGAAAATAATTATGTTGTAAATGATGATTTTTTTTCTCTTTTGTTTCTTTTTGCAGATGCAAACCTTTTGAGTACGTGATATCTTCGCATATCGATATGGGAGCTTACTATTGATATCAAAACAAGCTACACTATATCTGTTTTTATTTTTTTTATTTTTTTATTTCTATTGTCGATACTAAAAATTTGAGTTCTTGAATTTCAAAAATTATTAGTATTGTTAGATGTTATTTTATATATTTTTGTAAAGAATATTTGATTGACAATTGTTATAAGGTACATATATTATTCTTGGTATATGATTTTTTGAATGTGAATTTGGATGTGGATGTGGATGTGGATGTGGATGTACTTTAAAAAATATTTATAATTTGTATAGGGAATATTTAATAAAATATGATTTTATAAAAAATAATTTTATTGTGACAATAATAAACCGTCGCTAATGTTATTCTCATTTCCTTATATTTTATTAGCGACGGGTTAACCTGTCGCATATACATATTAGTTCCAATCTTTTGCGACGGTTTCAATTGTCGCAAATAAATCTTTTGCGACGGTTTAAACTGTTGCCAATACGGTATTAACTTAATACTACTTTTTTGGCGACGTTTTAGACCGTCGCTAATAATACTTTTTGCGACCGCAAATACCGTCGCTAAAAAAAGTTTTTTGCGACGGCAATCAACATCGTCACTAAAAATGCCATTTTTCCACCTTTTTTGTGTCAGGCGAAACCGTCGCAAAAACTATTGATTAGCCGTCACTACAAGAAAGCGACGGTTTGTAACCGTCGCAAATACTTTTTGTCACGCCCCTTTCCGCCACCCCCCATTTTCCGTCGCTGCTCCATCGCAAAAAATCTTTTGCGACGATATATGGACCTTTTGCGACGTTTGAGACCGTCGCAAAAAGTCCGATTTTTAGTAGTGGCACTAGCGGGTGTGTTTTTTTATTTATTTGTTTATTTGTTTATTTTAATTGATAGTAAGATACTTGGAGGTGTGCTGTCTTTTTTTTGTTTGTTTGTTTGCAATTAATAGCAGGGCACTGGTGGGTGTGCTATTTTATTTATTTGTTTCATGTTAATTGATAGTAGGTTACTTGCTTATGTTTTTTTGAATTTATTTGCTTGGAATTGATAGCAGGGCACTGGCAGGTGTGCTTTTATTTTGTTTGTTTATTTTAATTGATAGTAGGATACTTGCGGGTGTATTGTCTTTTTTTTAGAGGGAGATGACGTCACAAGAGAAAGATTGAATTCATTTTTGGTTGAACTCAAATTTGTTGAATGACATGTAAATGTCTGGAAATTCTGAACTGATACTTTTGCTTCCCACCCACGAGAAAAATAAACATAATTTTGAGGGAGTAAAGAAGAAATGTACATGTTTGAAAAGAAAGAACTCTAGAGGGCATCTTATGGTAAAATTAATCTGAAAACACCCATGAATCCAATATTTTTGACCTAGATGAAAATATATAAGAAAAAATATTAAAGTGGCATCTTATGGTAAAATTCCAATAACCGAAGTATTTGCGTTGGAGGATCACTTACCAGACTACTTGCATCAAACAACTACTTAATAGGTGATATCCCAAAATTCTTGGGAAATTGCAGTCAGTTACATCGAGTTAGGCTTGATCAAAACCAGCTCACTGGAAATATATTTGAAATTTTCGGGGTACTCCCAAACTTGGTATATATCGATCTGAGTCATAATAACTTCTTTGGTGAACTTTCTAAAAAATTGGGGCAGTGCCATAATTTGACTAGTATAAAGTTCTCCAATAATAAAATCTTTGGAAATATGCCACTTGAGTTTGGAGGGGCAAGTCAGTTACAACTACTTGACCTCTCTTCAAATCATCTAGATGGAGAGATCCCAAAGAGTTTAGGAAAGTTGGCCTTATTGTTCAGCATTTCTTTGAGTGATAACAAACTTTCAGGCAACATTCCAGTAGAATTTGGCAGGCTATCTAATTTGGAATATCTAAACTTAACGGCAAACAATCTAAGTGGATCAGTTCCAGCCCAACTAGGGGAGCTTGTGAAACTATAGAACTTGAATTTGAGCAAAAATCTACTCAGGGAGGATATTCCTTCTAAAATAGGCAAATTACAGTTTCTTCGGAGTCTTGACCTTGGAAACAATTTTTTTAAAGGTGAGATTCCACAACAGATTGGGGAATTGCAAAGCTTAGAAACATTAAATCTATCCCACAATAAGTTGTTTGGTTCCATTCCATCCTTTTTTAATAGGAGATCAAGTTTGACATCTGTTGATATATCTTATAATCACTTGGAGGGTCCTTTGCCCAACACCAAAGCCTTTCAAGATGCTCTATTTGAGGCATATGTAGGTAATGATGGTTTGTGTGGAAATAAGACTGGTTTGATGCCATGCTCACAAAAAATGAGTAATGGGGCTAAAGAGAAAAAACATAACAAAGTTTTGCTTATGGTCTTAGTTCCTGTTTTAGGCATTTTATTACTTGTGGTTGTTGGGAGTTTTCTAGTTCTTTGAAAACGAGTAGGAAACAAAGAAAATGAGCCTAAAAGAGAAAGTATTGAAAATTTGTTTGCAATATGGAGCTATGATGGAAAAATGGTGTACGAAAACATCATTGAAGCAATAGAAGACTTTAATGCCAGACATTGCATTGATGTGGGAGGATATGGCACTGTTTATAAAGCCAAATTGCCAAGTGGTCAGGTTGTTGCTGTGAAGAAACTTCACTCTTCACAAGTTGGTGAGTTGGATAATCTAAGGAGTTTTACAAGTGAGATTCGTGCATTGGCAGAGATACGGCATCGTAATGTCATAAAGCATTATGGTTTTTGTTTGCATCGACGACACTCATTTCTAGTTTACAAGTTCATGGAAGGAGGGAGCTTAAGAAAGATATTGAGCAATGAGAAAGAAGCATTAGATTTTGGGTGGAGGAAGAGGTTGAATGTTGTTAAAGGTTTGGCAGATGCTTTGTCATACATGCACCATGATTGTTCATCTCCGGTCATCCATCGCGATATATCAAGCAAGAATGTTCTACTAGATTCAAGATACGTGGCTCACATCTCTGATTTTGGCATTGCTAGACTTATAAAGCCTCAATCATCTAATTAGACTCTGCTTGCAAGAACCTTTGGATACGCAGCTCCAGGTATGACATGACTTTTCCTCAAATCAACAAGCAATTTTTTTTTATTTACCAACTTTTATGGCATAGTTTTCTCTAAATTGGCATGCAAAGCCTTTTCTACTATTCTTCTTCTTAATTTTCCATGAACAAACTGTCATTTCTTTTTCTTTCTCTTTTTTCTTTTTTTTCCCCCCATTATCCCTCTATTTTCTTTGGTCTGTTTTTATGTCAGAACTTGCTTACGCTATGGAAGTGAATGAGAAGTTGGATGTTTATAGCTTTGGAGTTTTAATACTGGAAGTTTTAATGGGGAAGCATCTGGGCAATCTCATCTCATTTCTTTCCTCATCACCACCCACTGTTTATGGTGTATTGTTGAAAGATATATTGGATATGCACCTCCCATCTCCTGGGAATCATGTGGAAGAAGAAGTGGTCCTTGTTGTGAAGCTAGCATTGGCATGTTTATACACCAGTCCACAGTGCTGACCAACAATGCGACAAATTTCTGTGGCTCTATCAAAATAGAGACCACCTCTGCAGAATTCATTTCACTTGATTTCATTAGGACAACTCTTTGATGTCAAATGTTCAACCTCCTGAGCATTCTCTTCCATTTATTGTTTTGTGTTTTTGTTTTTCCATTTTTACTTTGAAATTTTGATTTCCGTTCACTTTGTTATCTATTTCTCTGCCATTTTCTGTGTTCAAAGTTGGAAACACATTGAAATACTGTTGGTAGATAAAAACGTGTTCCAAAGGACAGGTGTGATGAAGAGAAGGCTACTTGGTTAAGTAGCTTTTTAACCTTGTGATATGTTTGGCTACAATGTTGTAATTTGTAGCCTCATTAAATTCTTGGCTTTTCATAAACCTAGTGTAAACACCCCATTTTTGACTGACCTTAAGACTTAGACGTCATCGATTGAGCGCTCGGTGATAGTGCATGTTGTGCTCGTTTCGAGTTTCCGGAGTTTTGGCTAAGAGCCTCGCCTCCAGGCCTCTGAACTCTTTGTGCTTTGGCTCGGTTTGCAGACCAAGCCTTGTTTCTCTTTCCTGTAGGGAGGGAGAGGTCTTGTAGACCACTCTTTTGTGGTCGTAGACCACTTTTTCCGCTTGGAGACTAGTTTTCAATTTTCGGAGCCTTCGGCCACGCGCCTTGTCTCAGGACCGCTTAATGTTCTCCATTTGGCGTGGTTTTTGGACCACACCTTGTTGCCTCTGTCTAGAGGGACACTGTGGTCTGGTAGACCACTTTTGTGGTCGTAAACCACTTTTGATGCTCGTGGACTAGTTTTCGAGGCTCCCGGCTACGCACTTTGCCTCTCGAACTTTCGTCTTGCATCCGTTTTGGTTTGTTTTTGGTACAAACCTTGTTTTCCTTGTTTGGAGGGTGGTACAAGGGTGGGAGACCAGTTCTTCCCCTTGGAGACCACTTTCCTTCCTGCCACCCAGTTTTCTGATCTGCCAACTGGTCTCCTTGGTGTTTGGGCCATCTTTTCTGGTCAGCCACCACACCACTGCATTGTTTTCATGCTTTAGACTCTCTCCCACCATGGCCGACCAGTTTTCATCTTGGGAGACCACTTGTGGTGGTCGGCCGACCACTTTAAGTAGCTGGCCGACCACTTAAGTGGTCGGCTGCTTTTTGTCACCTTTATGGAGATATTTTCTTTACAACTGGCACAGTTGGAAGGCACAGAAACCATCCTCCATACACGTGTGTGGAGGGATGGCTTTAGGCCTAAAGCTTGTCCAACAAGCTTGAGCATTGTTTTTCTATGTAAGGGAGCCCCCTCCCTCATGCCTTAGGTTCAAATTTTTGTATTGAAGCTATACATATCATCTATATCTATACTTCCTCATTTCTCTCTTGTTTTGTGCCTTAAAGTGCCCTTTTGTCATACTATTGCACACAAACACACACTTAAACACCATACTCTTGGAGCTGAGGTCCCTTGAAGTTGTTTTTGAAGTTTTTTGGACTGGTTTTGGTTCAAAAAGGGTGCTGGAGTTGCAGCTTTGAAGGTGTTCATCAAGGGTGAGCCTTTAACCTCTTAAACCCTTATTCTTGCTTAAGCCTTTAGACCTATTTGCATGCTGATTTAAGCTTAACTTTAAACTAAAAAAAGTTCTGTTTTTGCATGCTTAACATCTTTGTTTAAGGTCACTTTTGTGTTGGGGGTTGTCTACCCCCTCTTAGGCCTTGTTTGGCCTTTCTTTTGTGCCTTCTTTTTGAGCCTTTGGAACCACCTTGTTTTGACCTTCTCACCACTGAAACTCAGAGGAATTTCAGTGGTGGAAGTGGTGTTTTGAGGTCCCAAATAGGAGAGGGTCATCCCCTCTCCTTGTGTCTTGTTTACTTGCTTCATATGCCTCATGTGTGAGCATGTTTGTTAAGCTTATGTTGGCCATATCTTAGCTTGTATCTGGGCTTATTTTTCTGTGGCATACCACTATTTTTACTTGGTTTTGTCACTCCATGCATGCCTTATACACTTGTAGTGTAAATCACACAAACTAGTCTTGTATGCTTCATGAAGTAGCATGTCATTCTAGCTTCATTTGAGTCCATCTCAGCATGTTTTTGGTGATTTTTTACCATGTCATACCTCTGTTAAGGTTTTGTTTGGTTGGCCTTTGCATGCTCCATGCACTTGTAGTGCAAGTCCTTGAATTAGCCTAACATGCATCATGCTTTAACATGTCATTCTAGCATGCTTTTGGCTTAACCTTGAGGAGCTTTTGTCCATGTTTTAGCATGCTCTAGCTCTCATTTGTGTTGTTTTGGTCATGCATGCCATGCTTTGTATAGCTATAGTGCATTCTAGCTTGTTAGCTTTGTGTGTCAAGTCCACTAGCATGCTTTACTTGGCCTATTTGAATGATTTGGCATCATTTATTATGTGATTTCAGTCCATGTTTCATGGTCATACACTCACATCTTTCACTCTTTCAATGCGTTAGAGGGTTTGCCCCTTTATGCCTTAACATGGGCCATTGCGTATGCCTTCATGCCTAGCTTGCGAGCTATCATTTCAATGTGTTTTTGGGGTTATTTTGCCATGATATAACTCTAATTTTTGTTGGTTAAGTCATCCCATGCTTGGTCTTAATAGGTGTAGTGTAATCCACCTTATTTGCCTTGCATTCATCATGCCTTATGCCCTTCATGCTTGCTTGTTTTGGCTTCCTTCCATGTATGTTTTGGTATCATTTTGGCATGTTCTAGGACTGTTTTGGGTTGCCTTTGACATATGCTTCATGCTTTGTATAGCTGTAGTGCAATTGGCCTTGGTAGCTTTGTGTTTTGATAACTCATGCATGCTATCTTTGAGCTATTTAGATGATTTGGCATCATTTAATACTTCATTTCAGAGTATTTAGCATCGCTATGTTCCCACTTCTTTCAGGATTTAAGTGCTTAAAAGGGTTGTGCATTATTGCCTTGCTTATGGCCTAGCTTGTATGCTTGCATGCCTTGACCTTTGAGCCCCTAACTTAGCATGTTTTGGTCATTGTCTTGACCTATCTCAGCTCTGTCCATGTTTGGTTCATGCATTCGTGCCATGTATTGCATGCCTCCTTTGTAGTCCTCCTTATTAGCTTTCATGCTTTAGGACCTTTGCATGCTATACTTGTGTTTGATTGAATGATTTGGCATCATTTCTTACTTAATTTCAGTGCATTTAGTGTTGTTACACTTCTACATTTGTCACTTCTTGAGCCTTCTTGAGGGTTGTGCTCTTAGGCTTACTTGGTTGGCCAATGCATTGTGCATGCATGCCTTGCCTTTTGTGCCTTTATTTTGGTGTTATGGCCACTGATTTGGGCATGGCTGAGGTTTACCCACATTCAGTTTAAGCCCATTGAGCACTGTGTATGCCATGTTACATCGCATCGTGCATGTTATGTTATTGTTCGCATTGTGCATGCCATGCTCTTGATTCACATTGTGTATGCCATGATCATATTGCATTGAGTATGCCATGATAGTCATCGCATTGAGTATGCCATATTGTTCATTGCATTTGTGTATGCTATGTTCATTTGCATTGTGCAAGCTAGTTATTGTTCATATTGTTGCATGCTTATGTTGGCTTGCATTGAATATGCTTGCATTAGCATTGTGCATTGTGCATTGTGCATTGTGCATTGTGCATGCCATTAGCCTTGTTAGGTTGTTCATGTTGCGTTTCATGTTTGCATGCTTAAGTCATATTGCATATTTGCATGCTTGTGTCACATTGCATTTTTGCATACTCCATGTTACATAGCATTGTGCATGCCATGTTATGTGTTGCACTGTGTTTGGAATAGGTGTTAGTCCAAACACGGGAAACGAGGGACGTTTCATACTTGAAGTGATGAAACGTGCCTCAATTCTCGGTCGCCGACACTCTTGATCATACATGATAGAGTTTTAGGCCTTATGTGTTTATGTGTGCATTCAATTTCATATTGAATTGTGCAACTTCGCCTCTCGGCCATCATGCATTGAAATGCGCGATTGGTGGCCCGAGGGTCGAGAACCACACTCCCTTGAGCTTATGAAATGATAGGGAGGGTGGTTGTGCACACATACCTTGCAAATACATTACCATGCCCTTTCTTGCTCTCTGTTGTAGCAAATTGGAAGAATGCAGTAACAACTGGTCGGCCAGCCAGAAAAACTAGCTGGCCGACCACTTTTTCTGCCTTGCAACAACAAAAAGTGGTCAGCAGGTGATCTCCCACCCCAACAACTGGTTGGCCACCCTCCCATAGGTCCCTAAGATGAGTTAGAAGCTATCTGGAGCTTGGTGCAAGTTTCTGAGAGCAGTTGCAAACAGAGGCAAATTGGGGCATCGCGACAGATTTTCGAACGAGGCGACCGGGCATGCATGCACTCTTCTCTCTCTGAGGACATTGTTTTACTGCTTTACTTAGCTAATTTGCTTAGCTAGTTTATGCTTTGGATTCTGTATTTAAGTAGTTAATGCGTTTAGCTGCTTAATTGTCTTGTAATAGTTGGTTAGCTAGGATTAATTAATTAGCTTCGTTATGATGTAATAATTAGTTTAATTAGCTTAGATTAGCTAGTTAGCTTCTTATTCGGTCCCTCCGTCGAGAGGGCCAACTGTTGTAATAAGCGTGCGTGTGTGTGATGCATGTCTTCTAACCCCCATTTCTTTCTCCCTTTTACTTAACCGCTTATGATGGTTAGTTTTAGGGCATATTTCGATTAGCATACCTTATGCTTGCATGTGTGCATCCATTCATCTGTCTTGCATGCACCAGGCTCGGCGCATCATACTAACTGCATTGTATTTCAATTCCTATTTGAATACATGTACCAAGTTGCATTTCATATGCCTTCTTAGAATAGCCGAGCCTATTTTAATTGCATTCTCGCATGTGTTGCATTAGCCATCTTAACATGAACTAGGATAATGCATGATTTCTAACTAGTTCTCTGTTTTGGCTTGGAGTACACTGTGAGTGTTTACGCTTTAGCATACTGCATGTGTGTTAACGTTGCCATGAAAGCATGCTTGCCATGAGGCTAATTACTTATTTGATATAACTGCCTGAATGCCTGTGGGTGAAGGTTGGATTACTTGAATTGGAACAATTCATTGAATCCCGATTTAGCCTACTTGCGGGTAGCAAACTCCAAATCATTTTCACAAACGAACATGCAATGTTTTGTTCCAAATTAGGCGATCTAGTCTATACTTGTATGCTGTGCGCATCACATAGTAATTCTAGGTTAATAACCGGAATAAGAGCACATGTGTTTTCAAAAACAAAATGTCATGCTTAGTACAGGCCGATCTTTGATCGGGCGAGCGGGGGTTCTCATTGTATGACCTTCCCCTCTCGTACCTAAGTTCCCGAGCCGAGGCAACTTTGGTGATGATGGGCACGTGGCCTTAGGCACGAGTCAGGGTTTCCTAAATTTCCCCAAAATAAAATATTTAGGTGGCGACTCTGTATCTGGCAAAGCAGTCCATGTTTGGCACTTCTTTATAAAAATTAGTTTTCCAAAATGATTTGCCGGATTTGGACTCTTTGGTGATTTATCGGTCTCACATTGCACTTTGTGAGAGTTAGATTTAGAATCGTGACATTGAGTCCGAACTGTAGTAGCCTCGAGAACAAAACGAGATTTCGCGTCCTCTTGCAGGAGCGGATATCGGGGAGTTCCCGGGGGCGCGTCTACAGTTTCTAGCGACTCTGCTGGGGACTTAGAGAACTTGACTCGAACTCATGATATCTTGTTTTGTTTACACTTATGTGTCTCTTTGCATTGCATTTGCATTGGTGCGCCTAGGACATCGTGTTTGCCGTATGCTATTCTTGAACTGTTTGCCGGAGGCTCACTTGGAAATGCATGCCATAAGGCTGACCTATTGCGGGCTCTGCCACGATGGGAACACAAACCTCGGTTTTCACCGAGGCACCCTTCTGACCATTCGACCTAGTGCATGTCATAATCCGTAGTGACTATTCCAAACTAGGACAGGTTGCTTATCCGGTTGTAGGTTGTTTGAAACCACTGCGTGCGTAGTGAAACCCTAGCTCCTGACAAAATAGGACAGGGAAACCCTATCCAAAATAGGGGTGTTTTGGCTCTCACTTGTTTGCTATATGCTTTTAGAGTGTGTCTCTACAAGAATGCATGTATCAGTTTGCAAGTCTGGGTATCAGGCCTGAGGGCATCAGTGTTTGAGAATCAGTTTTATTCGAGGATATCAGATTTGGGGCAGCCATTTGGGCATAGTAAACAGTGTTTGAGAACGGTGTATTTAGCTTACAAGTGCCAACTGTGTGTTGTCTAGCCAACTGTGTGTTGTCTTTATTTAAGCCGTTATGCTGTCCGTTTTGCTAGTTGTATGTTGCCTTATTATGCTTTATTTATCTTTTTGCAAGGTAGTTTAGCACAATTGCATCTGACCGGGCAGATATTCCCCAAGCACTCTGGGTTAGAGGCCGTAGACTTCATCGATCCGAGGATCTGATAGACGGACAACCAGTGTACCACTCATTACCCCCGGTTACTAGACGGAGGTCAATTAGGCAGAGGATATCAGTTTAGCAGTCAGTTCGGAGGGCTTTGTCTACCGCACCTGAGTACAGTAGGGATCATCGTTCTGTTTCTCCCGCAGAAAGGGAACATATACCGGTTATTCAGATAGATCAGTACAGTATGACAGGCATGGAAGAGATGATGCGTCAGCTCCAGGAAAGTATGCAAGCCATGCAGCAGGATGCTGCCCGTCAGGCAGAAGTGTCTCACGTCAAGCCGAGGTAGTGACCCAACAGGCAGAGTTCATTGCCAGGCTACAACAGCAAACCGGGGCATCTGCTTCACACACACCTCCTCCCCTACCCAGAGTTCCAATACTCGGGGAGACACCAAATGTCCAGGAAAATACGGACATCCCAACGGGGCCAGCTCCGCCCCCAAATCTACCCCAGCTATCCAAAACACCCACCAACCTAGTGGATTCAACGTTCGAATTGGAGGTGGATCCAACGGCGCTAAAAGTGAGCAAGCTAGAAAAGCTTTTCAATAAGGCTCAAGGTGTGAAATCCATTCCAGATATAGAGGATGGGTATACCGATTCGGTCGTGACTCTGCCAGGCCGGTTTAAGATGCCGCACATCGACCGTTTTGATGGGTCTAGAGATCCTATGGTGCACCTACGGCTATTTTTAGATATCCTAAGGCCGATGGGCCTTTCCAGATTGTAGAAGCTTTCTCTGTTTGGCTGGACCCTGTCGGGTGTAGCGGCTATTTGGTATACAAAGCTAGAGGACTCTGTTAAGATAAGCTGGGAGGAAATGGCTGAGGCCTTTATAGCTCAATACTCCTACAATACACAGATCGAGGTCATAACTCGTGATCTCGAGACAACCAGGCAAGAGGCGAAGGAGAGCTTCTCCGATTTTGTGACCCGCTGGAGGGCTAAAGCCTCGATGATGACCATCAGGCCCGTTGATAAAGATCAGATTCTGATGGTTGTGCGCAACCTCCAGCCTAAGCTCATGCAAAAGATGATCATCCTCCCCTTACCCACCTTTGCAGATTTACATGAGATTGGGGTGCAAATTGAGGACGTAATGAAACAAGGTCTGATTGACCATGAAAGAGAACAGCCCAAGAGGGCATTCAACCGCAGTACGAATGCAGGCACAAGCAGTGCCACAGCTGCCACATCTTCAGATGTGGGAATGGTCACCACCACCCCTCCCAAAACCCTTGCAGCTGCACCCTTTACCGGTATGTCCAGAAGTAGCTCGCAAACAGCCATATATGCCCCCCGAGGCCAAAGAACCTTCACCCCACTATACATGCCTTTGTCCAAGGCTTTGGGGGTTTTGATCAAGAAAGGGCACTTGAAGCCCCTAGAGCCGCGGCCCTTACCAAAAAACCTTCCTCCTTCCCATAACCCGGCGAAGTACTGTGCCTATCACCAACAGCATGGTCACGAAACCGACCAGTGCTTTCGATTGCGTCATGAGATTCAGGATCTCATTGACAACAGGGTGATTATGCCTTCAGAGAAACCGAATGTCACAACCAACCCTTTTCCACCACATAACCAAGCTCCACCTCCCAAACGCATCAATCTAATCCAAACTGGGGTTGTGTCATATGACCCTAGCATATATATTATCCCTTCTCACCTACCCAAGCCGGAGGTGTTCATTTCTGATAGCACTGACTTGTGCATGTTGGACATCTCCCAAACCCAATCAGAACCAGTGGTGGTGACTACCGAAGATAGAGCAGGGATCACTTTGGGAGCAGAGAAGAATGAGGATTCAGAGCCTGAGGGATCTGTGAGTTTTGAGTACAACCCGAGCGGTTATATCACACCAACGGATCAGCCTAAGCCAAAGGTGGAATTGTCAGTGAGGGCAGAGATTTGTGTAGTTCGAGAGAATGGACCGAATCAGGGGCTAGATGACCTAGCGAAACTAGAGGAGGATATCACGAATTTGCAATTCTTCAACGAACAGGACTCAAGGGACGTGACTGTCAACTGGTTTGATCTGGAAAGGTCAGTAGAAGCTACTGGGTGGCTCAGTGACGAGCCGGATGTTGTTGAGTAGTCTCAGCCGGAACAGGGTCTGTCAGAAACGAGGACATTAGCAGTGGCCGTAGTGGCCGGAGTGGCCGAGGAATAGAGAGAACCGTTGGAGAGCACCGGTGTTAAGAATTTTGCTTAGGATTAGAGCACTTTGAGTATAGAGGATACTGAGCAGCAGGCTGCACTGAAGCAGTTCGAGTAGGAAAAGATCGAAGGTCTGGAGAGAGCCAGGAAGACTAAAGCCCCTGTGGGGACGAAATGTGCTGTTAGCATGAGAACGGAATGTGCTGTGCGCACAGGAATAGATACATCAGAACTAGATAGCTGCCTGTCGATGGCCGACGGTATGTGGTGGGAAGATGACGACCTATGTCTTGCCCACACCGACAAAGACTGGGGGAATAACCAGCCGGATGATACCTGGTATGTGGGGGAAGTGGACCACATGACTAGGAGTGGGCGGTATTTTAAGCCCCCACATCTAGATCAACTAGAGGCGTCCAGAAAGGATAAGGAGGTAGAGCAGTAGAAAGAAAAGTTACTCAAGGAGGAGGCTGTGCTGAAACAGCTTAAGAAGATACAAGCAGACATCTCTATCTTGGGACTGCTTATGGCCTCAAGAGTTCATAGACAGACTGTCCTTTTTGCGATGGATAGGGCCAAACTTTCAATTGACACCACGCCTGAGCAGCTGGTAGGATTGGTCTTTCCGGGAGGAGCTTCCTCGACGTTGACCTTCACTGACAAGGAACTGCCGCCTGAGGGCACAAATCATAACAAACTGCTATACATCTCTGTGGAGTGTAGAGAGAAGTGGATACCAGTAGTTCTTGTCGACACAGGATCTACCATCAACGTGTGTCCGTCAAGGAAAGCATATGCAATCGGGTTGAAGCCCGTGGATTTTGTGCCAACGGCCCAGGTGATAAGGGCATATGACAATACCAGCAGAGAAGTGATGGGGACTGTCCAGATTCAGACTCAGGTCGGTCCAGGACATCAGGATATCGGTTTTCATGCCTTGGACGTTCCTGCGACCTTCAATCTACTCTTGGGACGGCCGTGGCTGCACCAGGTGAAGGCAGTCTCTTTCACCTTGCACCAGATATTGAAATACCCCCATGGGAAGGGGGTGGCTATTGTTTTTGGGAATTCTTCAATCCATCCGCCGCCAGAGGTTTCTACACCGGTTCTGGAGATCAAACATGGCGCAAAGGATGTGTTCCTGTCAGGATTTACCCTAGCCGAGGCCCGGGTCGTACAGAATATTTTGGCTGATGATGAGGGTTTGTATGTCAGCGCACAGTCAGTGTACCTCATGAACAAGCTTCAGCATATCCCTGGGATGGGACTAGGAAAAAGTGGCCGGAAGGGCATTGCAGCATCGGCCGAAGTGCTGCACAACCCGCATACCTTTGGTTTAGGTTATCTGCCTACCAAGGAGGACTGGGTGAGGAAAGGCAAAGAGATGGCCGGAAGGGCTAGAGCCAAGAAAACCAGAAAACCTTATGAGTTGATGCACTGGCCCATTCAGGGCACCTTGAACGGACGCTTTGTCCGGGAGGGGGAAGACTTCCCATTCTGCGGCTTCCCAGAGCCATGGCTAAATGAAGAGAGACGGTGGTTGCCGGGATTCGAGATATTCTTTGACTTGCAATTGTCTGGGGATGATGTTGCCGAGGAGCAGGCAGACCCATCAGCTGAGGTTGAGCAGTGCAGGGAGGAGGATTCCAGGAGCGCAGAGATTGAAATGGGAGTAGCACTGGCTTTTCTACTTTCAGATCCTCCGATCGTACATGAGTGCTTGGGGGATAACTTCTTGGTGTCCATGATCGGGAATGAAATGGCTGCGAGCCCATCTTCAAACATTTTGGATGCATCCATCGCACCCTCTCTCATCTGCCAATACGAGGAGGGATTCTTATCGAGCAGCACCGGGTCAGGTAGTGAGTCGGAATCTGATTCCACTGAGTTCGTGGAGTCGGAATCAGGTTCCAGCTCGTTTGAGTCTGAGTCCGGTATTCTTGGGGGTGACAACCCGGATGCCACAGTCCTGTCTAGGTCGTCTTTTTCTTTTTCCTTTGAGTCTGTTGTAACAGAGGAATCAGGCGACTTGGAAGTGATTAATGAGAATTGTGCGGCTGTGGCCTTTGAGTACTTTTTTGTGCCCTTAATTTATTGCATTAATCAGGATTTTCAAAATTTTGATGAAAACGACAAAGAAGAAATCCTTCCGGTTTTGAAATTTTTGCTTGATCAAGAGCAGGAGAGGTTTGTAAAACCTTTGGTTGATGAAATCACCCAAATTAATGTTGGAACTGAGAAGGACCCGCGGCTGGTCCAGATCGGGTCCACGTTGTCTTTGGAGGAGCGCGAGCGCTTAGTTGCTTTGTTAAAAGATTTCAAAGATGTTTTCGCGTGGTCCTACGAAGACATGCCTGGAATCGATCCTGAGATTGTACAGCACCGGATCCCTCTTGACCTACAGGCCCGACCTGTTAAGTAGAAGCTCAGAAGGATCCGCCCTAACTGGGCTTTCAAGATCAAAGAAGAGGTCACCAAGCAAATTGACGCAGGGTTCTTGCTGGTATCCGAATACCCAACTTGGTTGGCCAATATAGTTCTAGTGCCGAAGAAGGACGGCAAAATTCGGTATGTGTGGACTTCAGGGATTTGAACAAAGCCAGTCCGAAGGACGACTTTCCTCGCATATCGATGAGTTAGTGGACTTCATTGCAGGGCATGCGCTGCTCTCATTCATGGATGGTTTTTCTGGCTACAATCAGATATTGATGGCACCCGAAGACCGGGAGAAGACCGCTTTCACCTCCCCGTGGGGAACCTATTGTTATAGGGTGATGCCGTTTGGGCTGAAGAATGCTGGGGCTACATATCAACGGGCTGCGACCACAATATTGCATGACATGATCCATAAAGAAGTGGAGGTGTACGTGGACGACATGATTGTCAAGTCCAAGGAGAGAGAGGGCCACTACACCGCCTTGCAAAAATTCTTCCAACGGATCAGAGAGTATCGGTTGCGGCTGAATCCTCAAAAGTGTACGTTTGGTGTTATAGTAGGGAAAATGCTGGGGTTCTTGATTACACAGAGAGGTATCGAAGTCGACCCTTCCAAAATCAAGGCCATCTTAGAAATGCCACCACCGAGGACTGAAAAGGAGGTGCCAGGCTTTCTGGATAAAGTACAATTCATAAGACGGTTTATTGCTAAATTAACCTTGACTTTTGAACCACTCTTTGGTCTCTTGAAGAAAGGAACGAAGTTCCAATGGGACGGCCAATGCCAAGCTGCTTTTGAACAGATCAAGCAATATTTACAGAACCTACCTGTGTTGTCACCGCCTGAGCCGGGAAAATCGTTGATTCTGTACCTTTCAGTGACTGAAACTACAATGGGCTGCATGCTCGCACAGGAGTCTGAGGACAAAGTGGAGAGAGCTATCTACTACCTAAGCAAGAAAATGCTGGATTACGAGACTGCTACACTCCGCTGGAAAAGGCCTGTTTGGCCTTGGTATGGGCTACCAGGAAGCTACGACACTACCTGTTAGCTCACTCTGTAATACTGGTTTCGAGATTAGATCCCATCAAATATCTTTTTGAGAAACCAGTACTTACGGGTAGGCTAGCCCGTTGGTTGCTTCTGCTTTCTGAATTTGATCTGAAGTACGTGACGCGCAAGTTAGTGAAAGGGAGAGCGGTAGCGGAGTTCCTAGCCGATCACCCAGTTGAAGGGGATGAAGTAGTTGAGTACTTATTCCCAGACGAGGCCATTCTGCACGTTGAAGAAGAAACTTGGATGATGTACTTTGACGGAGCGTCAAACCAATACGGGTATGGGATAGGGGTGTTGCTGATAGCACCCGACAAGTCCTGTATACCTATAGAATTCAAGTTCCGGTTCAGAGTATCGAATAATGAGGCAGAGTATGAGGCATGTATTGCCGGTTTAGAAGCCGCCCTAGAACTAGGGGCAAAACGGTTGGACGTCATCGGGGACTCAAACCTTGTTGTATCTCAAGCTAAAGGAGATTGGAAAGTTAAAGAGGAAAAGATGAGAATCTACCACCAGACCTTGGACGTGTTAATTCCTCGGTTTGAGAAGCTGAATTTCGCCCATCTGTTAAGAGAGAACAACAGGTTCGCAGATTCACTAGCAACTCTATCTTCCATGATAGACATCCCTTTCAGAGTCCAAATGCGTCCGATCATCATCAAACAGAAATTCGTGCCGGCATACGAGCTGATTACTGCCATAGATGAGGTACAAGATGAGAATTCCTGGTATTACGATGTCTGGAACTTCTTAGAAAAAGAGGCGTATCCACCAGGGGCAAATACCAAAGATAAGAGGGCAATTCGAAGAATGGCTGCTCAGTTCATCGTCTGCGGGGGTAAACTGTACAAGAGAGGTCATCTCGGGATGCATAAACTGTGTGTTGATGCTGAAGAATCCAAGCGCCTAATGGAGGCCATCCATGGAGGAGAGTGCGGAGCGCACATGAATGGGGTGATGCTAGCTCGAAAAATCCTTAGACAGGGTTATTATTGGTCCACCATGGAGGAGGATTGTATTAGCCTTGTCCGGCGATGCCACAAATGTCAGATCCATGCAAACCGCATGAACATTCCGCCGTCGAAGCTATACAACATGACTTCGCCATGGCCGTTTTCAGTCTGGGGGATTGATGTGATTGGGGCTGTCACTCCAAAGGGGTCCAATGGGCATGAGTACATTCTGGTAGCGATAGACTACTTCACGAAGTGGGTTGAGGCCCAATCTTACGCGGTGTTGAAGGCATCGCATGTCGCTAAGTTCATTAGGAACAACATCATCTGCCGCTACGGGGTCCCGAACGAGATTATTTCAGATAATGGTTCTCACTTCAAGAAGGAGGTGATCGATTTGTTGGAGAAGTACAACATGGCTTTTCATAAGTCGTCTACATACCGGCCGCAGACCAACGGAGCAGTTGAGGCCGCCAACAAGAACATTAAGCACATTCTGCAGAAGATGGTGGAAACCTACCGGGACTGGCCAAATAAGTTGCCATTTGCTCTGTGGGGCTACCAGACTTCAATTTGAACTTCTACTGGAGCAACTCCGTATTCCTTGGTTTATAGGATGGAGGCTGTTCTGCCAATCGAAGTTGAGGTTTCGTCATTATGGGTTTTGGCTGAGTGTTAGATAGCTGAGGCAGATTGGCAGCAAAGCAGGTTTGAAGAACTTATGCTCTTTGATGAAAGAAGGCTGAAAGCACTGTACCACGTTCAGGGTTATCAACGAAGAATTTCCAGGGCTTTCAACAAGAAGGTTAAGTCCAGGAATTTGAAAGAAGGAGATCTTCTGCTCAAAGACAACTGAGCTCCCATTCACGATCCTAGGGGCAAGTTCAGACCTAATTGGACTGGCCCTTACATTATCAAGTCTATCTGGTCGGGTGGAGCTGTCGTTTTGATGAACCTAGATGGCCTAGAGTTCTCCCAACCGATCAACATGGACAAGTTGAAGAAATACTTTCCCTGAGTGGCTCGTTAGGCCGAAAACGCGAAAGGGCGACCTAGGCAAAAGTTAGAGCGCAGAAAATTTGAAATAATAAAAACTGAGCTCGTAAGGTTGAAAACCCAAAAAGGGCGGCCTTGGCAAAAGTTAGAGCGCAAAAGGAGAGAGTTAATACACGAGTGAACCCGAGCCGAACTACGTAAGGCTTGATTCCCATCTTTGGGATACGTAGGCAACTTCATTCTGAAGTCCAGCCATAAACACTTCCCTGATCAACTTTGTCCGTGTGATCTTGTTGGTCATCTTTGTCTATTCTGCATTCAAGAGCTCGGTTTGTGATCTCCAATGCAATGCTATTCAGACTAGGGGCAACTTTCCAATTGCTGAGGATTCGGGGTTGTACATCTCAGTGATAGATCTCGAGCGTGTCCAGTTTTGATCCATATCGAAAATGGTTTTGAAAAGTTTTGATAAAAGTTGATTTTGCTCAAATTAATCTTTTTACGACTTAGACCATTTTTGGACCAAACGGAAAATTTTCAGTACCCACAACCTTCAATTACATTGATCTCTTACTCTTGAATACAAATTGAAGGTGCTTTTATTACATTCATAAAGAAAACTTGAAAGTACTGATAAAGCAAATAAATCCGGGGCATAGTCAGATATTCCTGCATCCCCTCCCAAAGCTGGTCGAAGCCTCTGATGCCAAAGTGGGCCCGATATGCGCCTCGTCATCAAGCCAAGCTATGCCCTCATCAGAGAGGGTGCAACTGAAAGTGGGAGCGGGGGCCAGAAGCTCTCTCATCCTCCATGCTGTGGCATACCGAGCTAGCTGTGCACCTCAGACTGGAAATGCAGCAGGGTACTCTATCCCTTCCTCCGGGCAAGCTTGATCATGACCAAACTGACGCCGGATTCGAAACGGGAAGCAAAGGACACAGTGTGTCAAGTCGATCAACTGAATCCCAGGCTGGCGGGTCATGCTGTAGCTCATCGTCAGTAGATTAAGCCAAGGGCAGTGCCAAGCAATGTCAAGAGCAGTCAAACTGTGCATCCATTCGTACCACCATCCCTCATCAGGGGCATCGACTAAACGTAGCCGGAAAAAATAGCTGCGAGCTGAATATGCTGGGATGAGTCCACAATCTTCAACTTATCCATCAACCATATCTGGGGAGGGATGAAAAATGAGAGATTAAAGAATAGAGAGGTGTATATGGAGAGAAAAGTGAGAAAAGGGTTTTGAGAGAAAAACCGAGCCTGAGGGCCGAGTGATGTGAGAAACATATGTGAGATAGCGTGGGAAATATTACCTGCAGCAGTAGTGGACTCCTCGCGAATCTAGTCGTCTCTCGACGATGGAAAGCGTCTAAACCCATCAATGTCTCAGCTAGTGTCATGGCGATACAACTCTTGCCCTCTTTCAAGCCCTCGACAACCTCAATTAAACGAGCGCTAAACCCTCCAGAGCTTGGGGCAAGCAAGAAATGTGACAGCATGCACAAGCAAAACGCATGTCGCTGAAAGCCCTGTCAATGATGGTCGCCGCGGTCACTGGCATCGGAAACTGAGGAATCAAGCTCGGAACGTCCAGCACTCCGTCACAAATCAATGACCCAGCGTCATGCAAAGTAAGCCCACAGATCCATCCTAAGGCTTGAACGTGGCCGAAGCGGAACTAGGGCACGATTTCTTCGTTGCGTTCGGATTCCATCAAAACTTGGAAGTCTTCGAAAGTGGGACACATCTCTTGTCCGCCAAAGCTAAAGACGTGAGTTACCGGATTCCAACATCTTGCCGCGGCATGAAGGAACGGAAAACGCAGCGGGGTGCGACTCAACGTGAATAGTGCATTTATGCCGAAGCCCCGGAAGTTCAGCTTTTCCGAGCCATCTAAGTTGGTGATCCAATTTGTGAGATTTTGGACGAGAATTGCCTCCATTTTGGTGCAAAACTGAGTTGGAATGAGGGAACCACGAAACTGGAACCTTTATGAAGGATAAGGCACTGTTTGGAGGACAAGTGCCACAAAACTAGAGGTCCCCAGGCAAAGTGGACGGCCGACCACTTTTTCTGGTCGGCCAGCTAGTTTAACTAGTCGGCCAGCTACCCTTTTCGGTTTACAGACCAAAAAAATGGTCAGCAGGCTCCTATGATGGTTGGCCATGAGCAAAAATGTGGTCTCCAGCTGTTTCTTGTCTCCAAAAGGGAGTCTCTAGCTTTCCCGTGTGGTGAGATTGTTCAAAGTCCGAGTTTACCTCTATTTCGGATGCGTTCTGTTGCTTAGTTTGTCCAAAATGCTAGTTTGTCCAAAATGCATTTGCTTATCGAGTTGTTGCTCATTTGATTATAGAGTTGTTGCTTTTTGTTTATCGAGTTGTTGCTCTTTGCTTATCGAGTTGTAAACTTGCTAAGGTTTTGTTATTTCTTAGTAAGTTAAGTCGTTCAGTTGGTTTTGTTGGTTCACTACCTGACTTGGCAATACATGAATGTTCAGTTTCCATTCAATCTCATTTTTGTGAAAAATGGTGCGATGCAATGCTAAGAATACAAATACAACACTTTTTGAACAAAAAGTCATTTTCATTCCATCATAGCTTCTTTTTACAACATTTTACAGAGTACAAGTTTTGAAGAAAATAAAACTGCCTAAGCTGTACGATGTGCTACAACTACATGTAAAAAGAAAAATAAAGCAGGAACATTGTAGACACCCCATTTTTTATTGTCCTCAAGACTTGGACGTCATCGTTTGAACACTCGATGATCATCCATGCTCGTGTTCGTTTTGAGTTCCCGAAGGTCTCAGCCGCGTGCCTTACCTCAAGATCTCTCGACTTGTTGTTTTGTGCTTGGTTGTGCACCAAGGACTTGTGGTTTTGCTTCTGAGGGAAGAGGGTGGTTTGTTGGCCATCCCCTCAACCCATCGGCTAAGGCATTGAACCATCGGCCATGTTTTCTTGCTATCGGCCATAAGTGTTGGCCGATCGGCACTTTTTTTGGTCGATCGACACTACTTTTGGTCGATCGGCCATATTTTTGAGCCGAGACCTTTCCATCTGCTTTTTGTAGATATTTTGTGCCAGCTGTGACAGCTGGTGGGCACAATTCTCATCCTCCATACACGTGTATGGAGGGATTGCATTCAAGACTCAAGCTTGTTGAACAAGCTTGAGAATTGAAATTCTATAAGAAGGGAGCCTCCCCTCCCTTTCCATAGGTTCTGGAAATTTGATATACAAGTTCTATATATCTCTCTCTATATATATTTTACCTCTCTCTCTTGTTTAGCCCTTGTTTGTGGCCAAAAGTGTAGATTCTTCACACTATTGCACACAAACACCTACTGGAACACCATCCTTTGCTTGCTGAGGTACTAGGGAGTTGGTTTTGGAGTTATTGGACTGGTTTTGATCAGAGAAGAGTGCTGGAGTTGTGTTCTTGAAGGTGCTCTTCAAGGGTGAGTAAACTACCTTTTAATCCCCCATTTTGGCTTAAGCTTTCAGACCTACTTGCATATTGTTTTAAGCTTAACTCTAAACTACAAAAAGTTCTGATTTTGTATGCTTGTGATGTTTGGTTAAGGTCACTTTTTGGTTGGGGGTGGTCTACCCCCTCTTAGGCCTTGTTTGGCCTTGTTTTGAGCCATCCCTTTTGGCCCTTGTTTTTACCTTTGCATGACCTTTCTACCACTGAAATCCAGAGAATTTTCAGTGGTGAAAAGGTGGTTTTGGAGTCTTGAATAGGAGAGGGACACCCCCCTCTCCTTGTGTCTCATTTGTTAGTATAAATGGCTCATAATAGTAGCATGTTTGCTTAGTATGTTTTGGCCCCATTTCAGCAAGTATTTGGTGTTATTTTTGCATACTATACCTCTGTTTTAAGTTGGTTTGATAGCCTCTTACATGCATCATGCACTTGTAGTGCAATCCTCTCATTTGCCTTAACATGCATCATGCATTTGGGCCATCATTCTTCCATGTTTTGGCTCAACTCAAAAGAGCTTTTAGCCTTGTTTTACCATGATCTAGCTCTGATTTGTATTGTCTCAGTCATGCATGCATTGTTTTGCATAGTCATGGTTTAATCTAGCTTGTTAGCTTTGAGTGTCCAAGTCATTAGCACGCATTGCTTAGACCATTTTCATGATTTGGCATCATCTCATATGTGATTTCAGTCCATGTAGTGTAGTCATGCACTCACATTTATCACCTTTTCCATGCTTAAGAGAGTTGGTGTTTTATGCCTCAAGAATGAATCATTGTGCATGCTATCATATTTAGGGTTTTGGGATGCCATCTCAGTGGGTTTTTGGGCTTATTTTGACATGCCATAACTCTGATTTTTGTTGGTTAAGTCATGCCATGCTTGGTTATAATAGGTGTAGTGTAACACCCCTTGTTAGCCATATATGCCTCATGCCTTTTGGACTCTTGTTCTAGCTTGTGTTGGCTAGGTTCAAGCTTGCTTTTGGTCTTATCTTGACCTACCTTGGGATTGTTTTGGTTGCCCTTGGCCCTTTGGGGCTTGCTTTGCACGGCCATGGTGTAAACCCCTTTGCTAGCCTTAGGCTTTGAGCTCTCTTGCATGCCATACTTGCATTATTTGGTTGATTTGGCATCATTCCTCACATGATTTCAGAGCTTATTTCATTGCCACATTCTCATGTTTGTCACACCTTGCTCTTGTTTGAGGATTGTGCATTGTTGCCCAGTGATAGGCCAATTGGAATGCATGCTTCTTTTGCATTTCATTCCATCATTCCATCACATATGGCCACTGATTTGGGCATGGCTGAGACCTGTCCATTTTGGTTTAAGTCCATCTTTTGCATATTGTTGTATGCTTGTTCCATTTTGCATGTTGTCGCATGCTTGTCTTTGCATGTTGTTGCATGCTTGTCATGTTGCATGTTGTTGCATGCTTGCTAGTTTGCATGTTGTTGCATGCTTGTCCATCTTTGCATGCCATGCATGTTTGTATGTTTAGGTTGCATTCTTCATGCTTGCTAGTTTGCATTTTGTCACATGCTTGTTACCTTAGCCTTGTGTATATGTTTGAGTCATATTGCATTTGGCATGCTTATGTTGCATTGCATAGCTTTTCCATGTTGCATGTATTGCATTGTGTTTGGTTTGGGGTGTCAAACCAAACACGAGGATCGAGGGACGTTTCGTACTTGAAGTGACGAAACGTGCCTCAATCCTCGGTCGTCGACACTCTTGATCCATCATGATAGAGTGTGAGGCATTCATGTGTTTTTGTGCATTCATTCCATATTGATTTGTGCAATTCAGCCTCTTTGGCCATCATGCATCGAAATGCGTGATTGATGGCTTGAGAGTCGAGCACTACACTCCTTTGAGTCCCAAACATGATAAGGGGTGTAGTTGCACAACATTTTCTTGCAAATGTATTGCCATGCCCTTGTTTGTCCTCTGCTGCAGCAAAAGGAGCAGTCTGTAGGAAGAGATGGCCGATCGGCTATCTTCAGCGCCGATCGACTAACAATTTTTGGCCGATGGATTCATAAGTGGTTGATAACCCATTTCCCTTGGCCGATGGACATACCATTTGGCCGATGACCTCTCAGAGTGTCCATGAGGTGTTTCAGAGGCATCACAGAAGCTGACATAGTTTTCAGAGGCGCATAAATGTGCAAACAGAGGCAACATGGGGCATGGCAACGGATTTCCGAGCGAAGCCGATCGAGCATGCATTTGTCCTTCTTCTCAAGGCCGCTTTAACATGTTTTGCAACTTAATTAATTTGCTTAATTAGTTAAGAGTTTTGTAATAATTAATTAGCTAGGGTAGTTGATTAATTAGTTGGTTTGTATTATTTATTCGGACCCTCCGTCGAGAGGGCGAACTTTGTAATAAGTGTGCGTGAGTGTGTGAATGTCTTCCAATCCCACGTCTTTATCCCTTTTACTTAACCGCTTATGATGGTTTGTTTTAGGTCATGTTTCAATTAGCATCCTTATGCCATGCCTGTTTGCATTCATTCATCTGTATTGCATGCACCGGGCTCGGCGCGTCATACTCACTGCATTGTATTTCAACTCCTACTTGAATACATGATTCTCAAGTTGCATCTCACATGCCATCTTAGAATAGCTGAGCCTATCTTAGTTGCATTTTTGCATGTGTTGCATTAGGCATTCTTGACATCGCTAGGATCATGCATTGATTACTAACTAGCTTCTTTCTTTGGCTCGGAGTACTAGGTAAGCTTTTACGCTTTAGCATACTGCATGTGTGTTAGTGGTTTCCATGTATAGCATGCTTGCCATGAGGCTAACTGCTTAAGTGTTTAACTGCCTGAATGCCTGTGGGTGAAGGTTGGATTACTTGAATTGGAATAATTCATCGAAATGCGAGTTTTAAGCCCACTTGAGAGTGGCAAATCATGTTTTCTAAGCTCACTTGAGGGTGGCAAATCCATGTCTTAGCCTACTTGCGAGTAGCACCTTCAAACCATTTTCAAACAAACAAACATGAGATGTTTTGTTCCAACTTAGGCGATCTAGTCTATACTTGTATGCTGTGTGCATCACATAGTAATTCTAGCTAATAAACCGGAATAAGAGCGCATGTGTTTTCAAAAACAAAATATCATGTTAGTAAAGGCCGATCTTTGATCGGGCGAGCGGGGGTGCTCATTGCATGACCTTCCCCTCTCGTATCCAAGTTCCCGAGCCGAGGTAACTTTGGTGATGACGGACACGTGGCCTTAGCCATGAGTCAGGGTTTCCTAAATTTCCCCAAAACAAAATATTTAGGTGGCGACTCTGTATCTAGCAAAGCAGTCCATGTTTGGCACTTCTTTATAAAAATCAGTTTTCCAAAGCGATTTGCTGGATTTGGACTCTTTGGTGATTTATCGGTCCTGCATTGCACTTTGCGAGATTAGATTCAGAACCGTGACATTGAGTCCAAACTGTAGTAGCTAATGAACGAAACGGATTTCGCGCCTTCGCGCGCGGAGCCGGGACGTTCGGGCACTTCTACAGTTTCTGGTGACTCTGCTGGGGATTTAGAGAACTTGACCCGAACTCATGATATCTTGTTTTGACTACAGTTATGTGTTTCTTTGCATTGCATTTGCATTGGTGCGCCTAGGACACAGTGTTTGCCGTATGCTATTCCTGAACGGTTTGCAGGAGGCTCGCTTCGAGAAGCGTGCCATAAGGCTGACCGGTTGCGGGCTCTACCACGACGGGAACACAAACCCCGATTTTTACCGGGGCACCCTTTTTAACCATTCGACTTAGTGCATATCGGAAACTATAGTGACCATTCCAAGCTAGGACAGGTTGCTTACCCAATTATAGGTCGTTTGAAACCGCTGCATGTGTAGTAAAACCCTAACTCCTGACAAAATAGGACAGGGAAACCCCACCCCTCCATAGGAGTGTTTTGGCTCTCTCTTGCTTGTTATGTGCTTTTAGAGTTGGCCTCTACAGGAATGCACGTATCAGTTTGCAAGTCTGGGAATCAGGCCTGCGGGCATCAGCATCAGTATTTGGGAATCAGTTTTACCTGCGGGTATCAGATTCAGATTTGGGGCAGTGATTTGGGAATAGTGATTAGTGGTTGAGAACAGTTCTTTCAGCTTGTGTTTGCCAACTGCGTGTTGTCTTTATTTAAGCTGTTATGCTGTCCGTTTTTCTATTCATTGTTTCCTTATTATGCTTCATTTATCTTTTTGCAAGGTAGTTTAGCACCATTGCATCCCACCAGGCAGATATTCCCCGAGCACTCTGGGTTAGAGGTCGTAGACTTAATAGATCCAGGAATCTGATAGACGAACAAGCAGTGTTCCTTTTTTTACCCCCAATTACCAGACAGAGGTCAAAAAGGCGCAGTGTATCGGTACAACGGTCGCCAGATCAGTGGTCTACCCCACCAGTGAACAGTCCGGCTGAGGTCTCAGTTTCTACTACAGGGACAGATATACCGGTTGTTCAGATAGATCAGCACAATATGGCAGGTATAGAGGAAATGATGCGTCAGCTCCAGGAAAGTATGAAAACCATGTAGTAGGACGCTGCCAGTTAAGCAGAATTTGCCGCACGCCAAGCCGAGGTTATGGCCCAACAGGCAGAGTTGATTGCTAGACTGCAGCAACAACAACCACCACAGCAAGCCGAAGCATCTGCTTCGCACCAGGTTCCTCCCCCACCAAGAGTTCCCATACTTGGGGAGACCGTACACGTCCAGGATAATACGGACGTTCCAACAGGGCCAACTTCACCCCCGATCTTACCCCAGCTATCCAAAGCACCTACCAACCTACCAGATTCCCCCTTTGAGTTCGAAGTGGACCCCACAACGCTAAAAGTGAGCAAGCTAGAAAAGCTGTTCAAGAAGTCTCAGGATGTGAAGTCCATTCCGGATATTGAGGACGGGTACACCGACTCGGCCGTGACTCTGTCGGATCGGTTTAAAATGCCGCACATAGACCGTTTCGACGGGTCTGGAGATCCTATGGTACATTTGCGGCTGTTTTCGGATATACTAAGGCCGATGGGCCTCTCTAGATTGCAGAAGCTTTTTCTGTTTGGCAGGACCCTGTCGGGTGTAGCGGCTATTTGGTACACAAAACTGGAGGACTCTGTCAAGAGGAACTGGGAGGAGATGGCTGAGGCCTTTGTAGCTCAATACTCCTATAATACACAGATCGAGGTCACAACTCGTGATCTTGAGACAACTAGGCAAGAACCGAAGGAGAGCTTCTCCGATTTTGTGACCCGGTAGAGGGCCAAGGCCTCGATGATGACCATCAGGCCTGTTGACAAGGACCAAATTCGGATGGTTGTGTGCAACCTCCAGCCCAAGCTCATGTAGAAAATGATCGTCCTCTCCCTCCCCACCTTTGCAAATCTACATGAGATAGGGGTGCAAATCGAGGACGCCATGAAACAGGGCCTCATTGATCATGAGAGAGAGCAGCCCAAGAGGGCATTCAACCGTAGTACGAATGTAGGCACAAGCAGTGTTGCAGCTGCCAGAGCTTCAGATGTGGGTATCGTCACCACCACCACCCCAAGAACCCTTACAGCTACACCATTCACCAGTGCGTCCGGAAGTAGCTCACAAACAACCAAGTTTTCACCCCGAGGCCAAAGAACCTTCACCCCACTATATATGCCTTTGTCCAAGGCTTTGGGGGTTTTGATCAGGAAAGGGCACTTGAAGCCCCTAGAGCCGCGACCATTGCCAGAAAAACTTCCTCCCTCCCATAACCCGGTGAGGTATTGCGCGTTTCACCAACAACATGGTCACGACACTAACCAGTGCTTTAGATTGCGTCATGAGATTTAGGACCTCGTCGACAACAGGGTGATCGTGTCTCTAGAGAAACCGAATGTCACAACCAACCCTCTCTCACCACATAACCAAGCTCCACCTCCCAAACGCATCAATTTGATCCAAACTGGGGTTGTGTCATACGACCCTAGCATATATATCACCCATTCTCACCTACCCAAGCTGGAGGTGTTCATTTCTGACAGCACTGACTTGTGCATGTTGGACAACTCCCAAAACCAACCTGAAACGGTGGTGGTGGCTATCGAAGATGGAATTGGGTCGACTGTGGGGGCAGATGAGAATGATTATACAGAGCTTGATGGGTCTGCGAGCTTCATGTACAACCCGAGTGGTTACATTACATCAGCAGGCCAGGCTAGGCCGAATGTGGAATTGTTAGTGAAGGCAGAGGTTTGTGTAGTACGTGAGGATGGACCTAATTAGGGGCTAGATGACCTAGCGGATCTGGGAGAAGACATTGCTAACCTTCAGTTTTTCAACGAACAGGATCCGGGAGACGTGACTGTCAACTGGTTTGGTTTGGAAGGATCAGCAGAAGCTACCAGGTAGCTCAGCGACGAGCCGGATGTTGTTGAGCAGCCTTAATCAGAACAGGATCCGTCAGGAACGGGGACATCAACTGTGGCCGGAAGGACTGGGAATCAGAGTGCATCGCCGGAGAGTGCCGGTGTTAAGAATTTCTCTCGGGATCCGGGCAATTTGAATACAAGAGATGTTGAACAGCAAGCTGCGCTGAAGCAATCTGAGCGGGAAAGGATCGAAGATTCTGAGAGGGCCAGAAAGGCCAAAGCCCCTGTGGGGACAAAAAGTGATGTGTGCATAGAAATGGAACGTGCTGCGAGCACAGGAACACAAGGTGTTGCGGGCACAGGAATAGTTATAGCAGAGCCGGACAGGTGTCTGTTGGCTGCTGATGGCATGTGGTGGGAAGATGACGACCTATGTCTTGCCCACATCGATGAAGACTGGGGACAAAGCCAGCCGGATGATACCTGGTACATTGGCGAAGTAGACCACATGACTAGGAGCGGGCGGTATTTTAAGCCCCCACACTTAGATCAACCAGAGGCATCCGGAAAGGACAAGGAGGCGGAAAAGTAGAAAGAAAAGCTGCTCGAAGAGGAGGCTGTGCTGAAACAGTTAAAAAAGATACAAGTAGACATCACCATCTGGGGACTGCTTATGGCCTCAAGAGTTCATAGACAAGCTATCGTTTCTGCAATGGACAAGGCCAAACTTTCAATAGATACCACGCTTGAGCAGCTGGTAGGACTGGTCTTTCCGGGAGGAGCTTTCCCGACGTTCACCTTTACTGACAAGGAGCTACCGCCTGAGGGCGCAAACCATAACAAACCTCTCTACATCTCTGTCGAGTGTAGAGACAAGTGGATACCGGTGGTTCTTGTCGACACGGGATCCGCCATCAACGTGTGCCCGTCAAGGACGGCATATGCAATCGGGTTGAAGCCCGCGGATTTTGTGCCAACTGCCCAGGTGATAAGGACCTACGACAATACTAGCAGAGAAGTGATGGGGACTGTGCAGATTTGGACTCAGGTTGGTCCAGGACAACACGATGTTGACTTTTATGTCTTAGACGTTTCCGCAACCTTTAATCTACTCCTAGGGCAGTCGTGGCTGCACCAGGTGAAGACGGTCTCTTCCACCCTACATCAAATGTTGAAATACCCCCACGAGAAGGGGGTGGCTATTGTTTTTGGGAATTTGTCAATCCATCCGCCGCCAGAGGTGTCTACACCGGTTTTGGAAATCAAGCATGGCACGGAGGATGTCTTCCTGTCAGGATTTACCCTAGCCGAGGCCCGGGTCGTACAGAACATTTTGGCTGTTCATGAGGGGTTGCATGTCAGCGCACAGTCTGTGTACCTCATGAACAAGCTTCAACATATCCCTAGGATGGGACTAGGAAAAAGTGGCCGAAAGGGCATTACAGCATCGGCCGAAGTGCCGCACAACCCGCATACCTTTGGCTTAGGTTATCTGCCTACCAAGGAGGACTGGGTGAGGAAAGGGAAAGAAATGGCCTGAAGAGCCAGAGCCAAGCAGGCGGGGAAGCATTTTGAGTTGATGCATCGGCCTATCTAGGGCACCCTGAACAGACGCTTCGTCCGGGAGGGGGAGGACTTCCCGTTCTGCGGCTTCCCAGAGCCATGGTTAAATGCAGAGAGGCGGCAGCTGCCGGGATTTGAGATCTTCTTCGACTTGCAGTTGTCCGGGGATGATGTTGCCGAGGAGCAGATAGACCCATCAACTGAGGTTGAGCAGTGTAAGGAAGTAGATTCCGAGCGCACCGAGATTGAAATGGGGGTAGCACTGGCTTGTCTACTTTTAGATCCTCCGATCGTACATGAGTGCTTGGGGGATGATCTTTCAGTATCTATGATTGGGAATGAAACGGTTGCGAGCCCATCTGCAAACATTCTGGATGCATCCATCGCACCCTCCCTCGTTTGGTAGTACGAGGAGGGATTCTTATCGAGTAGCACTGGGTCAGGTAGTGAGTCGGAATCTGATTCCATCGAGTTTGTGGAGTCAGAATCAGGTTACAGCTCATCTGAGTCTGAGTCCGGTATTCCTGGGGATGACAACCTGGATGCCACAGTCCTGTCTAGGTCGTCTTTTTCTTTTTCTTTTCAGTTTGTTGTAATAGAGGAATCAGGCGACTTGGAAGTGATTAATGAGAATGGAATGGTTATGGCCTTTGAGTATTTTTCTGTGCCCTTGATTTATTGCATTAATTCAGACTTTCAAAATTTTGATGAAAATGACGAGAAAGAAATTCCTCTGGTTTTGAAATATTTGCTAGATTAGGAGCAGGAGAGGTTTGTAAAACCGCTGGTTGATGAAATCATCCAAATTAATGTTGGTACTGAGAAGGACCCACGGCTGGTCCAGATCGGGTCCACGTTGTCTTCGGAGGAGCACGAGCGCTTAGTCGCTTTATTAAAAGATTTCAAAGATGTTTTCGCGTGATCCTACGAAGACATGCCTGGAATCGATCCTGAGATTGTACAGCACCAGATCCCTCTTGACCCAGAGGCTCGACCTATTAAGCAGAAACTCAGAAGGATCCGCCTAGACTGGGCTATCAAGATCAAAGAAGAGGTCACCAAGCAAATTGATGCAGGGTTCCTGCTGGTATCTGAATACCCAACTTGGTTGGCCAATATAGTTCCGGTACCAAAGAAGGACGGCAGAATTTGGGTATGTGTCGACTTCAGGGATTTGAACAAAGCCAGTCCGAAGGACGACTTTCCTCTGCCGCATATCGACGAATTAGTGGACTTCACTGCTGGGCACGCGTTGCTCTCATTCATGGATGGGTTTTCTAGCTACAATCAAATATTGATGGCACCCGAAGACCGGGGGAAGATTGCTTTCACCACCCCGTGGGGGACCTATTGTTATAGGGTGATGCCATTTGGGTTGAAGAATGCTGGGGCTACGCATCAACGGGCCGCGACCACGATTTTGCATGATATGATCCATAAAGACGTTGAGGTGTACGTGGACGACATGATTGTCAAGTCCAAGGAAAGAGAGGGCCACTACACCGCCTTGCAAAAGTTCTTCCAAAGGATCAGAGAATTTCGGTTGCGGCTGAATCCTCAGAAGTGTACGTTCAGTGTTACAGCAGGGAAAATGCTAGGGTTCTTGATTACACAGAGAGGTATCGAAGTCAACCCTTCCAAAATCGAGGCCATCTTAGAAATGCCACCACCGAGGACTGAAAAGGAGGTGCGAGGCTTTCTGGGTAAAGTGCAATTCATAAGACAGTTTATTGCAAAATTAACCTTGACTTGTGAACCACTCTTTGGTCTCCTGAAGAAAGGAAAGAAATTCCAATGGGACGGCAAATGCCAAGCTGCTTTTGAACATATCAAGCAATATTCACAGAACCCACCTGTGTTATCACCGCCTGAGCCGGGGAAACCGTTGATTTTGTATCTTTCAGTGACTGAAACTACAATGGGCTGCATGCTTGCACAGGAGTCTGAGGACAAAGTGGAAAGAGCTATCTACTCCTTGAGCAAGAAAATGTTGGATTATGAAACCCGCTGCACTCTACTGGAGAAGGCTTGTCTGGCCTTGGTATGGGCTACCAGGAAGCTGCGGCACTACCTGTTAGCTCACTCTATAATACTAGTTTCGAGATTAGATCCCACTAAATATCTCTTCGAGAAATCGGCACTTACGGGTAGGCTAGCCCGTTGGTTGCTTCTGCTTTCTGAATTTGATCTGAAATATATGACGCACAAGTCAGTGAAAGGGAGAGCGGTAGTGGAGTTCCTAGCCGATCACCCAGTAGAAGGGGATGAAGTAGTCGAGTACCTGTTCCCAGACGAGGCCATTCTGCATGTCGAAGAAGAGTTTTGGACGATGTACTTTGACGGAGCGTCAAACCAATACGGGTATGGAATAGGGGTGTTGCTGATAGCACCCGACAATTCTCGTATACCTCTAGCATTCAAACTCTAGTTCAAAGTCTCAAACAATGAGGCAGAATATGAGGCGTGTATTGCTGGACTAGAAGCAGCTCTGGAACTAGGGGCAAAGCGGTTGGACGTCATCGGGGACTCGAACCTTGTTGTATCTCAAGCTAAAGGAGATTGGAAAGTCAAAGAAGAAAAGATGAGAATCTACCACCAGACCTTGGACTTGCTGATTCCTCGGTTTGAGAAACTGAACTTCGCTCATCTGTTAAGAGAGAACAACAGGTTCGCAAATTCATTAGCAACTCTATCTTCTATGATAGACATCCCTTTTGGAGTCCGGATGCGTCCGATCATCATTGAACAAAAATTCGCGTCAGCCTACGAGCTGATTGCTGCCATAGATGAGGTACAAGATGAGAACCCCTGGTATTACGATGTCTCAAACTTCTTGGAAAAAGAGGTGTATCCACCGGGGACAAATGCCAAAGATAAGAGGGCAATTAGAAGAATGGCTTCTCAGTTCATTGTTTGCGGGGGAAAACTGTATAAGAGAGGTCATCTCAGGATGCATAAGCTGTGTGTTGATACTGAAGAATCGAAGCGCCTGATGGAGGCCATCCATGGAGGAGAGTACGGAGCGCACATGAACGGGGTGATGCTAGCTCGGAAAATCCTTAGACAGGGTTACTATTGGTCCACCATGGAGGAGGATTGTATTGGCTTTGTCTAGCGATGCCACAAATGTCAGATTCATGCAAACCACATGAACATTCCGCCGTCGAAACTGTACAACATGACTTCGCCATGGCCATTTTCAGTCTGGGGGATTGATGTGATCGGGGCTGTCACTCCGAAGGGGTCCAATAGGCATGAGTTCATTCTGGTCGCGATAGACTACTTTACGAAGTGGGTTGAGGCCCAATCTTATGCGGTGTTGAAGGCATCGCACGTTGCTAAGTTCATCAGGAACAACATCATCTGTCGCTACGGGGTCCCGAACGAGATTATTTCAGATAATGGTTCCCACTTCAAGAAGGAAGTGATCGACTTGTTGGAGAAATACAACGTGGCTTTTCATAAGTCATCTATATATCGGCCACAAACCAACGGAGCTGTTGAGGTCGCCAACAAGAACATCAAGCGTATTAATGAGAAGATGGTGGAAACCTACCGGGACTGGCCAGATAAGCTGCCATTTGCTCTGTGGGGCTACCAGACTTCAATTCGAACTTCTACTGGGGCGACTCTGTATTCCTTGGTCTATGGGATTGAGGTCGTCCTGCCTATCGAAATTGAGTTTCCGTCATTACGAGTACTGGCTGAGTGTTAGACAGCTGAGGCAGATTGGCAGCAGAGCAGGTTCGAAGAACTCATGCTCTTTGACAAGAGAAGATTGAAAGCACTGTACCATGTTCAGGGTTATCAACGCAGAATTGCCAGGGCTTTCAACAAGAAGGTTAAGTCCAGGAATTTGAAGGAAGGAGATTTAGTGCTCAAAGACAATCGAGCTCCCATCCACGACCCTAGGGGCAAGTTTAGACCTAATTGGACTGGCCCTTACGTCATCAAGTCTATCTGGTCGGGTGGAGCTGTCGTTCTGATGGACCTAGATGGCCTAGAGTTCTCCCAGCCGATCAACATGGACAAGTTAAAGAAATATTTTCCCTGAGTGGCTCGCTAGGCCGAAAACCCGAAAGGGCGACCTAGGCAAAAGTTAGAGCATGAAAAATTTGAAATTATAAAAACCGAGCTCGCAAGGTTGAAAACCCAGAAAGGGCGACCTTGGCAAAAGTTAGAGCGCAAAAGGAGAGTGTTAATACACTAGTGAACCCGAGCCGAACTACGTAAGGATTGATTCCCATCTTTGGGATACGTAGGCAACTTCATCCTAAAGTCCAGCCATAAACACTTCCCCGATCAACTTTGTCCATGTGATCATGTTTGGTCATCTTCGTCTTATTTGCATTCAAGAGCTTGGTTGTGATCTCCAGTGTAGTGCTATTCAGACTAGGGGCAACTTTCCAGTTGCTTGGATTCGGGGTTGTACATCTCAGCGATAGATCTTGGGCGTGTCCAGTTGTGATCCATATCGAAAACGGTTTTGAAAAGTTTTAATAAAAGTTGATTTTGCTCAAATTAATCTTTTTACAACTTAGACCATTTTTGGACCAAACGGAAAATTTTCAGTACCCACAATCTTCAATTTCATTGATTTCAATACAGAGTTCTCCTACTCTTGAATACAAATTGAAGTTGCTTTTTATTACATTCATAAAGAAAAACTTGAAAGTGTTGATTAAAGCAAATAAATTCAGGGCAAGTCAGGTGTTCCTGCGTCCCCTCCCAGAGCTTGTGGAAGCCTCTGATGCCAAAGTGGGCCCGATCTGTGCCTCCTCACCAAGCCAAGCTATGCACTCGTCAGAGAGGGTGCAACTGAAAGTGGGAGCAGGGGCCAGAAGCTCTCTCGTCCTCCATGCCGTGGCATACCGGGCTAGCTGTACGCCTCGGACCGGAAATGCAGCAGGGTACTCTATCCTCTCTTCCGGGCAAGTCTGATCATGTCCAAATTGGTGCCGGATCCAGAACGGAAAGTAAAGGACACAGTGTGTCAGACCAATCAACTGAATCCCGGGCTGGTGGGTCATGCTGTAGCTCATCGTTGGTAAATTAAGCCAGGGGCAGCGCCAAGCAATGTCAAGAGCGGAAAAGCTGCACATCCAGTGGCACCACCATCCCTCATCCAGGGCATCGACTAGACGTCGCTGGAAAAAATAGCTACGAGCTGAATATGCCGGGCATGAGTCCACCACTCTCAACTTGTCCATCAACCATACCTGGGGAGGGATAAAAAATGAGAGATTAAAGAATAGAGAGGTATACGTTGAGGAAAAAAGTGAGAAAAGGGTTTTGAGAGAAAAACCGAGCCTGAGGGCCGAGTGATGCGAGCAATATATATGTGAGATGGGGTGGGAAACATTACCTTCAGTAGTAGTGGACTCCCCGTAAATCTAGTCGTCTCCCGGCGATGAAAAGCTTCCAAACCCATCAATGTTTCGGCTAGCGTCATGGCGATGTAGTTTTTGCCCTCTTTCAAGCCCTCGATGACCTCAATCAAACGAGTGCTAAACCCACCAGAGCCTAGGGCAAGCAAGAAATGAGACAACATGCACAAGCAAAGCGCATGCCACCGATAACCCTGCCAATGGTGATCGCCGCGGTCGCCGGCATTAGAAAACCGACGAATCAAGCTCGGAATGTCCAGCTCTCTATCGTGAATCAATGACCGAGCGTCATGCAAAGTAAGGCCACACATCCATCCTAAGGCTTGGATGTGGCCAAACCGGAGCTAAGGCAAAATTTCTTCGTCACGCTCGGATTCCATTAAAGCTTGGAAATCCTCGAAAGTGGGACACATCTCTTGTCCGCCAAAGCTAAAGACGTGTGTCACCGGATTCCAAAACCTTGCCGCGGCATGGAGGAACGGAAAACACAGCGGGGTGCGACTCAACGTGAATAGTGCATTTATGCCGAAGCCCTGGAAATTCAGCTTTTCTGAGCCATCCAAGTTGGCAATCCAATTTATGAGATTTTGGACAAGAAATGCTTCCATTTGGTGCAAGAACTGAGCTGAAATGGAGAAAACTACGAAGCTTAGGCTTTTGTAGAAGATAAGGTGTTAAGTGGAAGACAGGTGTCAGCATTTTGGAGGTGCTGGCCATTTTTGGCCGATTGGCCAAAAATAGTGCCGACCGACCATCTTTTTTGGCCGATCGGCTAGTAATGATGGCCGATGGCCATTTCTTGTGGCCGATGGCCTCTCACTTTGGCCGATGGCCCTTCCTTTTGTTCTATGAGCTGTCTATGTGTTGAAGATGTGGAGAACTTGTGATTGGTTCCACTTCCAATGCCTTCCGGTGATGATTTTGCGAAGTCGCACCTGTGTTACTTCAATTTGTTTTTCGAGTTGTTGTACATTTGTTTATCGAGTTGTATTTTGTATTCTTTAAGTCTTTGTCTTGCTTATCGAGTTGTATTTACATTTGGTTAGCTAGTCAAATTCTTTGTTTTGCTTATTGAGTTACTTTGTTGTTAGTTGGTTCACTACCTAATTAATACAATTTGAGTGTTTATCTTTCAAAACAAAGTTCAATCTCATTTACATTGTAATGTAATGCGATGCGATGCTCAGAATGTACAAATGTAACACTTTTTGGAACAAAAAGGGCTGTTTCATTTCATCATTTTCTTTTGCAAAAGTACATACTTTTGAAGAAAGCAAAACCTGCCTGAGGCAGTACAATGTGCAAAACTACCAGTAAAACAGTAAAATAAAGTAAAAGAAGAAGAAGAAGAAAAAAACCGCAAAATGTCTTGATCGGGGTCTGTCGCCTCAAGCACGGGAGTCTGTCCTCGTCCTCTTCCTAGATGAAGGTCCAGGATCGTCGCCGCCAACTCCACCGTTAGAGTCTGAATCTGAGCCATCCGCAGCCTCATCCTCAGACGACCCCGCCTCTGCATCAGACTCGTCGTCATCTGGAATGGGTGCTTGCGAGCTGCTTCCAAAGTGAGTGCGCCCGGTTCTACTGCGGTGACGTACTGAAATCCCTCGTCCAGCTCTCCCTGCTCCTTGGGCTGGTGCTGAAGGTCCTGCTGGAGCACCTCTTGCAGCCGGTATCTGGAATGGGGCCTGAAAAGAACAATTGGCAAACGCATCAGTTATACTATGCAAAGTCGAGTGCGAACACCGAATACAGTGTATGAATGCCGTGGGCAATGCTGTGAGCAATGTATGAATGCCGTGACTACAGTATATCAGTGTCGTGAGTGGTATATGACTACAGTGTATCAAGTGCCGTATTGATCATGCGATGCATCAAATCATGTATGGAACAGATTATGCAAAGTTTTGGGACTGAGGTTGAAAGAACTCACCGGGATGCTGTAGATGGTCTACAAGTCAATACTCCTCTGAAGCATCCCCATCACCGAGGCGGCCAGCTCCAGAGATTGACTAGTGTACTCGACGGAAGCCTGCAAAAGTGTTGAAATCATTAGTATTCTGCGGGATATTAAATGAAATGAAATGACTGTACAGAATGAAAAGTATGGTACATACCGGGGTCGAGCCGCGAACTCCGACAAGCTCATGGTCAGCCGGAGGAGGAGCGATGGGTATCTGGTAAGTCTCCCCACCCTGCCCTTAGCATGTCATGGTGGTGGGCAACTCTGGCCACCCGACTCCCTGTCCCCTCCGAGACCCACTCCTACTACGAGCCTAAGTCGCCCTCAGTGCTCCCGCTCCTCTCACAGGCGCTGCAGGCCTCTGTCTCTCGACTCGAAGAGCACCGGTCAAAGGCCGCATCAGATAAGCCTGGATGAACTCGGTGTAGTCGCCCTCGTCTCTGAAAAACTCAGAGTCCTAGCCGATCGTATAATCGATCATCTCCTCTGGGGTGTACCTCTCCGTGTGCCTCATGTGAGTGGGAGGCGGCGTCGGGACTATCTACTCCGCTAAGTCGAGGGTCTGCCGTAAGAAGCGCTCCCCAGGTACCAAGCCTGGCAGACTGGACCCTCCAATAAGACCCTGAACCGGGCAGTCTCTCGAGCACCGGCATACTGCTCCCTCACTGTGTCAAGCAACGGAGCCCAGGGCTGCCAAGTGATCTGTAAATAATGGGATATACAGTTTGTTATCTGTTATTGAAAGTAAAATCCAAAGCGAAGCTCAAATAAACTGTAATGTTTGACATACCTCAGCTGCGGTGACGGTGTCGAAGTATCTGCGGAAGAATAGGAAAGACTCCCGCGGCCTCCGCTCGCACCTCATATCGAATCGGTGGGAAAATGGAACGGCGAGAGGCATCTCCACCTCTGGCTCTGGAGCAAGCCTAGAAAAGTAGGCATACACCCACAACTACAGAATGTAATAGGGTAAGAATTAGTATGCTTATCAGTAAGGCAGTATGCAGATAGAGCAAAAATCAGAATCATGTACAGTGTGTGCAGTGTATTGTGCAGCATGTGAAGTGTATTGTGCAGTGTACAGCCAGTGTAAAGCAGATTGCGTATGTGCAATGTGTGTGGTGTACAGATAATTTAAAGCATAATTAAAAAAAGCAGAAAGGGAAAATGTACCTCCTATGCTCGCCAGTAGCCTCCAAGCAGATGTCCGTTGTGGCGAGATGAAGAGTTCATGTATCCATAGAGTGTGGCCAAGCCTGCACCACCCCAGTCATAGCGGCAGATCTGCATCACGTCCACCAATGCACTCAACAGATAAAGGGCAACAATGTTCGCCCGGTCGGCGAAAAGGGTAGTGTCCAGCAAAAACATAATGAACCCTTGAGCGTACTGCTCCTCCTTTTCGCTGGTCATAGGCACCTGTACCCTGAAGTGGTCCTCGAACCAAGAATACCTCATGAACCCTGGCCGGGAGAGAGGTGGCCGAGCGCCGAGCAAGAACATCTGGGCGGCGTCCTACTCATCCATATCAGTATCAAAGGGAATCGGATCACCCCCTACTCCAATGCCAATGAGCATGGAGAAGTCGAAGAGGGTCATCGTCATCTCCCCTGTAGTAGAAAGGTGGAAGGAATCAGTGGTGTCCTACCACCTCTCCACCAGAGCACCTAAAAGGGGCCTACTCACAGTAAGGCACGAGAGTCCCATGTAGAAGATGCCAAAGCCGGCCTGATCAACGATATGGCGAACCGCATCGGGTAGCTCCAGGTACCAACCTCGGGCGATGGTGTTCCCATATCCCTGGAAGGCATGTGAATCTCCCTGTGTTCAAAGACAAACAGATGCGAATCAGTATTAGATGTACAATGTTTGAATGCGTTCAGAATTGATGAAAATGCAGTGTGTATGGATGTGTTCGAGTTTAAATAGATATTGTGCGTGGGTGTGCTCACGGTGAACTAAGCATGTGATGTATCAGTGTGTTTGGGTTAATCAGTTATAGAATAGTACTGGCTATCCGAAACGTACAATCTACATTGCAGAAAATAAAAGGGGGGAAGAGTATACCTCAGGAACGCCGAAGGATAGGTGTGACTCTAGCTCGCGTAGCAGGAGCTCCAATGGCGCGCCTCTCGCATAGCTCCTGAACTGGCGGATGCTATTAGGAGGCAATATGTGTATCGCCGGCCGGTATGTCGCCGGGTTGAATGGTCGAACACTCAGCGGCAAGAGCTCAACCTCAGGGTCCGTATCCATCTTCGGGGGAGTCCCACCTCATGGAATGTCGTCCGCCATCTCGAGAAGGGTGCAAAAATGGTCGAAAGTGTGGAAAGTGGGTGAAAATGCCAAAAGTCAACCCAAAAGTCAACCCCGAGGGGTGAAAATGGGAGAAAAGGTCAGAGTGTGGGAAAAGGCACGAAGATCGAGGTAAACTTGGGGGAAACAAACCCCAAGTAGTGGAAATTGAGAATGCGGCACCGAAAACGCGTTTCGATCGGTTCAAAGTGTTTGAAACAACGGGGTTTTCGTGAATCGAAAGTTGTGGGAGGCTCGAAAACAAAGGAAAAACACGGATCGAAGGGAGGAAAATCACCTAGGGAGAGGGACGAATGTTTTTCGACTAAGAGGAAGTGAGAATATAGGGTTTGGAACCCTATATTTAAAGGCCCGAGGTGAATGGACAAAACTGCCCCGAAATTGCCATTTTTGGCCGATCGGCCAAATTGTTAGCCGATCGGCTAAATTGTTGGCTGATGATCTCCTTTTGTGGCCGATGGCATCCCCTTGTGGTCGATGCACCTCCAATGCCCTTGTTTGGGTCATTTATGTTGATTGGTACCCTTATCTCTCAAGACAGTGCAAGAAAATACACTTTTGAAACTTAACCGGCCTTCGTGTTGACCTCGAACCGTGTTCTCCGTGTGCGGCACTTGATACGCGCATGGTGTATCCTTTTTTCGTATCCTTTTGTGTATTGCGAGATTCGAAAATCGCCTTGAATATGTCGCATTACAGTGTTTTGTCATGTTTGCAATAAGCGCGCTTGTTATGCGTCTTCTCGCTCTTGCATTGAGCATGCCTCATCTTGTGTTGAAGTTACATCTCAACATCGCGAATAAAATACCTCTGTCATGCTTGCATTGTCATGCACATCTCTTTCGCATTGATACACATTGCTTGCGTTGTCGCGTGTGCTTTACTTATATGTGTTTATGCCTCTCCTGCTTTACACATTGCTTGCGTTGTCGCGTATGCTTTACTTACATGGGTTTATGCCTCTCTTGCTTTACACATTGCTTGCGTTGTCGCATATGCTTTACTTACATGTGTTTATGCCTTCTTTGCTATACACATTGCTTGCGTTGTCGCGTATGCTTTACTTACATGTGTTTATGTCTCTCTTGCTTTACACATTGCTTGCGTTGTCACGCGTGCTTTACTTACATGTGTTTACGCCCTTGGCTTGCGTTGTCGTGCATGCCCTCCTTGCATTGTTATGCATCCTTTGGCTCGCGTTGTCGCGCATGCACCCTTCCGCATTGTTATGCGTCACACTTAGGTTGCATTGTCATGCACCCCTCCGCATTGTTATGCGTCACACTTAGGTTGCATTGTCATGCACCTCTCCGCATTGTTATGTGTCACACTTAGGTTGCATTGTCATGCACCCCTCCGCATTGTTATGCGTCACACTTAGGTTGCATTATCATGCACCCCCCCCACATTGTTATGCGTCACACTTAGGTTGCATTGTCATGCACCCCTCCGCATTGTTATGCGTCACGCCTAGGTTACATTGTCATGCACCTCTTCGCATTGTTATGCGTCACACTTAGGTTGCATTGTCATGCACCCCTTCACTTGCGTTGTGACGCACTTTTCACTAGCATTGCTATGCATGTTTCTAACGATATTGTACCTGTTAAGCTTCTTTCTTATGCAGGCATGATTGTATGTACGGTTCAATTGAAGCTAGCGCGACCAGACGAACCAGACGGTATTGTATGCACTCCGCGTGAAACGTAGTGAGAATCGTATAATTCTCTTACATCCTTTCTGCATGAAATGTAGTTTGATTCTTATTCGCTTGCTTAAACTGTTGCATGTTATGCTTCATTACAGCTCTCTTTGCATGATCATAAGTTATGCTCTGCATCGTGCATGTCCTTTGTATCTTCCCCCTGCCTACGGGCGCATATCTTTGTTGTCTTGTATCCTTGTCCAAGTCTTTGGCCTTGTCGAAAATGAGTCGTCTCTGGGCTTTGACATTCACTCCCGTCATCTTATGACTTTCGAGTTCTGTCAAAGAGAGGCAACTGTAGACACCCCATTTTTGACTGTCCTCAAGACTTGGACGTCATCGTTTGAACACTCGATGATCATCCATGCTCGTGTTCGTTTTGAGTTCCCGAAGGTCTCGGCCGCGTGCCTTGCCTCAAGATCTCTCGACTTGTCTATTTTGTGCTTGGTTGTGCACTAAGGACTTGTGGTTTTGCTTCTGAGGGAAGAGGGTGGTTTGTTGGCCATCCCCTCAACCCATCGGCTAAGGCATTGAGCCATCGGCCATGTTTTCTTGCTATCGGCCATAAGTGTTGGCCGATCGGCACTTTTTTTGTTCGATCGGCACTACTTTTGGTCGATCGGCCATATTTTTGAGCTGAGACCTTTCCATCTGCTTTTTGCAGATATTTTGTGCCAGCTGTGATAGCTGGTGGGCACAATTCTCATCCTCCATACACGTGTATGAAGGGATTGCATTCAAGACTCAAGCTTGTTGAACAAGCTTGAGAATTGAAATTCTATAAGAAGGGAGCCTCCCCTCCCTTTCCAGAGGTTTTGGAAATTTGATATACAAGTTCTATATCTCTCTCTCTCTATATTTTACCTCTCTCTCTTGTTTAGCCCTTGTTTGTGGCCAAAAGTGTAGATTCTTCACACTATTGCACACAAACACCTACTAGAACACCATCCTTTGGTTGCTAAGGTACTAGGGAGTTGGTTTTGGAGTTCTTGGACTGGTTTTGATCAAAGAAGAGTGTTGGAGTTGTGTTCTTGAAGGTGTTCTTCAAGGGTGAGTAAACTACCTTTTAATCCCCCATTTTGGCTTAAGCTTTTAGACCTACTTGCATATTGTTTTAAGCTTAACTCTAAACTACAAAAAGTTCTGATTTTGTATGCTTGTGATGTTTGGTTAAGGTCACTTTTTGGTTGGGGGTGGTCTATCCCCTCTTAGGCCTTGTTTGGCCTTGTTTTGAGCCATCCCTTTTGGCCCTTGTTCTTACCTTTGCATGACTTTTCTACCATTGAAATCCAGAGGATTTTCAGTGGTGGAAAAGTGGTTTTGGAGTCTTGAATAGGAGAGGGACACCCCGCTCTCCTTGTGTCTCATTTGTTAGTAAAAATGGCTCATAATAGTAGCATGTTTGCTTAGTATGTTTTGGCCCCATTTCAGCAAGTATTTGGTGTTATTTTAGAATGCTATACCTTTATTTTAAGTTGGTTTGATAGCCTCTTACATGCATCATGCACTTATAGTGCAATCCTCTCATTTGCCTTAACATGCATCATGCATTTGGGCCATCATTGTTGCATGTTTTGGCTTAACTCAAAGGAGCTTTTAGCCTTGTTTTACCATGATCTAGCTCTGATTTGTATTGTCTCAGTCATGCATGCATTGTTTTGTATAGCCATGGTTCAATCTAGCTTGTTAGGTTTGAGTGTCCAAGTCATTAGCATGCATTGCTTAGACCATTTTCATGATTTGGCATCATCTCATATGTGATTTTAGTCCATGTAGTGTAGTCATGCACTCACATTTATCACCTTTTCCATACTTAAGAGAGTTGGTGTTTTATGCCTCAAGAATGAATCATTGTGCATGCTATCATATTTAGGCTTTTGGGATGCCATCTCAGTGGATTTTTGGGCTTATTTTGACATGCCATAACTCTGATTTTTGTTGGTTAAGTCATGACATGCTTGGTTGTAATAGGTGTAGTGTAACACCCCTTGTTAGCCTTACATGCCTCATGCCTTTTGGGCTCTTGTTCTAGCTTGTGTTGGCTAGGTTCAAGCTTGCTTTTGGTCTTATCTTGACCTGCCTTGGGACTGTTTTGGTTGCCCTTGGCCCTTTGGGGCTTGCTTTGCACAGCCATGGTGTAAACCCCTTTGCTAGCCTTAGGCTTTGAGCTCTCTTGCATGCCATACTTGCATTATTTGGTTGATTTGGCATCATTTCTTACATGATTTCAGAGCTTATTTCATTGCCACATTCTCATGTTTGTCACACCTTGCTCTTGTTTGAGGATTGTGCATTGTCGCCTAGTGATAGGCCAATTGGAATGCATGCTTCTTTTGCATTTCATTCCATCATTCCATCACATATGGCCACTGATTTGGGCATGGCTGAGGCCTGTCCATTTTGGTTTAAGTCCATCTTTTGCATATTGTTGTATGCTTGTTCCATTTTGCATGTTGTCGCATGCTTGTCTTTGCATGTTGTTGCATGCTTGTCATGTTGCATGTTGTTGCATGTTTGCTAGTTTGCATGTTGTTGCATGCTTGTCCATCTTTGCATGCCATGCATGTTTGTATGTTTAGGTTGCATTTTGCATGCTTGCTAGTTTGCATTTTGTCACATGCTTGTTACCTTAGCCTTGTGTACATGTTTGAGTCATATTGCATTTGGCATGCTTATGTTGCATTGCATAGCTTTTCCATGTTGCATGTATTGCATTGTGTTTGGTTTGGGGTGTCAAACCAAACACGAGGATCGAGGGACGTTTCGTACTTGAAGTGACGAAACGTGCCTCAATCCTCGGTCGTCGACACTCTTGATCCATCATGATAGAGTGTGAGGCATTCATGTGTTTTTGTGCATTCATTCCATATTGATTTGTGCAATTCAGCCTCTTTGGCCATCATGCATCGAAATGCGTGATTGATGGCTTGAGAGTCGAGCACTACACTCCTTTGAGTCCCAAACATGATAAGGGGTGTAGTTGCACAACATTTTCTTGCAAATGTATTGCCATGCCCTTGTTTGTCCTCTGCTGCAGCAAAAGGAGCAGTCTGCAGGAAGAGATGGCCGATCGGCTATCTTCAGCACCGATCGGCTAGCAATTTTTGGCTGATGGATTCATAAGTGGTCGATAACCCATTTCCCTTGGCCGATGGACATACCATTTGGCCGATGACCTCTCAGAGTGTCCAGGAAGTGTTTCAGAGGCATCACAGAAGTTGGCATAGTTTTCAGAGGAGCATAAGTGTGCAAACAGAGGCAACATGGGGCATGGCAACGGATTTCCAAGCGAAGCCGATCGAGCATGCATTTGTCCCTCTTCTCAAGGCCGCTTTAACATGTTTTGCAACTTAATTAATTTGCTTAATTAGTTAAGAGTTTTGTAATAATTAATTAGCTAGGGTAGTTGATTAATTAGTTGGTTTGTATTATTTATTCGGACCCTCCGTCGAGAGGGCGAACTTTGTAATAAGTGTGCGTGAGTGTGTGAATGTCTTCCAATCCCACGTCTTTCTCCCTTTTACTTAACCGCTTATGATGGTTAGTTTTAGGTCATGTTTCAATTAGCATCCTTATGCTATGCATGTTTGCATTCATTCATCTGTATTGCATGCACCGGGCTCGGCGCATCATACTCACTGCATTGTATTTCAACTCCTACTTGAATACATGATTATCAAGTTGCATCTCACATGCCATCTTAGAATAGCCGAGCCTATCTTAGTTGCATTTTTGCATGTGTTGCATTAGGCATTCTTGACATCGCTAGGATCATGCATTGATTACTAACTAGCTTCTTTCTTTGGCTCGGAGTACTAGGTAAGCTTTTACGCTTTAGCATACTGCATGTGTGTTAGTGGTTGCCATGTATAGCATGCTTGCCATAGGGCTAACTGCTTAAGTGTTTAACTGCCTGAATGCCTATGAGTGAAGGTTGGATTACTTGAATTGGAACAATTCATCGAAATGCGAGTTTTAAGCCCACTTGAGAGTGGCAAATCATGTTTTCTAAGCCCACTTGAGGGTGGCAAATCCACGTCTTAGCCTACTTGCGAGTAGCACCTTCAAACCATTTTCAAACAAACAAACATGAGATGTTTTGTTCCAACTTAGGCGATCTAGTCTATACTTGTATGCTGTGTGCATCACATAGTAATTCTGGCTAATAAACCGGAATAAGAGCGCATGTGTTTTCAAAAATAAAATATCATATTAGTAAAGGCCGATCTTTGATCGGGCGAGCGGGGGTGCTCATTGCATGACCTTCCCCTCTCGTACCCAAGTTCCCGAGCCGAGGCAACTTTGGTGATGACGGACATGTGGCCTTAGGCACGAGTCAGGGTTTCCTAAATTTTCCCAAAACAAAACATTTAGGTGGCAACTCTGTATCTGGCAAAGCAGTCCATGTTTGGCACTTCTTTATAAAAATTAGTTTTCCAAAACGATTTGCCGGATTTGGACTCTTTGGTGATTTATCGGTCTTGCATTGCACTTTGCGAGATTAGATTCAGAACTGTGACATTGAGTCCGAACTGTAGTAGCTAATGAACAAAACGGATTTCACGCCTTCGCGCGCGGAGCCGGGATGTTCGGGCACGTCTACAAACATCTGCATCAGTGTCATCAAGCTCAAGACCGAGAGGCCCTCTTTACCCTCTTCGGCTGAGCAGCCTCTGCACCACCGCCACCGACACCATCATCTAAATCGGAGTCACCGTCCTCGGAATCCTCCTCAGCGTCGCCTCCGCCCTCAGAACTGGAACCAGAGTCGTCATCCCTGCCTGCAGATGTCTCTGACTGTGGATGTGATGACTCCTCCTCCTCGCTAGACTTGTTATCCTGTCTGACAGGTGCTCATTGTCCCCCCCGGCCGCGAGTCGAGACCCCTCTCCTAGCTGCTCGAGAAGGCCTGGATGGCCCAGTCTGCAGAGGTGGGACCTGAAAAGGCAGTTTGAATGCATCAGCTAGTATGTATATCAGATGCAGATACGAGAATGATACATAGACTGGGTGCATGCAGATATATTGTGTGAATGCGATGTGTCAGATGTGCTCTACACATGCAATGAATCAGTGCAGTGAAATGTTCAGTTTCCATATGTCATCAGAAGTATGATAAATGCAAGGAAATTGAAAAGTACCCGAACGTCGGAGGCGTACATCAGCGTCTCCCTCCGCAGAACCATGCTCTCGAGTGAGGCCACCACTCCGAGCAACCCCTCAGTACACTCTCTGGGAGGCTGCAGATGCAAGTTCAAGTCATCAGTGAATGAATGAATGTCTAAATATCTGAGTGATAAATGAAAACTGTGGAGCATACCGGTGGTGAGTCAGGGTCACTGACGTATCGATGATCCGCCAGTGGAGGCTCCAGTGGAATTGGGTAAGATGTCCCATACTGCTAGCTCGTCAGCTCAGTCGGAAGATCTGGCCACCCAACATACTGGTAAGTCGGGGGGATCCCTCTAGCCCCACCCCTTGATGTACCGGCCCTGCTAGTGGAAGGGATGTCTGCAGCTCAAGCGCGACTCGATGATGGCATATCAGCAGCCCTCCTCATAGGAGTACGGACACCTGTCAGTGGAGGCATCAAGTATGTATGGCGGTATGTCGCGTACTCCCCCTCTTCCAGGAAAAGAACTGCGTCGGAACCCAGCATAAGGTCGTCAACCTCCCGGGGAGTGAGACTCTCTGTGGACCGCATGTCCAGTGGAGGTGCTGAGGGGATGTCCTGAGTGGAATTGCCCATCGTCTGGCACATGAAGCGATCTCCGAGAAACCAGGCTCTGCCGACTGGTCCTTCGAACAAAACCCTGTATCGGGAGGCGCCCCATGCCCCAACGAACTGGAATCGAGAATATCCGAGCATCTCCAGCCAAGGCTGCCAAGTGATTTGCGAATAGCAAGTGCATAAACTGATTAGATGTCATAAATATGCAAGATAAATCAAAGCTGAAAGCCTGAAGAACTGAGAGTTCTGGTTTACCTTAGTCGCCCACACGGTGTCGAAGTACTGCCTCAGATATGGCAGAGTCTCCCGGGGCCTAGACCGACACCGACCCTCGAATCTGCATGAATAAGGGATCTCGAGAGGTGCCTCGACCTCGAGCTCAAGGGCGAGTGTCGGGAAGTAGGCATAAGCCCACAGCTGTGAAAGGCAAGACAATGGCTGTCAGAATACAGAATGTATAGAAAATGTAGAATGCTGAGTGCAGAATATAGAGTACAGAATGTAATATGTGCAATGTGTGCTGTGTGCTGTGTACAGATAATGAAAAGCAAAAATGTAAATCAAGAGGGCAGAATGTACCTCCCAGGCTCGCCAGTAGCCACCTACTATGGTCCCCCGCTCTCGGGAGGTCGCGCTCATGCATGTTATCCCCGGGCATATTGTTGTACGGCCTCAATAGTCTTGGGCGTAGTCCATCTGTACTGCTCCGCAAACCAGGTGTACCTAACCATGCCCGATGATCTGCAGGGCGGTGGACGAGCTCCAAGCAAGTAAATCCAAGCTGCCTCCCACTCACCCATGTCCGCGTCGTATGGGACCGGCCGGCCTGCCACATCGAGGCCCGTCAGTATAGAGAAGTCATACGGGGTCATCGTCATGTCCCCGGTGGTAGAAAAATGGAAGGAGTTGGTGGTGTCCCACCATCTCTCTACAAGTGCATCCAGAAGGGTCCTGCTCGCCGGATGACGCGACAGTCCCGCACAAAATAGGCCAAACCCTACCTCATCCACAATATGTCAGATAGCATCTGGGAGCTCCATGTACCACTCCCTGGCAATGATCGATCTGTAACCCCGTGTGAAACGGGAGGATACCTACATATAGAAAGAACAGATGTATTCAGTTTCACAATTAAAAGAATGCTGTGTTATGAACTGCGTGTTTAGATTGAATAGTGTTATGAGCCGTGTGCAAATTAAAAGAATGTTGTGTTATGAACTGTGTGTTTAGATTGAGCAGTGTTATGAGCCGTGTGCAAATTAAAGGAATACTGTGTTGTGGACTGTGTGTTCAGATTGAACAGTGTTATGAGCCGTGTGCAAATTAAAAGAATGCTGTGTTATGAACTGCGTGTTCAGATTGAACAGTGTCATGAGCCGTGTGCAAATTAAAGGAATGCTGTGTTATGGACTGCATGTTCAGATTGAACAGTGTTATGAGCCGTGTGCAAATTAAAGGAATGCTGTGTTATGGACTGAGTGTTCAAATTGAACAGTGTTATGAGCCGTGTACAAATTAAAGGAATGTGTGTTCAGATTGAGCAATGTTATGAGCCGTGTGCAAATTAAAAGAATGCTGTGTTATGGACTGCATGTTCAGATTGAACAGTGTTATGAGCCGTGTGCAGAGCAGTGTTATGAGCCGTGTGCAAATTAAAGGAAAACTGCGTTATGAACTGTATGTTCAGATTGAGCAAAAACTGCGTTATGAACTGCGTGTTCAGATTGAGCAAAAACTGCGTTATGAACTGCGTGTTCAGATTGAGCAAAAACTGCGTTATGAACTGTGTGTTCAGATTGAGCAAATACTACGTTATGGACTGCGTGTTCAGATTAAGCAGAATACTGTGTTATGAACTGCGTGTTCATATTGAAAAATTAGTTGTGTGCCCAAAATAAGCTGTGTGCCCAAATAAGTTGTGTGCCCAAATGTGCTGTGTGCCCAAAGTAAGCTGTGTGCCGAATGAACGGAATACTATGTCGTGAGCTGTGTGCCAGATGAACTAAGTGTTATGTTGAGAGCTGTGTGCCCGAATGAACCGGATGCTATGTGCAAGTTATGTTCAGAACATGCAGAAGTACTGTGTATGTGAATGTGTTTAGAACGAGTAGACATGATACATAGCAAAAGCATGAAATATGCAAGAAATGCAAAAGTGAAGTACGCACCTCGCGCGCATGATGCGATAGATGACACTTCGGCTCCCGTAGCAGTAAGTCTGTGAGCGCCCGTCGCGCGAAGTCGGTAAAATGATGGAAAGTACTGGGAGGTAGGATGTGCTCCCGTGGGTGGTACCTCTCCGGGTCGAACGGCCGAATCCTCGGAGGTAGTGGCATAACATCCGGCTCATCCTCTACTCTCGGGGAGCCTCCGCCATATGGAATATCGTCGGCCATCTGAAGAAAGATGCAAAAATGAGCAAAATTGAGCGAAATGAGTCAAAATCACAAAAAGTCAACAAAAGTTAACTCTCGTAAAGAGAAAAAGTCAACAAAAGTCAACGCCCGAGAAAAGGTGCCAAAGTTCGAGAGAAACTTACCTCAAGTGGTGAAAATGGAGAAAGAAGCTCCGAAAACAAATTCTAATCGGTTCAAAACGAAGAGAATTGAAAGTTTTCGCGAAACAACTTTGCGTGGGGCATTGGAAAACGCATATAAAGTGCAGATCTGAGAGAGAAAAGGGTCTAGGGATGGAGAGAAATGTATTTCGGCCTTGGAGGTGTGAGCAAAAGTGAATTGGAGCTATCCATTTAAAGATTCGGCCTTGAAAAGACAAAACTGCCCCAGATTTTGTAAACTGGTCGGCCACCCTCCTGGGTGATCTTCAGAGCTCCATTGTTCTCCTTGTGTGTTTTGGTGATGATTGGAGCTCTTGTCTCTCGGGAAAGTGCAAGAAAAGTACACTTTTTGGCGCGAAATTGTCCCCGCGGGAACTTCAATTCTAGTCTTCGATGCATGGCTCATCGTCACTTATCAAAGAGTGAGGTGTATCCTTTTTAAGTATGTTGTGACCCCTCCGAGAGGTAAATCGGAGGTTCCGGTTCTCGTTAAGGCTTATGTTTCTTTAACCGGCATTTTGTCTCAAAGCATGCTATTAAAGTTATATCACTCTCGCATTGTTATGCACACTTTCCTCTCTTGCATTTGTTATGCACACCACTTGTTGCTTTGTTATGCACTCACTACTTGTGTTGACACGCTCGTTTTGCTTACATTGTTATGCGTACTTCCATCGCATTGTTATGCGTCACACTTAGGTTGCATTGTCATGCACCCCTTCCACTCGCATTGTTATGCGTCGCACTTAGGTTGCGTTGCCATGCACCCCTTCCACTCGCATTGTTATGCATCACACTTAGGTTGCATTGTCATGCACCCCTTCCACTCGCATTGTTATGCCCATACTTAGGTTGCATTTTTATGCACCCTTTCCACTTGCGTTGTCACGCACTTTTCACTTGCATTGCTATGCATGTTTCCATCGGCATCATATGCGCACACGTTTATATTGCATCTTGATGTAATGTTAAACATATGTTGTTACTATATTGTACCTGTTAAATTTCTTTCTTTTGCAGGCACGATATTGTATGTATGGTTCATTTGAAGCTGGCGCAACCCGACAATATTGTATGTACGGTTCATTTGAGCCTGGTGCGACCAGACGGTATTGTATTTACTCCGCGTGAGACGTAGCAAGAATTGTATAATTCTCTTACATCCTTTCTGCATGTAATGTAGTTTGGTTCATTTTCGCTAGCTTAAACTGTTGCATTTATTTTGCATATTTGCTTCGTTACAGCTTTCTTTGCATGATCATAAGTTACGTTTGGCTTTGTGCATGTCATTTGCATCTTGCCCCTGCCTACGGGCACATCTCTTTGTTATCTTGCCTGCTTGTCTAAGTCTTCGGCCTTATCAAAAATGGGTCGTCTCTGGGCTTTGACATTCACTCCCGTCACTTATGACTTCCGAGTTCTGTCAAAGAGGGGCAACTGTAGACACCCCATTTTTGACCGACCTTAAGACTCAGACGTCATCGATTGAGCGCTCGGTGATAGTGCATGTTGTGCTCGTTTCGAGTTTCTGGAGTTTTGGCTGAGAGCCTCGCCTCCGGGCCTCTGAACTCTTTGTGCTTCAGCTCGGTTTGTGGATCAAGCCTTGTTTCCCTTCCGTGTAGGGAGGGAGAGGTCTTGTAGACCACTCTTTTGTGGTCGTAGACCACTTTTCCCGCTTGGAGACTAGTTTTCGATTTTCGGAGCCTTCGGCCGCGCGCCTTGTCTCGAGACCGCTTAACGTTCTCCGTTTGGCATGGTTTTTGGACCACACATTGTTGCCTCTGTCTAGAGGGACACTGTGGTCTGGTGTAGACACCCCATTTTTGACCGACGTTAAGACTCAGACGTCATCGATTGAGTGCTCGGTGATTGCGCATGTTGTGCTCGTTCTGAGGTTACGGAGTCTCGGCTGAGAGCCTTGGCTCCGGACCTTGGGACTCTTTTGTGCTTTGCCTCGGTTTGCAAACCAGGTTCTGTTTTCTCTTCCCGAAGGGAGGGAGAGGTCTCGTAGACCATCTCTCAGTGGCCGTAGGCTACTTTTCGTAGTCGTAGACCACTGTTCCCGTTTGGAGTCCAATTTTCGGTTGTCGGAGCCGTCGGCCATGCGCCTCAGTTCGGGACTGCTTAACTTTCTCCGTTTGCTCCAATTTTTGGCACACACCTTGTTTCCTCTCTCTAGAGGGACACTGTGGCCCGAGAGACCACCTTCGTGGTCGCACGCCACTTTCGATGCTTAACAGTCAGTTTTTGGGGCACCCGGTTGCGCGTTTTGGCCCCCGAACCCTCGTTTTGCATCCGTCTTGGTTCATTTTTGGTATGGACCCTATTTTCATTGTTTGGAAGGTAATACAAGGGTGGGAGACCACCTTTTCTCCCGCCAGCCAGTTTTCTTTTCAGGAAGCTGGTCTCCTTGATTTTTGAGCCACTTTTGACTGGTCTTCACCATACCACTAGCTTGCTTTCAGCTTGGAGACCACCCTAGGAGGCTGCCGACCACCTTGGACCTTTTGAACTGGTCGGCTGACCAGGGGAAGTGGTCGGCCGGCCACTTGAACTGGTCGGCCTACCTCCCTTAGTTCTATCTCTGTGAGTGTGTGCCAGCTGGAAGGCACAGACTGCATCCTCCATACACGTGTATGGAGGATTGGCAACCTTGTTTTGGCTTCTTAAAGAAGCTTGGCCCTTTGCTCTAAGCTTCTAAGAGAATCTTGAACCTTTTTTAGCTTCTTGAAGAAGCTTGACCCTTTGGCTCTAGCTTTCTCAAGAAGCTTGACCCCTTTTGCTCTAGCTTCCTCAAGAAGCTTGGACCTTTGCACTAGCTTCTTGAGGAAGCTTGGACCTTTATTCCTCTATAAAGGAGGCCCTCTCCCTCATTTGCAAAGGTTCAGAAAATTTGGTTAAGGCATTTACATACACCCCTCTCTATCTTTCTATTTCAAGCTCCAAAGTCCCTTGTTCTTGGCCCATTGCATACCACCTCCTATCCTAACCCCTCCACCACCACTCTAAGCATCATGGAGGCCATTTTCAGAGGTTGAAGGTTTGCATTTTTGGTCCAGAAGCTGCTGGAGTTCTTGGCTTCAAGGGTAACACTTCTTTCCCTTTTTTAAGCATTGTTTTACTTCATCTTTTAGCTATATTTGCAAGCATATTTGGGCCTTGTCATAAACTGAAAAAGTCTTATTTTGAGGTCCTTAACATGTTTGTTTAAGATCATTTTTCTGTTGGGGGTCATCCACCCCCTTGCATGCTTCATTTTGCCTTATTTTGAGCCATGCCTTAGGGCCTTTGCATTGACCTTTGTTTGGTCTCTTAGCCACTGAAATCTAGTGGATTTTCAGTGGCTAGCATGTTGTTTTGAGCAACAAAATCAGAGAGGGGTGACCCTCTCACCCCTTGTCTTGTTTACTAGCATTTTTGGCCTTACAAAGGAGAATGCCTCCAAGCCATGTTTCAAGCCATTTTTGGTGGGTTTTAGGATCTACATAGGCTCTTTCCGGAGCCCATTTTTCCATTTTGGGTGTCCATCTTGCATGTGTAGAACAACCCTCTTTATAGCCTATCAAAGGAGCCTATCATTCTTGCATGCATAGACCATGTTTCAGTGGGTTTTTGGGCTTTATTTGGCATGTCATACCTCTAACTTTTGCTGGTTTGGTGGCCTCTTGATTGCCTCACATGCTTGTAGTGCAAATCCTCTTTACTAGCTTACATTGCACGCTATTTTGGCCTTCGATTCTAGCACTTTTTGGCCATGCTTTAAACTGATTTTGTGCATGTTTTGGACTGCCTTAGCTCTGTTTTTATGCCTCATGGTCGAATGATGCATGCTATGCATGGTTGTAGTTCAATACCCTTGCCTAGCTTTGAGTTTTGGAACCTATTGCATGCTTATGTTGAGGTTTTTCCATGTTTTGGGGCCATTGTGCACCACATTTCAGAGCTTACATGTATGCCATATTCCCTTGTTTTCCACTCTTTAAATGTGTTTGGGAGTTGTGCATGAATATCTCATTTTTGGACCATTGCATGAGCTTTATTTCTATGCATTTTGAGCCATCATTTTAGACCATTTTCCCACTGTCTTGGACCTGCATAGGGACTATTTGGGGCTGGTTAGGTCATTTGAGCATTGCTTTGTGTACCTCTAGTGTAATGCACTTCACTAGTTTCGGTATTCGGGCCATCTAGCATGCATTATGTGAGGTGTTTACATGATTCGGGACCATCTCGCATGTCATTTCAGAGCTGAAAAATGTGTGATTGTATGCCATATTTCATCCCTTGCCATGCTTTGGTAGAGTTGCATTTGGTGCCCTAGGTTTGGTCCATTGCATTTGTGCATGTTTGCATGTGTTTTGTTGCCTATTGTCATCATGTTTGGCCACTGATTTGGATGTGGCTGAGGTCCATCCATCTTGGCTTAAGTCCATCTTGCATTGTATATGCTATTTAGTCCATGTTGTTGCATGATTGACCATTGCATTGTGTATGCCTTGATCATTTCATTGTTAGTCTCCATGTGTGCATTGCGTATGCCATATAGTTCTCATGTGCATTGAGTATGCCATTGATTATTTCATAGCATTGTGTATGCTAGTAGCATGTTTGCATATCATCATTTGCATGTTTGCATCATTTAGTGGCATTATGTTTAGGTTGCATGTTAGGGTTGCATTCATGCATGCCATGTGTATTGCGTTGTGTTTGGAGTAGGGTTTAGTCCAAACACGGGAAACGAGGGACGTTTCCTACTCAAAGTGACGAAACGTGCCTCGATTCCCGGGTCGCCGACACTCTTGACTACCCATGATAGAGTTGTTGGCTTTAGGTGTTTACATGTGCATTCATTTTACATCGAGTCGTGCAATCCGACTCCGCGGCCATCATGCATCGAGATGCGTGATTGGTGGCACGAGGATCGAGGACTACACTCCTTAGAGCTCATGCAATGACGGGGAGAGTGATTGTGCATACATATGTTGAAAATACTTTGCCATGCCCCTTTCTTGCTCTCTGTTGTAACAAACCGAAAGCCAGCAGCAAAAACTGGTCAGCAGTATCCCTACAAGTTCCCATGGAGTTGTGTACAGTGTTCCGGGGTCAATTGTAAACAGAGGCAAATCGGGCAATCGCGATGGATTTCCCGACAAGGCGACTCGAGCATGCATGCATCTTTCATCATTCCGAACAGAGCTGAGGCAGTCTACTTCATGTAGCATTGCATGCTAGTTTACTCGCTTTCTTAGTTAATTTGTTAATTAGCTAGCGTTGTGTAATAATTAGTTATTCATTTTGGTTGTGTAATATTTATTCGGACCTTCCGCGAGAGGGCGAACTTTGTAATAAGTGTGCGTGTGTGTGATGCATGTCTTCCAACCCCACGTCTTTCCCTTTTATTTACTAGCTTATGATGGTTAGTTTTAGGGCATGTTTCAATTAGCATCTATATGTTCGCATGTTTGCATTCATTCATCTGTATTGCATGCACTGGGCTCGGCGCATCATGCTAACTGCATTGTATTTCAATTCCTAGTTGAATACATGTATCGATTGTTGCATCTCATATGTCATCTTAGAATAGCCGAGCCTATTGTAGTTGCATTTTTGCATGTGTTGCATTAGGCATTCTTAGCATAGTTAGGATTCATGCATGATTTCTAATTAGCTTCTTTCTTTGGCTTGGAGTACTCGATAAGTGTTTATACTTTAGCATCCTTGCATGCGTGTGAGTGACTGCCATGATAGTATGCTTACAATGAGGCTATGTGCTTATGTGATATACCTGCCTGAATGCCTGTGGGTGAAGGTTGGATTACTTGAATTGAAACAATGCATTGATTGCGAGTTTTAAGCCCACTTGAGAGTGGCAAATCACCATGTTTTCTAAGCCCACCTGAGAGTGGCAAATCCACGTCTTAGCCTACTTGCGAGTAGCACCATCAAACCATTTCACATGTGTTTTCAAAAACTCGATATCATGTTTAGTAGTGGCCGATCTTTGATCGGGCGAGCGGGGGTGCTCATTGCATGACCTTCCCCAATCGTACCCAAGTTCCCGAGCCGAGGCAACTTTGGTGATGACAGACACATGGCCTTAGGCACGAGTCAGGGTTTCCTAAATTCCCCCAAAATAAAATATTTAGGTGGCGACTCTGTATCTGGCAAAGTAGTCCATGTTTGGCACTTCTTTCTAAAAAATCAGTTTTCAAAACGATTTGCCGGATTTGGACTTTTTGGTGATTTATCAATCTCGTATTGCACTTTGCGAGATCAGAATAAGAACCGTGACATTGAGTCCGAACTGTAGTAAGCCCAATGAAGAAAACAGGATTTTCCCGGGACGTTCGAGGACATCTACAGTTTCTGGCGACTCTGCTGGGGAGTTAGAGAACTTGACTCGAACTCATGATATCTTGTTTTGATTACACTTATGTGTTTCTTTGCATTGCATTTGCATTGGTACGCCTAGGACACCGTGTTTTCCATCTGCTATTCCTGAACGGTTTGCCGGAGGCTGCGTGCCATAAGGCTGACCAGTTACGGGCTCTGCCACAATGGGAACACAAACCCCGGTTTTACCGGGGCACCCTTTTTGACCATTCGACCTAGTGCATATTCGGAATTCATAGTGACCATTCCAAGCTAGGACAGGTTGCTTACCCGATTGTAGGTTGTTTGAAACCACTGCGTGCGTAGTGAAACCCTAGCTCCTGACAAAATAGGACAGGGAAACCTTACCCCAACATAGGGGTGTTTTCGCTCTCACTTGCTTGTTATGTGCTTTTAGAGTGCGTCTCTACAGGAATGCATGTATCAGTTTGCAAGTCTGGGTATCAGGCCTGAGGGCATCAGTATTTTGGGGATCAGTTTTACCTGAGGGTATCAGTTTACAGGCAAAACTTGTGGCAGAATTCTGTAGGGGGGGCACAGTCATTTAGCTTTGCTCATTTTGGTTTTGGTGAAATCAGGCTGAGGTGCTGTCTGTTTTCTCTTTTGCAAGGTAGTCTTGGAACCATAGCTTCAGAAGGCTCCGATATCCCCCAGGTTCATTGGACTCGTGTCAATAGACTTTGTCAAGTCAGAGATTCAGTTCAAGGGCAAATCAGTGTTCCTTCGCCAGAGGCAGGGTAAAAAGGCCAGTCAGGCACAGATCATCAGTTCAACAATCTTCGGATCAGAAGTCCTTATCCATCTCACCTGTGTGCAGTTGGGTTGAGATATCTACTTTTACTCCAGAGATAGACATACCGGTAGTTCAGATAGATCAGGGCAGTATGGCAGGGATGGAGGAGATGGTGCGCCAACTCCAAGAAAGTATGAAAATCATGCAGCAGGACGCTGTCCGCCAAGCGGAATTTGCCAAATAGCAGGCCGAGGTCATGGCCCAGCAAGCAGAGCTAATCACCAGACTCCAGCAGCAAGCCGGGGCATCCGCTTCACACCAAGCTCCCCCCCCCCACCGAGGGTTCCAATACCCGGGGAGACACCAAATGTCCAGAATATCCGGGAGGATACAGACATCCCAACAGGGCCGACTCCGCCCCCAATTCTACCTCAACTATCCAAGGCACCCACTCCTATCAATCAACCGGATTCTCCCTTCGAATTCGAGGTGGATCCCACGGCATTAAAAGTGAGCAAGCTTGAAAAGCTATTTAAGAAATCTCAGGTTGTGAAGTCCATCCCGGACATCGAGGATGGGTATACCGATGCAGCCGTGACGTTGCCGGACATATTTAAGATGCCACATATTGACCGCTTTGACGGGTCCGGGGATCCCATGGTGCACTTACGGCTGTTTTTAGACATATTAAGGCCGATGGGCCTCACCAGACTACAAAAGCTTTCTTTATTCAGCCGGACCCTGTCGGGTGTGGCGGCCATCTGGTACGCAAAACTGGAAGACGATGTTAAGAGGAATTGGGATGAGATGGCCGAGGCTTTTGTCGCTCAGTATTCCTATAATACACAGATCGAGATCACAACCCGTGATCTCGAGACGACTAGGCAGGAGCCTAAGGAGAGTTTTTCTGACTTCGTAACCCGATGGAGGGCCAAGGCCTCAATGATGACCACTAGGCCCACTAACAAAGATCAGATTCGGATGATTGTGCACAATCTCCAGCCCAAGCTTATGCAGAAAATGATTCTTCTCCCCTTCCCCACCTTTTCAGATTTACACGAGATGGGGGTGCAAATCGAGGACGCTATGAGGCACGGCCTCATTGACCAGGAGAAGGAGCAGCAGCCCCAGGAGGACGTTTTTCCGTAGTTCGAATGCGACCACTAGTGGTGATGCAGTTGCAAGATCTTCTGAAGTGGGCATGGTCACCACCACCACATCAAAAATAGTTACCCCATTTACCGGTATGTCCGGAAGTAGCTCACAAAAAAACCAATATCCACCTCGAGTCAAGAGGGTTTTTACCCCACTTTATATGCCTCTGTCAAAGGCTCTAGAGGCCTTACTCCGGAAAGGATATCTGAAACCGTTGGAACAACGGCCTCTACCCGATCATCTCCCTCCAAAGCATGACCAGACTAAGTACTATGCCTACCATTAATAAACCGGTCATGACACTGATAGTTGCTTTCGTCTGCGCCATGATGTACAGGATCTGTTTGACAACAAGGTCATCGCCGCACCAGCTCAGCAAAGTCTATCGCCACTGGATCAGTGAACTTGGGGGATAGTATGAATATGTGATCAGGGGATGAACCACCTACGGGCGGCACTCAGTTTACTCTAGATGTGGCGTATGGCACGCACTGTTTTGAGCATTTGTGAATGCTGGTTTTTTTGTACTTTCTGACTTGGGTATTGAGTCAGTCTTGTTGTGTTGTATTGAGTCAGTCTTTTCTTACTGAGTTAGTTAGGTCTGTCTTGTTGTACCGAGTCAGTCCTATTTTGTTGGAGTCGGGTGATTTTGAGGGTGTTACCTCGGACATCACTTGCTTGTTTTGTGTTTGTCTTTTCGTTTTCTTTTGAGTCTGTTTCTGCCTTGGAGCCAGTAATGCCAACAGATTTGAATGAACAGTAGTGATTTTCACACTCTTGTGTTTGCTGCTGCCTTGTGCTAGTTGTGCCAGAAGTTCTGAATGAGATGGTAGTATTTGACTAAAAAACTGTGTCTTTTCTGTGCTTTGAAATCATTACATTGACCTGAGTTTTTCAAAACTTTTTGAGCATTGTGATGAAAATAAAGAGGAAGGAATTCCTCGGGATTTGCAAAAAAAATTTTGGTCAATTGAGAGAAAGAGAGGCATGCTAAGCCCTTAATGAATGAAATCATGCTTGTTAATGTGAGTACTGAGAAGGATCCTGGCTTGATCCAGATTGGTTCTACACTGTCTTCAGCACGAGCGATTTGTCGCTTTCTTAAAAAATTTCAAAAAATGTTTTGCGCAGTTTTGCGAAGACCTGTGTGGAATCGCTCTTGAGATTGTGCAGCCTAGGATCGCTCTCAGCCTCGAGATTCGACCCCTTGCTTTCAAACCTTGAATTTAGATTCAGAATGTTCAATGGTCAACCACAATGTAAGGCCCGTGTGGCCGGATCAGAAGCAGCCCATGAACTAGGGGCGAGAATATCAGATGTGATCAAAGGAAGCTCGCGAAGCTAGATCAAAAACAGCCCTTGAACTAGGGGCAAAAATGTCAGATGCGCTCAAAAAGTCAAAGATGAGTCTTTTCTAGAAACTAGGGAAGACTGGCAAGAATGCCAAATCCCAGAAGGGAGGAAAGAAGAAAGTATTGCCAAAGGATAACCGAGTTCCTATCCACAACACTAGGGGCAAATTCAGCCCCCCATTGGATGGACTCCTGCATCGTCAGCGAACAGCAGCCATTCTCTTGGATTCAGATGACTTCAGGATCTTAAAACCATTTGACATGGACAAAGCTACACTTTTACCCTTGAGAGGCTCGCTGGGCCGAAAACCCGGAAGGGCGACCCAGGCAAAAGTTAGAGCAAGAAAAAGAACAAAAAGAACAAAAAAAAGAAAAATGCAAAGAATAAAAAAAAAAAAAAGAAAAGAATTGAAAAGAAAAGAAGAACAAAGCTAGCAAGGTTGAAAACCCAGAAAGGGCAGCCTTAGCAAAAGTTAGAGCGCAAAAGGAGAGGTTAATACCCGAGTGTACCTTACCCCGGAACTACGCAAGGCTTGATTTCCATGTTTGGGATACGTAGGCAACTTCATTCTGAAGTCCAGCCGTAAAACACTTCAAATTCGACTGTGTCCATGTGACGGTTCTGGTCTTTGTCTTCTCTGTATCCGAGAATTTGGTTGTAATTGTCACTGTAAGGACTGGTTGCCATGTGCTGCGACACTATTCAGACTAGGGGCAACTTTCAGTTGCCATGCAGTGCCGTTCAGACAAGGGGTAATTTTTCATTATTTTGGATCTGAGGTTGTGCATCTCAAGAGTAAATTCTGCGCTCGTTGAGCAGTGGCCATTTGTAAAAACAGTTTTGAAAATTTTTAATGAAGTTGACTAATTTTCTCGAAAATTACTCCATTTTTCCAAAACTGGACCATTTCTTGGACCCAAAAAAGGAAATTTTTCAGTGCTCATAACCTAACTTGCATGATTTCAAATCAGAAAATCGAAGAAGCATGTTAATCTAACTCTCATGTCAGTCAAAATTGTTTTAGTAGAAAACCAAAACAAAAAATGGTCAAAATAATGAACTAGGGGCACAGTTAAGTCAGGTGTTCTGCCTTTTCCCCATTGTCAACATAGTTACCAAAAAGGGCACCGTATCTGCCAGAAAAGGGTACAACAGAAACTAACAGCAAAATGCTGAAAGTTCTCTCATCCTCCAAGCAGCGAGGTATCAAGCTAAGTACGAAGCACGAATTGGAATGGAGCAGGATATTCCATTCCCTCATCTGGACAGATCCAATCACGTCCAAACTCCCCAGTAGAGCATCGTCAACCAATGTCGATTGCAGATCTGTTGCACATCCAGCCGCATCACAACCCCTCTGTGGGAGAAGTTCACTGTTGTGAGCAGAAGAAAGAGAATCTAGCAGAATGCTAGGGGCAAGAGCCTGCAACTTCTTGTTTATCCATCAACCACCCAGGCAAGGGATAAAAAATGAGAGATTGAAGAATAGAGAGATGTTCGTTGAGAGAAAAAGTGAGGAAAAAGGGCTTTTTCAAAAAAAAAAAAAAAACAGAGCCTGAGGGCCGAGTGATGTGGGAATCACAAATGAGAAAGGGTGGGAAACAAGACCCAGAGAAACAGGCTCCCTGTGCACGTCTGAGTGTCGTGTCTTTTTGTTTTATCTCGATTCTTGTTTTGAGTCGTTTCGAGTGTTACTCGATGTGTTTAGGTTGTTTACCTTTTGTTTTCCGTTGTTGAGTCGTAATGCGCTGTGTTCAGTCGTAGGCTCAATACCCCGGTCAAGAACTCATCTCTCAATTTCAAAAAATAAAATCGTTTTGCGCTCTAAGCGCCGTGTCGTTCTCCACATCTGTGCAAAACAAGATTCGTTCTTTCATAAAACCGCAGGGTTCAACCCAGGTCATGAGCGAACAGAAAACCAGGACCTATCTGAAGCTATATAGGTTCCAGACTGCAAAGCAAAAGAAAAGAGGAAAATGTCGAGCATCTGAGTTTGTTTCAATTTCAGTAAGTTTTGAGACTGCATTCCGTGTGTACCTCTTCAGGTCTTGCCAATGCTCCGAAGTATGAGTGTGCCTCTACCTCAAGCTCAAGATCAAGTCTGCTTCAAGCCAGAATGGCGATCAAAAGTGCTCTCCCTGAATACCACTCCCTGCCAGAGGCATCTTGGTTGTGTTCGCAATGAGTTCCTAGGAGACCAACTGCGACGGTGGAAACTAGAGTTCGAATGGATGTTGCCTAGAACGCAAAGGTTCGGGATTTCCGAGACTAAAGTCTGGTTTAAATACCCAGAGGTGTGTCCTCGACTTGAAATCTGTATGGAAGCCCCATAGGTTGAGATAGCGTGTATGCACCTCAATTGTGAATACTGAACCAACCTAGTCTGTCACCCCGTTGGAGAATAGGGAAAGTTGTGAATATGATTAGGAAGAAAGGCAGCATCCAAAGTGTTCTACATGAAGAACCCTTGTCAGTATTTCAAAGCCTTTGTACTGTGAGTTGAAGGTAAGTGTTCGAAGAGCACGAGGGGAGATCCCCGTCAGAGTAGAGCGATTCATCGCCACTCACCCCATGAGGTGCTTTCTAAAGCGCCACTATGCTTGTTTATTACGTTCCTTAAACATCATGCATTGTATTGCATTGTACCTATCAAGTTTCTTTCTCATTCATGCACGATATTGTATGTACAGTTCATTCAAAGAAGTTCCATTTGAGATCATTTACTTAGTGTATCAATCACATTTCATTTTCTTTAGTGTATCAACCACACTTCATTCATTTAGTGTATCCATCACACTTCATTTCCTTTAGTGTATCCATCACACTTCATTTTCTTTAGTGTATCAACCACACTTCATTCATTTAGTGTATCCATCACACTTCATTTACTTTTGTGTATCCATCACACTTGTTCACTTAGTGCATCTATCACACTTTGTGTCCACATTTTGTGTATCTATCACACTTGTTCACTTGGTGCATCTATCACACTTTGTGTTCACCCTTAGTGTATCCATCACACTTCATTTACTTTTGTGTATCTATCACACTTGTTCACTTAGTGCATCTATCACACTTTGTGTTCACCCTTAGTGTATCCATCACACTTCATTTACTTTTGTGTATCCATCACACTTGTTCACTTAGTGCATCTATCACACTTTGTGTCCACCTTTAGTGTATCCATCACACTTGTTCACTTAGTGCATCTATCACACTTTGTGTCCACCTTTAGTGTATCCATCACACCTGTTCACATAGTGCATCTATCACACTTTGTGTTCACCTTTAGTGTATCTATCATACTGGTTCACTTAGTGCATCTATCACACTTTGTGTTCACCTTTTGTGTATCCATCACACCTATTCACATAGTGCATCTATCACACTTTGTGTTCATCTTTAGTATATCTATCATACTCTGTTCACATAGTGCATCTATCACACTTTGCGTTCGTCTTTAGTGTATCTATCATACTCTGTTCACATAGTGTATCTATCACACTTTGTGTTCACCTTTAGTGTATCTATCATACTGGTTCACTTAGTGCATCTATCACACCTTGTGTTCACCTTTTGTGTATCCATCACACCTATTCACATAGTGCATCTATCACACTTTGTGTTCATCTTTAGTATATCTATCATACTCTGTTCACATAGTGCATCTATCACACTTTGTGTTCACCTTTAGTGTATCTATCATACTCTGTTCACATAGTGCATCTATCACACTTTGTGTTCACCTTTAGTGTATCTATCATACTGGTTCACTTAGTGCATCTATCACACTTTGTGTTCACCTTTTGTGTATCCATCGCACATGTTCACATAGTGCATCTATCACACTTTGTGTTCACCTTTTGTGTATCCATCACACTTGTTCACTTAGTGCATCTACCACACTTTGTGTTCACCTTTAGTATATCTATCATACTCTGTTCACATAGTGCAACTATCACACTTTGTGTTCATCTTTAGTGTATCTATCATACTCTGTTCACATAGTGCATCTATCGCACTTTGTGTTCATCTTTAGTATATCTATCATACTCTGTTCACATAGTGCATCTATCACACTTTGTGTTCACCTTTTGTGTATCCATCACACTTGTTCACTTAGTGCATCTACACACTTTGTGTTCACCTTTAGTATATCTATCATACTCTGTTCACATAGGGCATCTATCACACTTTGTGTTCACCTTTAGTGTATCTATCATACTTGTTCACATGGTGCATCTATCACACTTTGTGTTCATCTTTAGTGTATCCATCACACCTGTTCACATAGTGCATCTATCACACTTTGTGTTCACCTTTAGTGTATCCATCACACCTGTTCACTTAGTGCATCTATCACACTTTGTGTTCACCTTTTATGTATCCATCACATTTTGTTCACTAAGTGCATCTATCACACTTCGTGTTCACCTTTTGTGTATCTATCATACTCTGTTCACTAAGTGCATCTATCACACTTTGTGTTCACCCTTTGTGTAAGTATCACACACTCACATTGTGTATCCATCACACGTTTACTTTGTGTATCTATCACACTTCGTTTGTTTCGTGTATCCATCACATGTTCACTTTAGTGTATCTATTGCACATACTTACTCACTCTGTGTATCTATCACACTTCGTTCACTTTTGTGTATCTATCGCACATGCTCGCTAAGAATGTATAATCTTCTTACATCCTTTCTGCATGTAATGTAGTTTGGTTTTTATTTGCCTGCTTAAACTGTTGCATTTATTGTGAATATTTGCTTCATTACAGCTCGCTTTGCATAATCATAAGTTATGCTCTTGCATCATGAATGTCCCTTGCATTTTGCCCCCGCCTGCAGGCTTATCTCTTGTCTATCTCGCCTGTTTGTCTAAGTCTTTGGCCTTGTAAAAAATGGGTCGTCTCTGGGCTTTGACATTCACTCTTGTCACTTATGACTTTCGAGTTCTGTCAAAGAGGGGCAACTGTAGACACCCCATTTTTGACCGACCTTAAGACTCAGACGTCATCGATTGAGCGCTCGGTGATTGCGCATATTGTGCTCGTTCTGAGGTTACAGAGTCACGGCTGAGAGCCTTGCCTCCAGACCTCGGAACTCTTTTGTGCTTTGCCTCGGTTTGCAAACCAGGTTTTGTTTTCTCTTCCCGAAGGGAGGGAGAGGTCTCGTAGACCATCTCTCAGTGGCCGTAGGCTACTTTTCGTAGTCGTAGACCACTGTTCCCGTTTGGAGACCAGTTTCTGATTTTCAGAGCCGTCGGCCGTGCGCTTCGATTCGGGACTGCTTAACTTTCTCCGTTTGCTCCGGTTTTTGGCACACACCTTGTTTCCTCTCTCTAGAGGGACACTGTGGCCCGAGAGACCACCTTCGTGGTCGCACGCCACTTTCGATGCTTAACAGTCAGTTTTCGGGACACCCGGCTGCGCGTTTTGGCCCCTGAACCCTCGTTTTGCATCCGTCTTGGTTCATTTTTGGTATGGACCCTATTTTCATTGTTTTGGAAGGTGGTACAAGGGTGGGAGACCACCTTTTCTCCCGCCGGCCGATTTTCTTGTCAGGAAGCTGGTCTCCTTGATTTTTGAGCCACTTTTGACTGGTCTTCACCATACCACTAGCTTGCTTTCAGCTTGGAGACCACCCTAGGAGGCTGCCGACCACCTTGGACCTTTTGAACTGGTCGGCCGACCAGGGGAAGTGGTCGGCCGGCCACCTGAACTGGTCGGCCTACCTCCCTCAGTTCTGTCTCTGTGAGTGTGTGCCAGCTGGAAGGCACAGACCGCATCCTCCATACACGTTTATGGAGGATTGGAAACCTTGTTTTGGCTTCTTAAAGAAGCTTGGCCCTTTGCTCTAAGCTTCTAAGAGAAACTTGAACCTTTTTTAGCTTCTTGAAGAAGCTTGACCCTCTGGCTCTAGCTTCCTCAAGAAGCTTGACCCTTTTTGCTCTAGCATCCTCAAGAAGCTTGGACCTTTGCACTAACTTCTTGAGGAAGCTTGGACCTTTATTCCTCTCCCTCATTTGCAAAGGTTCAAAAAATTTGGTTAAGGCATTTACATACACCCCTCTCTATCTCTTTATTTCAAGCTCCAAAGTCCCTTGTTCTTGGCCCATTGCATACCACCTCCTATCCTAACCCCTCCACCATCACTCTAAGCATCTTGGAGGCCATTTTTAGAGGTTGAAGGTTTGCATTTTTGGTCCAGAAGCTGCTGGAGTTCTTGGCTTCAAGGGTAACACTTCTTTCCCTCTTTTAAGCATTGTTTTACTTCATTTTTTAGCTATATTTGCAAGCATATTTGGGCCTTGTCGTAAACTGAAAAAAATCTTATTTTGAGGTCTTTAACATGTTTGTTTAAGATCATTTTTCTGTTGGGGGTCATCCACCCCCTTGCATGCTTCATTTTGCCTTATTTTGAGCCATGCCTTAGGGCCTTTGCATTGACCTTTGTTTGGTCTCTTAGCCACTGAAATCCAGTGGATTTTCAGTGGCTAGCATGCTGTTTTGAGCACCAAAATTAGAGAGGGTTGACCCTCTCACCCCTTGTTTTGTTTACTAGCATTTTTGGCCTTACAAAAGAGCCCTTATTTGCATGCTTCCAAGCCATGTTTCAGGCCATTTTTGGTGGGTGTTAGGACCTGCATAGGCTCTGTCCAGAGCCCATTTTTCCATTCTGGGTGTCCATCTTGCATGTGTAGAACAACCCTCTTTATAGCCTATCAAAGGAGCCTATCATTCTTGCATGCATAGACCATGTTTTAGTGGGTTTTTGAGCTTTATTTGGCATTTCATATCTCTAAATTTTTCTGGTTTGGTGGCCTCTTGATTGCCTCACATGCTTGTAGTGCAAATCCTCTTTACTAGCTTACATTGCATGCTATTTTGGCCATCGATTCTAGCACTTTTTGGCCATGCTTTGAACTGATTTTGTGCATGTTTTAGACTGCCTTAGCTCTGTTTTTATGCCTCATGGTCGAATGATGCTTGCTATGCATGGTTGTAGTTCAATACCCTTGCCTAGCTTTGAGTTTTTGAACCTATTGCATGCTTATGTTGAGGTGTTTCCATGTTTTGGGGCCATTGTGCATCACATTTCAAAGCTTACATGTATGCCATATTCCCTTGTTTTCCACTCTTTAAATGTGTTTGAGAGTTGTGCATGAATACCTCATTTTTGGACTATTGCATGAGCTTCATTTCTATGCATTTTGAGCCATCATTTTAGACCATTTTCCCACTGTCTTGGACCTACATAGGGACTGTTTGGGGATGGTTAGGTCATTTGAGCATTGCTTTGTGTACCTCTAGTATAATGCACTTCACTAGTTTCGGTATCCGGGCCATCTAACATGCATTGTGTGAGGTGTTTACATGATTCGGGACCATCTCGCATGTCATTTCAGAGCTGAAAAATGTGTGATTGTATGCCATATTTCATCCCTTGCCATGGTTTGGTAGAGTTGCATTTGGTGCCCTAGGTTTGGTCCCTTGCATTTGTGCATGTTTGTATGTGTTTTGTTGCCTAATGTCATCATGTTTGGCCACTGATTTGGATGTGGCTGAGGTCCATCCATCTTGGCTTAAGTCCATCTTGCATTGTATATGCCATTTAGTCCATGTTGTTGCATGATTGACCATTGCATTGTGTATGCTTTGATCATTTCATTATTAGTCTCCATGTGTGCATTGCCTATGCCATATAGTTCTCATGTGCATTGAGTATGCCATTGATTATTTCATATCATTGTGTATGCTAGTAGCATGTTTGCATATCATCATTTGCATGTTTGCATCATTTAGTGGCATTATGTTTAGGTTGCATGTTAGGGTTGCATTCATGCATGCCATGTGTATTGCATTGTGTTTGGAGTAGGGCTTAGTCCGAACACGGGAAACGAGGGACGTTTCATACTTAAAGTGACGAAACGTGCCTCGATTCTCGGGTCGCCGACACTCTTGACTACCCATGATAGAGTTGTTGGCTTTAGGTGTTTACATGTGCATTCATTTTACATCGAGTCGTGCAATCCGACTCCTCGGCCATCATGCATCGAGATGCGTGATTGGTGGCACGAGGATCGAGGACTACACTCCCTAGAGCTCATGCAATGACGGGGAGAGTGATTGTGCATACATATGTTGAAAATACTTTGCCATGCCCCTTTCTTACTCTCTGTTGTAGCAAACCGAAAGCCAGCAGCAAAAACTGGTCAGCAGTATCCCTACAAGTTCCCATGGAGTTGTGTACAGTGTTCCGGGGTCAATTGTAAACAGAGGCAAATCGGGGCATCGCAATGGATTTCCCGACAAGGCGACTCGAGCATGCATGCATCTTTCATCATTCCGAACAGAGCTGAGGCAGTCTACTTCATGTAGCATTGCATGCTAGTTTACTCGCTTTCTTAGTTAATTTGTTAATTAGCTAGTGTTGTGTATTAATTAGTTATTCATTTTGGTTGTGTAATATTTATTCGGACCCTCCGTGAGAGGGCGAACTTTGTAATAAGTGTGCGTGTGTGTGATGCATGTCTTCCAACCCCACGTCTTTCTCCCTTTTATTTACTAGCTTATGATGGTTAGTTTTAGGGCATGTTTCAATTGGCATCTATATGTTCGCATGTTTGCATTCATTCATCTGTATTGCATGCACCGGGCTCGACGCATCATGCTAACTGCATTGTATTTCAATTCCAAGTTGAATACATGTATCGATTGTTGCATCTCATATGCCATCTTAGAATAGCCGAGCCTATTGTAGTTGCATTTTTTCATGTGTTGCATTAGGCATTCTTAGCATAGTTAGGATTCATGCATGATTTCTAATTAGCTTCTTTCTTTGGCTCGGAGTACTCGATAAGTGTTTATGCTTTAGCATCCTTGCATGCGTGTGAGTGACTGCCATGATAGCATGCTTACCATGAGGCTATGTGCTTATGTGATATACCTGCCTGAATGCCTGTGGGTGAAGGTTGGATTACTTGAATTGGAACAATGCATTGATTGAGAGTTTTTAGCCCACTTGAGAGTGGCAAATCACCATGTTTTCTAAGCCCACCTGAGAGTGGCAAATCCACGTCTTAGCCTACTTACGAGTACGCCATCAAACCATTTCGCATGTGTTTTCAAAAACTCGATATCATGTTTAGTAGTGGCCGATCTTTGATCGGGCGAGTGGGGGTGCTCATTGCATGACCTTCCCCAATCGTACCCAAGTTCCCGAGCCGAGGCAACTTTGGTGATGACGTCCATGTGGCCTTAGGCACGAGTCAGGGTTTCCTAAATTCTCCTAAAATAAAATATTTAGGTGGCTGCTCTGTATCTGGCACAGCAGTCCATGTTTGACACTTCTTTCTAAAAAATCAGTTTTCAAAACGATTTGCTGGATTTGGACTCTTTGGTGATTTATCAATCTCGTATTGCACTTTGCGAGATCAGATTAAGGGGTTGTTTGGGGTGTCCTAAATAAGTGCACTTTTTGTCTTTTTGGACTAAAAAGTTGAGGGAAAAAATATGGATGTTTGGGTTAACTTTTTGACTTTTCATGAAAAAATGTGTAATAAAAAATTGTAAAAATTGGTTTGTAGAGGAAAATTAGGATTGGGAGTTGTGCAGCCGTAATTGTTGACTTTTGGTGAATAGTGTTAACTTTTTAACATTTTAAGTAACTTTTTGACTTTTTAACTTTTTTCACATATCCCAAACTTGGCCTAAGAACCGTGACATTGAGTCCGAACTGTAGTAAGCCCAATGAACAAAACGGGATTTTCCCAGGACGTTCGGGGACGTCAACATCTGGGAGACCACTTTTGTGGTCGTAAACCACTTTTGGTGCCCGTAGACTAGTTTTCGAGGCTCCCGGCTACGTTCTTTGCCTCCCGAACTTTCGTCTTGCATCCGTTTTGGTTTGTTTTTGGTACAAACCTTATTTCCTTGTTTGGAAGGTGGTACAAGGGTGGGAGACCAGTTCTTCCCCTTGGAGACCACTTTCCTTCCCGCCAACCAGTTTTCTGATCTGCCAACTGGTCTCCTTGGTCTTTGGGCCATCTTTTCTGGTCGGCCACCACACCACTGCATTGTTTTCATGCTTTAGACTCTCTCCCACCATGGCCGACCAGTTTTCATCTTGGGAGACCACTTGTGGTGGTCGGCCGACCACTTCAAGTGGTCGGCTGCTTTTTGTCACCTTTATGGAGATATTTTCTTTACAGCTGGCACAGCTGGAAGGCACAGAAACCATCCTCCATACACGTGTGTGGAGGGATGGCTTTAGGCCTAAAGCTTGTCCAACAAGCTTGAGCATTGTTTTTCTATATAAGGGAGCCCCCTCTCTCATGCCTTAGGTTCAGATTTTTGTATTGAAGCTATACATATCATCTATATCTATACTTCCTCATTTCTCTCTTGTTTTGTGCCTTAAAGTGCCCTTTTGTCATACTATTGCACACAAACACACACTTAAACACCATACTCTTGGAGCTGAGGTCCCTTGAAGTTGTTTTTTAAGTTTTTTGGACTGGTTTTGGTTCAAAAAGGGTGCTGGAGTTGCAGCTTTGAAGATGTTCATCAAGGGTGAGCCTTTAACCTCTTAAACCCTTATTCTTGCTTAAGCTTTTAGACCCATTTTCATGCTGATTTAAGCTTAACTTTAAACTAAAAAAAGTTCTGTTTTTGCATGCTTAACATCTTTGTTTAAGGTCACTTTTGTGTTGGGGGTTGTCTACCCCCTCTTAGGCCTTGTTTGGTCTTGCTTTTGTGCCTTCTTTTTGAGCCTTTGGGACCACCTTGTTTTGACCTTCTCACCACTGAAACTCAGAGGAATTTCAGTGGTGGAAGTGGTGTTTTGAGGTCCCAAATAGGAGAGGGTCATCCCCTCTCCTTATGTCTTGTTTACTTGCTTCATATGCCTCATGTGTGAGCATGTTTGTTAAGCTTATGTTGGCCATATCTTGGCTTGTATCTGGGCTTATTTTACTGTGGCATACCACTATTTTTACTTGATTTTGTCGCTCCATGCATGCCTTATACACTTGTAGTCTAAATCACACAAACTAGTCTTGTATGCTTCATGAAGTAGCATGTCATTCTAGCTTCATTTGAGTCCATCTCAGCATGTTTTTGGTGATGTTTTGCCATGTCATACCTCTGTTAAGGTTTGGTTTGGTTGGCCTTTGCATGCTCCATGCACTTGTAGTGCAATTCCTTGAATTAGCCTAACATGCATCATGCTTTAACATGTCATTCTAGCATGCTTTTGGCTTAACCTTGAGGAGCTTTTGTCCATGTTTTAACATGCTCTAGCTTTGATTTGTGTTGTTTTGGTCATGCATGCCATGCTTTGTATGGCTATAGTGCATTCTAGCTTGTTAGCTTTGTGTGTCAAGTCCACTAGCATGCTTTACTTGGCCTATTTGAATGATTTGGAATAATTTATTATGTGATTTCAGTCCATGTTTCATGGTCATACACTCACATCTTTCACTCTTTCAATGCGTTGGAGGGTTTGCCCCTTTATGCCTTAACATGGGTCATTGCGTATGCTTTCATGCCTAAGCTTGCGAGCTATCATTTCAATGTTTTTTTGGGGTTATTTTGCCATGATATAACTCTAATTTTTGTTGGTTAAGTCATCCCATGCTTGGTCTTAATAGGTATAGTGTAATCTACCTTATTTGCCTTGCATTCATCATGCCTTATGCCCTTCATGCTAGCTTGTTTTAGCTTCCTTCCATGCATGTTTTAGTATCATTTTGACATGTTCTAAAACTGTTTTGGGTTGCCTTTTCCATATGTTTCATGCTTTGTATAGTTGTAGTGCAATTGGCCTTGGTAGCTTTGTGTTTTGATGACTCATGCATGCTATCTTTGAGCTATTTAGATGATTTGGCACCATTTAATACTTCATTTCAGAGTATTTAGCATCGCTTTGTTCCCACTTCTTTCAGGATTTAAGTGCTTAAAAGGGTTGTGCATTATTGCCTTGCTTATGGCCTAGCTTGTATGCTTGCATGCCTTGACCTTTGAGCCCCTAACTTAGCATGTTTTGGTCATTGTCTTGACCTATCTCAGCTCTGTCCATGTTTGGTTCATGCATTCGTGCCATGTATTGCATGCCTCCTTTGTAGTCCTCCTTATTAGCTTTCATGCTTTAGGACCTTTACATGCTATACTTGTGTTTGATTGAATGATTTGGCATCATTTCTTACTTAATTTCAGTGCATTTAGTGTTGTTACACTTCTGCATTTGTCACTCCTTGAGCCTTCTTGAGGGTTGTGCTCTTAGGCTTACTTGGTTGGCCAATGCATTATGCATGCATGCCTTGCCTTTTGTTCCTTTATTTTGGTGTTATGGCCACTGATTTGGGTATCGCTGAGGTCTACCCACATTCGGTTTAAGCCCATTGAGCATTGTGTATGCCATGTTACATCGCATCGTGCATGTTATATTATTGTTTGCATTGCGCATGCCATGCTCTTGATTCGCATTGTGTATGCCATGATCATATTGCATTGAGTATGTCGTGATAGTCATCGCATTGAGTATGCCATATTGTTCATTGCATTTGTGCATGCTATGTTCATTTGCATTGTGCATGCTAGTTGTTGTTCATATTGTTGCATGCTTATGTTGTCTTGCATTGAATATGCTTGCATTAGCATTGTGCATTGTGCATGCCATTAGCCTTGTTAGGTTGTTCATGTTGCATTCCATGTTTGCATGCTTAAGTCATATTGCATATTTGCATGCTTGTGTCACATTGCATTTTTGCATACTCCATGTTATGTGTTGCATTGTGTTTGGAATAGATGTTAGTCTAAACACGGGAAACGAGGGACGTTTCATACTTGAAGTGATGAAACGTGCCTCAATTATTGGTCGCCGACGCTTTTGATCATACATGATAGAGTTTTAGGCCTTATGTGTTTATGTGTGCATTCATTTTCATATTGAATTGTGCAACTTCGCCTCTCAGCCATCATGCATAATGCGCGATTGGTGGCCCGAGGGTCGAGAACCACACTCCCTTGAGCTTATGAAATGATAGGGAGGGTGGTTATGCACACATACCTTGCAAATACATTATCATGCCCTTTCTTGCTCTTTGTTGCATTGGAAGAATGCAGCAACAACTGGTCGGCCATCCAGAAAAACTAGCTAGCCGACCACTTTTTCTGCCCTGCAACAACAAAAAGTGGTCGGCAAGTGGTCTCCCACACCAACAACTGGTCGGCCACCCTCCCACAGGTCCCCAAGATGAGTTAGAAGCTATCTGGAGCTTGGTGCAAGTTTCTGAGAGCAGTTGCAAATAGAGGCAAATTGGGGCATCGCGACGGATTTCCAAACGAGGTGACCGGGCATGCATGCACTCTTCTCCCTCTGAGGACATTGTTTTACTGCTTTACTTAGCTAATTTGCTTAGCTAGTTTATGCTTTGGATTCTGTATTTAAGTAATTAATGCGTTTAGCTGCTTAATTGTTTTGTAATACTTGGTTAACTAGGATTAGTTAATTAGCTTCGTTATGATGTAATAATTAGTTTAATTAGCTTAGATTAGCTAGTTAGCTTCTTATTCGGTCCCTCCGTCGAGAGGGCCAACTGTTGTAATAAGCATGCGCGTGTGTGATGCATGTCTTCCAACCCCCATTTCTTTCTCCCTTTTACTTAACCGCTTATGATGGTTAGTTTTAGGGCATATTTCGATTAGCATACCTTATGCTTGCATGTGTGCATCCATTCATCTATCTTGCATGCACCGGGTTCGGCGCATCATACTAACTGCATTGTATTTCAATTCCTATTTGAATACATGTACCAAGTTGCATTTCATATGCCATCTTAGAATAGCCGAGCCTATTTTAATTGCATTCTCGCATGTGCTGCATTAGCCATCTTAACATGAACTAGGATCATGCATGATTTCTAACTAGTTCTCTATTTTGGCTTGGAGTACACTGTGAGTGTTTACGCTTTAGCATACTACATGTGTGTTAACGTTGCCATGAAAGCATGCTTGCCATGAGGCTAACTGTTTATTTGATATAACTGCCTGAATGCCTGTGGGTGAAGGTTGGATTACTTGAATTGGAACAATTCATTGAATCCCGATTTAGCCTACTTGCGGGTAGCAAACTCCAAATCATTTTCACAAACGAACATGCAATGTTTTGTTCGAAATTAGGCGATCTAGTCTATATTTGTACGCTGTGCGCATCACATAGTAATTCTGGGTTAATAACCGGAATAAGAGCACATGTGTTTTCAAAAACAAAATATCATACTTAGTACAGGCCGATCTTTGATCGGGCGAGCGGGGGTGCTCATTGGATGACCTTCCCCTCTCGTACCTAAGTTCCCGAGTCGAGGCAACTTTGGTGATGACGGACACGTGGCCTTAGGCACGAGTCAGGGTTTCCTAAATTCCCCCAAAATAAAATATTTAGGTGGCGACTCTGTATCTGGCAAAGCAGTCTATGTTTGGCACTTCTTTATAAAAATCAGTTTTCCAAAACGATTTGTCGGATTTGGACTCTTTGGTGATTTATCGGTCTCACATTGCACTTTGTGAGAGTTAGATTCAGAACCGTGACATTGAGTCCGAACTGTAGTAGCCTAGAGAACAAAACGAGATTTCGCGCCCTCTCGCAGGCACGGATATCGGGGAGTTCCCAGGGGCGCGTCTACACCTAGCCTGGACCATGTGGTTACTCCTCTTTGTTTCCTTTCCTGTAAATGTTTTGTATGCTTAAGTGAATCAAAGTGATCAATTGATTCAGTAAGTGACTCAACAATTCAATTGAACAGATCACCTTATGAGCCATGTGATTTAGAGTATTTTTGCAGTATTTTTCTAAGCTGTTAATAATCTATAAGCGGCATCTAAAAACACACTCACCATTTCAGAATAATAATATATTTTTTTCTACTTATGTAGCCTAGTTCTATTGCATAAGTAGAAATTATAACCTAACTAAATATTCCAAAGTAAAAAAGAAAATAAGAAGTCATAACCAACTCATTTGAACTGCAACAAACCAATGAAGTAGCAGTTGTTATAATGTACATCTGCAATTGCATATATGTGTCATGATAATTCAAATTAACGTACACTTGAAAGCAGAGCATAACCAAGTTTCTCGTTTATTTCTTTTTCCTTTTGTTCCCTCTTCCTTCTTTGTTTTCTTTTCTATATTTGTTTCTTTGGCAGAGCTTACTTTCACAAGAAGAGTCAATACTACTACAAAATCATAAATTGATTACATATTTTAAATATGATGTATTAATTTAATCACAAATTTTTATTTTGTCAAAGCATAATTTTTAGGGGTGTGATTGCTAAGGATCATTTTCGATCACCTTTCACTGTCATTAAAAGATAATTTCATCATGTGTTTTGATCGTGATAATAAACATTTAGATCACAAATTTTAATGTGATCAATAACTAATAAAACCTGAGATTGAATTTAAATAATCCATGATTAATAATGAGATAATATCACAATTATATGCATTTCTCATCACAATTAGTGCGTGTGATAAAAGAAAAAAGTTCAACCACAACATACGACTATCAATCACAATATATCAACCATGATTAAAATCTAAATAGAACTAATATCTAAAATATAATCAATATTATTTGTACAAAAATTTCCTTTGAATCACAACATTGACCACATATGAATAGCTAATAACTTTATATGTTTCATAAATAAAAGTCTAATGTTGGAAAAATATATACAAAGAAAGTTAAGAAATAAAAGGTTTTTTTACTGTAATTACACAATAAAAATCTCATTAAAAAAATGAGAAAATTTAAGGAGAACTCAAAATTCTTGAATGTTCTATTTTCTTTAACTACATTTTGTATCTCTCCAAGCAATTTCTAACCTGAATAATGAGAACAGAAATTAGTTCAAAGTTTGCTAGAAGTATAAGAATAAACTTACTTATTCGTTCAAAATTAAAGAAAACAAAAATTAGAAGGAAAAAAAAATCTAAAAGTTCATAAGATTGATTAGAGTTTGAATTAATCAACTAGAGATGAAATTAAATGTAAGGGTAACATCATCACAGATACATTAACTGGATAGACAATGAAAAATAGAAAATTCTTGATAAGGGTCAATTGACTTGGGACCAGAAGAGATAAATAGAATGTTAATACAATTTAACAAATCAGAGCTATCAACTTGCAGATGAACCAAAAAAATAAAAAATAGAAGTATGCAATTGCTTGTATATTTGCAAGAGTATCAAACACATATGAATACATAATAAACAATAAATGCCATATCATAATTCAAATGTATCCGTTTTTTAAATGTATGACTCTACTTTTCTAATCTAACAAATAAATCTACAATTCCTAGGCTTCAATTTACTTTGACTACGTTTCTAAGACATCATTAATTTGCTGAAGTATTATACTTCACATAGTCACATGACCTAGGGTAGTTTGAACTGGGGCAAAGGTTGGGTACATAGACATAGTGGGTGTTTGGGAAGTGGCTATTTTAGAGGCTTTTTGGCTTTTTGACTATTTTAGTAGGATATTTTAGTTTTTGTGTTTGGGAAGATGTGATGGATTTTTATTTAAGTTATTGTATTGAAAAATGTGTTGAAATGATGTTTGAGTTAAAATGACAAATTTGTCCCTAACCTCACATTTTTTTAAATTGATGTAAAGGGGCAAAATCGTCATTTACCAATAATGGGACAACTTGTCAATGTGACAGTGGTAGCCTGTGCCTACACTGTCACTGACAGCCCACGGTTTCAGCTATTTTTTGTTTTTAATATAAAGTGTTGGTTTAGGGGCTTTTTGGCTTTTTTTTTTAGTTTGAGGTTATTTTAGCCTCAAACTCAGCTTCCCAAACACCCTCGTAATATTTCATGGTTTTGCCCCCCAACAACATTTTTTTCGAGCTTAAGTGTTAGAAAACTACAAATTTCGACCTAGTATTCTCTTATTCCTTCTCTTTTATTATTATTATTAATATTTATTTCTATTGTTTTTTTCTTGAAGTGTGTTAAGGATCACTTTTAAAGTCATTCTGCATAACACTAGGAAAACAGATAACACATAAGACCCAGGGAACGTACAAACTTATAATCAAAAGTCAGAATGTTGAAACAACCTTAAGCAATTATGTTAAACAAAATCCATACTTACAATTATGTCAAGACTCACCTGGTATCATTATTGAAGAATTTGCAACCTGCAAGTGATAGTAATGTAATAAGTATTTGAAACCACAAATACATTTGCTATGTTACTTAAGAAAATTTACATAACATCAGTTTATGCAACCCATTTATTTATGGCCAGAAAGTTAAACAATAAAGGGGGAAAAAAAAAAGAAGATAAGAGAAGGAAGTTATTCACCACCAGGATGTGAATAAGAAATAAATCTACTTAGACTGGCTAAAGCAATGAATCGAAGACACGATTATAAAATAAGCTCTAATGCAAAATTACAATGAATCTAGAGACATCATTGTTTTGTCCCTCATTGCATAGACCGCCTGGAACTCCACTCCGCACGCGAGGGCGCGAATTATTGTTCTAGTTACTACAGTTTGGACTCATGTCACGGTTCTAAATCTAATCTCACAAAGTGCAATGTAAGATTGATAAATCACCAAAGAGTTCAAATCCGGCAAATCGTTTTGGAAAATCGATTTTAATCAAAAAGCGCCAAACATGGACTGCTTTGCCAGATTTCAGAGTCGCCACCTAAATATTTTGTTTTGGGAAATTTAGGAAACCCTGACTCGTGCCTAAGGCCACGTGTCCATCATCACCAAAGTTGCCTCGGCTCGGGAACTTAGGTACGAGAGGGGAAGGTCATGCAATGAGCACCCCCGCTCGCTCGATCAAAGATCGACCTCTACTAACATGATATGTTGTTTTTTTTGAAAACACATGTGTTCTTATTCCGGTTTATTAGCTAGCTTACTATATGATGCGCACAGCATACAAGTATAGACTAAATCACTCAAGTTGGAACAAAACATCTCATGTTTGTTTGTTTGAAAATGATTTGAAGTTGCTACTGGCAAGTAGGCTAAGTCACGGATTTTGCCACCCTCAAGTGGGCTTAGAAAAACATGGTGATTTTGCCACCTCAAGTGGGCTTAAAACTTGCATTTGAGGAATTGTTCCAATTCAAGCAATGAAGCTTCATCCACAGGCATTCATGCAGTTATATCAGTTAAGCAAATAGCCTCATGGCAAGCATGCTAAACATGGCAACACTTACACGCATGCAAGGATGCTAAAGCGTAAAAGCTTACCTAGTACTCCGAGCCAAAACAAAAGCTATGTTAGAAATCAATGCATAACCCTAGCTATGTCAAGAATGCCTAATGCAACACATGCAAAAATGCAACTAAAATAGGATCGGCTATCTAAAATGGCATATGAAATGCAACAATTGATAAATGTATTCAAATTGGAATTGAAATACAATGTAGTTTGAATGATACGCCGAGCCTGGTGCATGCAAGACGAATGAATGAATGCAAACATGCTAGCATAAGGATGCTAATTGAAACATGCCCTAAAACTAACCACCGAAAGCGGATAAGTAAAAGGGAGAAAGATGTGGGGTTGGAAGACATGCATCACACACACGCACACTTATTACAAAATTTGCCCTCTCGACGGAGGATCCGAATAATAAGCTAAGCTAATTAACTAATCTAATTAAACTAATTAGGCTAATTATTACAAAACAAAATTAATTAACTAATTCTAGCTAATTAAGTATTACAATTCAAATTGAAACAAATGGCTATGCTAAGCTAATTAGAATATTACAAAACAAATCAAATGACTAATTTACACGAACTAATCATAAGCAATGAAATAGCCTCGCGGGCAAGGAAGTGATGCATGCTCGGTCGGCTTCGCTCGGAAATCCACTACCGTGCCTTGTGATGCCTTTGTTTACACACTTTTGGACTTCTGAAAATTGTGCCAACTTCCAAGGTACTTCTGACCCACCTTAAGAACATACTAAGGGATGGTCGGCCAAGAGGAATGACCATCGGCCAGATTTATGGCTATCAGCCAATTTTGATAGCCGATCGGCAGACTTTGATGGCCGGTCGGCAGCTCTGATGGCCGATCAGCCATTGCTTCCTGCAAATTCTCCCTTTTGCTACAACAGAGCACTAACAGAGGCATGGCAGTGTATTTGCAAGAAAATGTGTGTGCAACCACACTCCTTATCATGTCTAAAGCTCAAAAGAGTGTAGTGCTCGTCTCTCGAGCCATCAATCACGCATCTCAATGCATGATGGCCAAAGAGGCCGAGTTGCACAAATCAATGTCAATGAATGCACAAATAACACATAAGTGCCTCAACCTCTATCATGCATGATCAAGAGGGTTGGCGACTGAGAAATGAGGCACGTTTCGTCACTTCAAGTACGAAACGTCCCTCGTTTCTCGTGTTTAGATTAACACCCTAATCCGAACACATGCAATGCAACTAGCATGCAAACACAATGCAATGCATGCACACATAATGCAAACAACCAGCATGCAAACAACATGCACATGGCAAGGGCTATGTGATGCAATACTCAATGTACCAAACCAACCTCAAACAAGCCTTATGCATGCTAAGGCAATGGCCAAAACATGCTGAAAACGAAGTCCAAAAGCAAATACAAGTATGCATACACGTTGGTTCACAAACAAGGCATGAAGACAACAACTCTCAAACACATTGAAGGAGTGGAAAATGTGAGAGTGTGGCAATGAAATGGGCTCTGAAATCATGTAAGGAATGATGCCAAATTATGCACATAACACAAACATAGCATGCTAAGAGGCTCAAAGCTTAGGACTAGCATTGGCTTGCACCATGGCCATATCAAGCAAGCCCCAAAGGGCCAAGATGGCTCAAAACAGTCCCAAGACAGGTCAAAACAAGACCAAAAACATGTTTGAACATAGCCAACACAAGCTAGAATTAAAAGCATGAAGCAAGGAGCATGCAAGGGGAATAAGGAGGGTTACACTACACCTACCAAAACCAAGCATGAGATAACTTCATCAACTAAAATCAGAGTTATATCATGGCAAAATAGGATCAAATATACACTGAAATGATGGCCCAAAAGCTTTGGCAAGATGGCATGCATAAAGGCTCATATTTAAGGCATAAGGCACAAACCCTCCAAAGCATTGAAAGAGTGGCACATGTGAGTGTATGGCCACACTACATACACTGAAATCACATATCAAATAATGCTAAATCATGCAAATAGCCCAAGCAATGCATGCTAATGACTTGGAAGCTCAAGGCTAGTAAGCTAGAATGCACTATGGCTATACAAAGCGAGGCATGCATGACCAAAACAACATAAAACAGAGCTTAAGCATGGAAAAACATGAGTAAAAGGTTGTTGGAGTTGAGCCAAAAACATGCTAGAATGATGGTCAAAAGCATGATGCATGTTAAGGCAATAGAGAGGATTGCACTACAAGTATATTAAGCATGCAACAAGTGATCAAACCAACCCAAAACAAAGTCAAGGAATGCTAAAATAACACCAAAACAAGTGGGAATCAAACCAACACATGCTAGAAAACCATGCTCAAACATGAGGCCAATAAGGCAAGCATCCAAGATACAAGGAGAGGGGATGACCCCCTCCTATTTGGGACCTCAAAACACACTTTCCACCACTGAAATTCCTCTGAGTTTCAGTGGTGAGAAAGCCAAAAAGAGGTAGCCCCAATAGCTTAAAAGGATAACACAAAACAAGGCCAGACAAGGCACAAGAGGGGGTAGACCACCCCCAACACTAACAAAGCCTTAAACAAACATGTTAAGCACTTAAAATCAGAACTTTTTGTAGTTTAAAGTCAGGCCTAAATCAGCATGCAAATAGGGCCAAAAGCTTAAACAAGAACCAAGCCTTAAGAGGTTAGTTTCTTACCCTTGTAGAACAACTTCAAGGAAGCAACTCCATCAACGTTTTTGGATCAAAAGCAGTCCAAAAACACCAAAACCAGCTTCAAGGTGCCTCAGCAACAAGAGTGTGGTGTTTCACTAGGTGCTTTAGTGCAAAAGTGTGAAGAAACTACACTTTTGAGCACCAACAAGTGCAAATATAGAGAGAGAGGAAGAAATATAGAGAGATATATGTTTTGAATCTCTAATTTTCAGAACCTCTGAAACGGGAGAGGGGCCTCCCTTCTTATAGAAATTCAAGTCCTAAGCTTGTTGGACAAGCTAAAGGCTTGAATTCAATCCCTTCATACACATGTATGGAGGATGAAATCTGTGCTCACCAGCTGTCACAGCTGGCACAAAAATATTTGCAAAAGCAAACAAAAAGGTCTCGGCCAAAAGATATGGCCGATCGTCCAAAAAGGGGGCCGACCGGCCAAAAAAGGTGCCAACCGGCCATCACTGATGGCCGATGACAAGAAGGAAAGGCCGATAGGCACAAGTCTTGGCCGATGGGTTGTAGGGTTGGCCAACAAGCCACCCTCTTCCCTCAGAAACAAAACCACAAGTCCTTGGTCCACAACCAAGCACAAAACAGACAAGTTGAGAGGTTCTAAGGCAAGGCGCGCAGCCGAGACCTTCAAGAACTCAAAACGAACACGAGCATGGATGATCATCGAGTGTTCAAACGATGACGTTCAAGTCTTGAGGACGGTCAAAAATGGGGTGTCTACACTCCAATAATACACTAATAGAAAAGAAAATACCACAAGATAAAAATCCACAATAATAACCAAAACTGAAATTAGACTAGAACAAGACATTCTAATTTGTGACCTTGCAACTGTTAGGAAAAAAAAAAAGAACACAAAATGTTTATACAAAGCATCAAAGCAATAACCAATAAGCGTGTGTTTAATGAAGTTCAACCCCAGTTTGATGTGCTGTGAGAGTTTATCAAAGTGCAATGTAACGCCCTCAAAATAAACCCATAACATATATAACATTAACATGCATTTATATATGAAAATAAAATAGTATTCCATTCCTCAGAGTATTCTTACTAAAAGACATTACATGTAACATCGAAAATAAATGCCCTACGGGCTTACAGCTTTCCAAGCCAACACTTGGACACAAAAGTCTGAGTACTAACTCAATTACATATTAAGCCCTTGGCTTGAGTTTACATGTAATATCAAAATAAAACAAAATAACAACTAACTAAACAGAGTCTTCAACTCCAAATCCTCCCAAGCTAAGTCCTTGGAGGTAGCATATCACCTGGACCTGAAAATGATGTTCCCGTATAGGGTGAGCCACAGCCCAGCAAAAATTTACTAAACTAAATATAAGAATTGAGTAAAGCAATAGCATTCAATAGATGGTTAACACTTATAAATCCATTATATCACTATACAATTTCATGACAATAATGTCCATGACATGTTTCACTTTCTGTTATTATTCGACTTTCCATTTATACAGATATGGCTCAGAACCTGGCCAAACTATAAAATGAGACTACTTCTCACATTAACATTACTTCCAATATCAACAATTCAAATGAGACTAAGGCTCATACTAAAACACTTCCATAAATCAATAAGTACACATATTTGCTGTACTAATGGAGTCCATCCCCTTTCTTCTCCCAAACAGGTTTGAGAGTCCATCCCCTATCTTCCCTCAAACCATGGAGTACATCCCCTATCTCCTCCCAAACAATATGTATATACAATGTATTAAACACTTGTCATACACAATATTCAATCAATACACAGATTTGCTGTATTAATTCAACAGTCATATATGATGACTCATTCAATGTGATTAGTTTTAGTTTTCCCTAATCAGCATGCAATGTCTACAACAATCACGACTATCCTCCACCGATAGCCCAAGCAGTTATTTCTAAGCAGGAAATAAATGCATCAATAGATATAAACTCAACATTTTCATAGGTGGGTGATTAAATTATCCAACTACACCATTTAATCTCATAATTCCCCAATTTCATGAATTAAACTTAATTCCACATTTTCCCCACAATTAATTATACAAATTAATTTATTACAACACTGAGGGCTTTTCCCCCTTTCCTCAAAATCAACCCCAAGGTTCAATTTTCTCAATTTAATACTATCAATGTCATTTTTTATGACTTCCAAACACATGGAGTTTAATATATAAAAATTCCCTTTTTCTCAAAATATAAATCAAGCCCTAAAAATTACCAAACGACACCAACATATCAAAATGACCAAAACATAGGACAAAACCTATAATATGGAGTAGGGTATCCCTACCTCGAAGTGAAGAACTCAAATGGAGATGATGACCCAAAATCCAAAGTGCTCCAAATCCTCTCTTTTTCAGATTAAAAGAAAGCCCTCGCGAAGCTCTACCTTTCTTCCAAAGGAACTAGGGTAGAAGACCACCGGGAGTAGATCAAATCTTAGAGAGAAGGTAAGAGTAGAGAGAGAAACTCTCAAGTGGCGGTTTTTAAAAGTTAAGAGAGAAAAAGTAGGTCAAAAAGTGATCCTGAAAGTGAGATCTCGGACTGATGTAATCGACTCCCTGCTCGAGCGTGGAAAGCCCCGCTCGAGCGTCAAACACAGACTCACGCTCGAGCGTGAAAATATCCGCTCGAGCGTCGATTGCACACTTCCAGAATTTTTGTAGGTGAGGGTCCCGGCTCGAGCGTCAAACTCCCCGCTCGAGCGGAGGGACAAAAATCAAAGGGGTCACGATCGAGCGTCAAAACTCCCGCTCGAGCGGACAAACCGTAGAGCAAAGTACTGGGAGATGGAAAATTACGCTCGAGCGTCAAAGATCCCGCTCGAGCGGAGAAGCAACAACGAAGGGCCCGCTTGAGTGTCAAAACATCCGCTCGAGCGTGAAGGCCAAAATATGGGCATCACCTTTTGGTTTCAAAGTTTAACCAACCTGCCTCAACCCTGCCCAACACAACCCAAGACTCAAATACAAAGAGTAAAGGCTAGAGATGATAATGATACAACAACAAGTCCACGGAACCAAGTCCGGAATACAGTATACAAACGAAGGGAAAACTGAGATCGCTATAACCTCCCCCCCTTAAAGAATTTCATCCCCGAAATTAAGCACAAGTTTTCAAAAACAAGTTTTCTCTATTTCCCAGAATATGACAACATAATAGTAAACAACCTGACCCATTACCGGTCAATCTCATCTCTTTTCAAGAGGCAAATCACATCATATAACTCAATATGCATTATTAACACGCTTTCCCTTGAAATTTACCAATTTCGACACATTCTCCACAATTCTATAACATTAGCAACATTAATATCATGCTTGCATTTCTACAATATATTTAACATATACAATGTTAAAACAAACTTCCATTTCAAGGCAAGTTCTACTACATTTCCATAAACCAAACATTCACAATGTTTTACAACTTAAGACATATATAATGCTCTTAAAGTTCAATATTATTACCCAATTTCATTACATGATTACACATTAACAAACATGTCTGGATACTTTTCACGGACTTCCAACTCACGTTCCCAAGTGGCTTCCTCCACTCCGTGATGCTTCCACAAAACCTTTACCAAGGGAATGGTCTTGCCTCGCAAGACTTGTTCCCGCCTATCCAAGACCCGAACCGGCCTCTCCTCATATGAGGCATCCTCGTCAACCTCTAAGTCGGTCCAATCCAATATATGCGATGGATCTGGCTCGTACTTCCGAAGCATACTAACATGAAACACGTCATGTACCCCGGACAACTGCAGCGGCAAAGCCAAGCGGTATGCGACCTCCCCAATCCTCTCAAGGATTTCAAAGGGACCAATAAATCGAGGGGACAGCTTCCCACTCTTCCCAAACCTCATCAATCCTCGCTTAGGTGATATTTTCAGAAAAACATGATCACCCACCTCAAATATCAACGGTCTCCTCCTGCTGTCGGCATAACTCTTTTGACGACTCTGGGCTGTAACCAGCTTCCTACGGATAAGCTCAACCTTCTCTGTCGTTTCCCGAACCAACTCCGAGCCCAACAAAGGTGCATCACCCACCTCGCCCCAACAAACTGGAGACCTACACGGTCGGCCATACAAGGCCTCAAACGGTGCCATACCGATACTAGACTGGAAACTATTGTTGTAGGCAAACTCCACCAAGGGCAAGTGCCTCTCCCACGTCCCACTAAAGTCAAGGACACAACCCCGAAGCATATCCTCAAGGATCTGTATAGTACGCTTGGACTGCCTGTCAGTCTGAGGATGATAAGCTGTACTAAAGGTCAACTTAGTGCCTAAGGCACTCTGCAAACTCTGCCACAACCTAGCAGTAAAACGAGGATCTCTATCCAAGACGATCGTCACTAGGACCCCGTGCAATCTCACTAAGTCCCGGATATACAAGTCGGCAAGATGATCTACCGAATCTCTCACACGCATAGGGATAAAGTGCGCCGACTTAGTCAACCGGTCTACAACCACCTAAATAGCATCACTACCCCGCTGAGTCCTCGGAAGGCCTACAACGAAGTCCATAGTGACATGCTCCCACTTTCACTCGGCAATAGGCAAGGGTTGCAATAAACCCGCTGGTCTCTGATGCTCGGCCTTCACTTGCTGACAAGTAAGGCACTTAGACACGAAAACTGCCACATCTCTCTTCATACCCCGCCACCAAAACTGGCGACCCAAATCCCGATACATCTTAGTGCCTCCCGGGTGCACCGCAAGGCGTGAATGGTGAAACTCTCGGAGTACCTCCTCCTGGCAAGACTCCGGTACAAACAGACAGTCTCGGTATCTCACACTCAGGTCGGGATACACAGACAAACCCTTCTCAGCCTTCCCACTGGAGATCTTCTCTCGTATGGACTCTACCTCAAGGTCACCTCTCTGTGCCTCTAACACTCTAGTCACAAGTGTAGGCTGCACAACAACAGAAAACAAGGCCGCAGCCTCAACGGATCCGCCCAGAAGCAAATCGAACTCTCCAAGTGCACCCAACATCTCCCACTCCCGGATGGCTATACAAGCTATATCACTAATGGATTTTCTGCTAAGGGCATCGGCCACAACATAGGCCTTCCCTGGATGATAATGCAATTCAAAGTCGTAATCCTCAATAAATTCCATCCACCTCCTCTGTCTCAAGTTCAAGTCTTTCTGTGTAAACAGATATTTCAGACTCTTATGATCCGAGAATAACTCGAACCTCTCACCATAAAGGTAGTGCCTCCAAATCTTCAAGGCAAAAATCACAGCCGCTAACTCTAGGTCATGCATAGGGTAATTCTTCTCGTGTATTTTCAACTGACGTGAGCCATAGGCAACCACTTTCCCCTCTTGCATCAACATGCAACCCAAATCCTCTCGTGAGGCATCACAATAGACTGCATAACCCAACCCTCTCTCCGGAATAATCAAGACCGGAGCGGTGGTCAATCTAACTTTCAGCTCTTGGAACGACTTTTCACAAGTCTCACTCTAAACAAACTTGACCCCTTTTCGCATCAATCTAGTCAACGGTGAAGCTAGCCTGGAGAAATCTTTCACAAATCTGCGGTAATACCCAGCTAATCCCAGAAAACTGTGGATCTCAAAAACACTCTTAGGCTGTGCCCAATCTTGCACTGCCTCAATCTTGGATGTATCAACAGACACTTCTTCCCCAGAAACCACATGGCCTAAGAACTTGACTTCTCCTAGCCAGAACTCACACTTCCCAAACTTGGCATAAAGCTTATGGGCTCTAAGTAACTCAAGCACCACTTTCAAGTGCTCCTCGTGCTCTTCCTCAGAAGGTGAATAGATAAGAATGTCGTCCACAAAGACGACCACAAAACGATCCAAGAATTCCCGGAAGATCCGGTTCATCAAGTCCATAAAGACTGCCGGTGCATTGGTGAGCCCAAATGGCATCACCAGAAACTCATAGTGGCCATACCGCGTACGGAATGCCGTCTTCGGAATATCCTCCTCCCTGACCCTCAACTGGTGGTAACCCGATCTCAAGTCTATCTTAGAGAAACAACGGGAACCCTTCAACTGGTCAAATAAATCATCTATACGGGGCATAGGGTACTTATTCTTAACTGTAACCCGATTCAACTTCCAGTAGTCGATACACAGTCTCAAGGCACCATCTTTCTTTTTAGCAAAGAGGGCCGGTGCTCCCCATGGCAAAACACTTGGGCGTATGAAGCCCTTATCCAGCAACTCTTGGAGCTGAATCTTCAACTCAACTAACTCGGCTGGGGCAAAATGATAAGGTACCATAGAAATCGGCGACGTGCCGGGCACTAGATCAATAGAGAACTCAATCTCTCGATGAGGTGGCAAACTAACAAGGTCCTCGGGAAAGACGTCCGAGTACTCACAAACCACTCTCGGCAACACAGTCTGGGTCTCACCACACTCACTACTTAAAAAGCTAGCAAGTAGACCACTAAGCTTGTTCCGCCCTCGCGGATCATACACCGGTGGCAACACACTACCAACCCGATCCCCGAGAAAATGAAAACACTCCCCACTCAAGGTACAAGCTGTGACCCTCTGGCGGTAGCAGTCAATAACAGCTCGGTATGACGATAGCCAGTCCATACCCAAAATAACATCAAATCCCGTCATGGGCATAACTACAAAAGGAAACGGAAGCCGATGATCGGCGACCTCTATATCGCAACCCCGACACCCTTGTTTCAAAATCAATTCACCCCCCACAGGTGATACAACACATATAGGAGATGCTAACTGTGCCAACTCCAAACCCAAAACAGATGCAAATACAGCAGATATAAAGGAATGGGATGCACCCGTATCAATCAATACACTAGCAACCGAGTTGCAAAACAAGAAGGTACCTCTCACGACAGATGGAGCCGGTACAAGATCCTGCGCGGTAACAGCATACACGCGCCCAGACGGTCTCTGATCTACCTGTTCGTCCCTAGGAGCATAAGACTGCTACACAGACTGGGACGATGAAGCCCCCTGATTGGCCCTCGAGGCCTGAACTGACTGAGCTGGCTGATGACTCTGAGTCTGCCTCAAACCAGATGTGCCACTCAACTGCGGGCAAAACCTCTTCAGGTGCCCTGCCTGACCGCACTGGTAACAAGAGAGCGGCTGGCCCCTACTCTGACTCTGGCTCTGAGGTCGAGCCGCAGATGGTGCTGCTCTCTGTCCTCCTCCCTTCTGCGGGCAAACTGGAGACTTGTGGCCAAGCTGACCACACTTGAAACAGGTAATGTCTCCCTGGCTGCCTTTCCCAGGACCTGCACTCGGCACTGGAAAAGTCAATCTAGTAAAGCTACCCTGAGACTGCTGAGGGTTAAAACCTCTCTGTCTCCTGCCATCACTCTGGCCATCCTGACTCCTCTTGGAGCCCCTTTGCCTCTCATCCTCCTCCTGTATCATGATCTCCATATGGGCTGCAGCATCCACCAGACGCCCATACTCTCGGGTCATAGAACCCCCAACTCTCATCTTGAGGCCATGCCACAACTTTTTCTCAAACTTAAGACAACGGCGTTCCTCAGACGCCACCAACTCAGGTGCAAACCTGGATAAGCTAGTAAACACGGCCTCAAACTCGGCCACTGAAGAACTCAGTTGCTTAAGCTGGCAGAACTGCTCCCTCAACCTCTCCTTAACAGCTGGAGACAGGAACTTCTCCTGGAAAGCATCTACAAAAGCCTCCCAAGTCCCTCCTATACGGCTCTTCATGAATTTCCACCACTGACCCGCATCCCCCTTTAGCTGGAAAGATGCCAAGGTCACCTTCAGAACCCCGTCCTCGATGCCAAGCATCTCAAACGTCTTCGTTGTCTATTCGAGCCATTCATCTGCCTTAAGCGGCTCTTTTGGATCACCCACAAACTCGTCCGGGTTAGACCGGAAGAACTCTCTCTTCAGAAATGCAGATCCTGCATCTGCAACATTAACCTGGGCTTGATTCTCAGCTCTGAGAATGCCCACGGACTCCCTGAATGCTCCTGCTATCTCACGGGCTAAGGCGCCCATAGCCTACTGACCTACTGGCTCGGCCACATTGACCTGACCAACACCCTCCTGCTGCCCCGGAATCACATCCGGTATAAGCATCTCCTGCCTACCACGCCTACCACGTCCTCGTCCTCATCCTGACATCCTAATAAAGGTAACAAAGACGTTAGCACATTAATAGATGTGCCGAAGCTATAACACTCGCGTCCTAATGCATTGCACAACAATAATTCACTCCATGTAAGCACATAATCACATAAACACCTACGAATTTCATTCCTGGATAATGATAGTCCCGAGGCGTTGCTAGAGTTCCGGTTGGAAACAGCATTGATCAAGTGCTTTTCCAACAAGACTCATAGAAACTCAAGGATCCAGTCAACATCCTAGCAACTACATTCCATACCCACATAGTCACATAACATGTTATCACATAAGCACATGACAGTACAGCTAAGTCTCTATCAAACGAGACGAACCCATTGTGATACTAATCACTTCCCACGTACCCAAAGTATTCAAACCCGGTAAGCTCTGATACCAAGTTGTAACGCCCTCAAAATAAACCCATAACATATATAACATTAACATGCATTTATATATGAAAATAAAATATTATTCCATTCCTCAGAGTATTCTTACTAAAAGACATTACATTTAACATCGAAAATAGTCTGAGTACTAACTCAATTACATATTAAGCCATTGGCTTGAGTTTACATGTAATATCAAAATAAAATAAAATAAAATATTATTCCATTCCTCAGAGTATTCTTACTAAAAGACATTACATGTAACATCGAAAATAAATGCCCTACTAGCTTACAGCTTTCCAAGCCAACACTTGGACACAAAAGTCTGAGTACTAACTCAATTACATATTAAGCCCTTGGCTTGAGTTTACATGTAATATCAAAATAAAACAAAATAACAACTAACTAAACAGAGTCTTCAACTCCAAATCCTCCCAAGCTAAGTCCTTGGAGGTAGCATATCACCTGGACCTGAAAATGATGTTCCCGTATAGGGTGAGCCACAGCCCAGCAGAAATATACTAAACCAAATATAAGAATTGAGTAAAGCAATAGCATTCAATAGATGGTTAACACTTATAAATCCATTATATCACTATACAATTTCATGACAATAATGTCCATGACATGTTTCACTTTCCGTTATTATTCGACTTTCCATTTATACAGACATGGCTCAGAACCTGGCCAAACTATAAAATGAGACTACTTCTCACATTAACATTACTTCCAATATCAACAATTCAAATGAGACTAAGGCTCATACTAAAACACTTCCATAAATCAATAAGTACACATATTTGCTGTACTAATGGAGTCCATCCCCTTTCTTCTCCCAAACAGGTTTGAGAGTCCATCCCCTATCTTCCCTCAAACCATGGAGTACATCCCCTATCTCCTCCCAAACAATATGTATATACAATGTATTAAACACTTGTCATACACAATATTCAATCAATACACAGATTTGCTGTATTAATTCAACAGTCATATATGATGACTCATTCAATGTGATTAGTTTTAGTTTTCCCTAATCAGCATGCAATGTCTACAACAATCACGACTATCCTCCACCGATAGCCCAAGCAGTTATTTCTAAGCAGGAAATAAATGCATCAATAGATATAAACTCAACATTTTCATAGGTGGGTGATTAAATTATCCAACTACACCATTTAATCTCATAATTCCCCAATTTCATGAATTAAACTTAATTCCACATTTTCCCCACAATTAATTATACAAATTAATTTATTACAACACTGAGGGCTTTTCCCCCTTTCCTCAAAATCAACCCCAAGGTTCAATTTTCTCAATTTAATACTATCAATGTCATTTTTCATGACTTCCAAACACATGGAGTTTAATATATAAAAATTCCCTTTTTCTCAAATTATAAATCAAGCCCTAAAAATTACCAAACGACACCAACATATCAAAATGACCAAAACATAGGACAAAACCTATAATCTGGAGTAGGGTATCCCTACCTCGAAGTGAAGAACTCAAATGGAGATGATGACCCAAAATCCAAAGTGCTCCAAATCCTCTCTTTTTCAGATTAAAAGAAAGCCCTCGCGAAGCTCTACCTTTCTTCCAAAGGAACTAGGGTAGAAGACCACTGGGAGTAGATCAAATCTTAGAGAGAAGGTAAGAGTAGAGAGAGAAACTCTCAAGTGGCGGTTTTTAAAAGTTAAGAGAGAAAAGTAGGTCAAAAAGTGATCCTGAAAGTGAGATCTCGGACTGATGTAATCGACTCCCCGCTCGAGCGTGGAAAGCCTCGCTCGAGCATCAAACACAGACTCACGCTCGAGCGTGAAAAGATCCGCTCGAGCGTCGATTGCACACTTCCAGAAGTTTTGTAGGTGAGGGTCCCCGCTCGAGCGTCAAACTCCCCGCTCGAGCGGAGGGACAAAAATCAAAGGGGTCACGATCGAGCGTCAAAACTCCCGCTCAAGCGGACAAACTGCAGAGCAAAGTACTGGGAGATGGAAAATTACGCTCGAGCGTCAAAGATCCCGCTCGAGCGAAGAAGCAACAAGGAAGGGCCCGCTCGAGCGTCAAAACATCCGCTCGAGCGTGAAGGCCAAAATATGGGCATCACCTTTTGGTTTCAAAGTGCAACCAACCTGCCTCAACCCTGCCCAACACAACCCAAGACTCAAATACAAAGAGTAAAGGCTAGAGATGATAATGATACAACAACAAGTCCACAGAACCAAGTCCGGAATACAGTATACAAAGGAAGGGAAAACCGGGATCGCTATATGCAAACAGTGTGTTTCTTTCATTAAGACATTATAAACTCAAACCCTTGGTTATTGTAGGAAATATGAAGTTAAATACAAACACACGCAAGAAAATGAAAGCCATTACATTGTAGTTCAAAGAAGTAAATAAATAAACATTTATAGTGCAAAACTACAAAGAAGAAGACCATGTTCGAATAAGCATTCAGTACAAACACATGAATTTCATAGATATTATAAATGGCATTAATAATAATAAAAAAATGGGAAAAAGAAAAACTTAAAATTTATTTAGACTATAGTATAAATCTCTAGAGGCTAGAGAACACTTGCATATTTTAAACCCATTTCAAAATTTAAAACCCATTTAGACTATAGAAACTCATATAGTAAAGACAGTAACAACTTTAAAGTTTTTGGGTTTACATCCATAAGACTCGTGGAAACATGGTGTTTGTTAAGAATAGGAACATATTTATATTTTAAAAAAAATGAAAAAGAAAATAGAAGAAACAGGGGTTAAAGCTCACTACCTATACAAACAACCACAATAATTGTTTTTCCATTATACACTAAAAAAAGGGAAAAGAAAAAAGAGAAGAAGCATTAATTACATGTTACCTTCCTCTTTGATAGTTGGCAATTGCTATGGCAATGTCCATGAAATTGATGGCCAAAACTGAATAACAAAAATCAAAGAAATGGTTATAAATTAGTGATAGAGTTTGTGAATATAACAAATACTGAACCTAATAACAACAATAATAATAATAATGTTTTCTCAAAGATGAGCTAATAGTTTCCCAAATCCTCAAACATCAAAACTTTTAACTAAAACCTAATAACAATAACAACAACTATAATAATAATCTGTAAAATTATATTTACAAAAGGTAAAAACAACAATCAGATTAAAAGCAAAGCCTGCACATGTGAATATGTTATATATAAATCTCTAAATGTTCCTTCAAATCAGATAAAGAATGGGTCCTATTCTCATAAACAGAGTTTCTCAACAAGTTGACATACCTAAACAACAATATGCTGCATTTTTTCGAGGACAATCCACCTCAACTACCAAGTCAACACCAATAAGTATAGTTTTGGTTCAAACTTTGCATTAAATTTCATAGCAATTCAAGTTGTTTGACTTGAAGTTAAAACTGCAGTCAAAATTCAAAGTTTTGACCTATGACAAGAATAGTACTTCATGCAGTCACTACTGCTCTAAATGCACACATATAACCTGCCATTTCAAGCATATGAAGAAAAAAAAAATGAAGGCAAAAAAAGAATAAATTATGGCTATGTTTTAGCATATAGAAATCATCATCAAGCAAATAAACTTAGCCTATATCTTTAGGATTAGGTAAATTTGCAACATCACTCTACAAAAATCCTTTCCAGATGTTGACGAAAACATAACTATTTAACAACCAAAAAAAAAAAAAAAAAACGAACGACTACACTCAATAAGATAAAGAAAATCACAGGGATAAATGGAAGAGTACATCAGAGATGTGTCTCAAAACAATGATAAACTAAGAGAATTCTTCAAAACAAAAATTTTGAAAAAAGTAATTGTCACTAAAAATAATTTGCTTACACAAGACTTAGAAGAAATGAAAGAACTAATATAATGCTTTCAACTCAATCAAACATAAAATCAATTTGTAAATATTCCATAGAGGAATCAAATATTTTCATATTTCGATTTCGATTTCGATTTTCGAATACTACACAATTTCAGAATGGTCAGGGTTTCAAAAAAAAAAAAAAAAAAAAAAAACAGATTTTAGCTGCAAAACCTTACTAAATCTTCAGTTCTTCGATGATCGTGAGGAATAAGGAAATGAGAAGGGTTGTAGAACCGGTGGTGAAGATGGAGAGAGAGAAGAAATGGAAAGAGGGAGGAAAGTGATGCGAGTGTGATTTATTATATAGATAGATTTAAAAACAAAATTAAAAATACGTATACAACCACCATTATATAGAAATTGCGAGAAAAAAAAATAGAAGAAGAAGAAGAAGAAGAAGAAGAAGAAGAAGAAAGTATATAATCACGGAATAGTCTATAGTACATTTTGTCCACAAAAAAAAGAAGAAGAAGAAGAAGAAGAAGAAGAAGAAGAAAGTATATAAAAGTTTGGCAAAGATATTCGTTGCCACATCAGTTACAAATATACATCAGGAAAAGAAGAAGCAAACAAGGAGGTTAAGATATCCATACTCAACGCAAAGAATATCTACAATCTAATACAGGATATACAGCTTAGGCAATAAAGGTTAAAATGAAACTGTCATTTACAAATTTCTAAGTTCAATCAACAACAAAAAAAAATAGCCAATTGTAACTTGCAAAACATAATGGAAATACCTAAAAATAAAAAAATAAAAAAATAATGATGAACAAAGTTAAAAAAATGAGCAATATACGTTTGCTTTCATGTCCATAATGTCAAACCTATTGTCCATGTAAACATATTATTCACTCTATCAAAATTTCAGTTGCTTTTAGATGGGCTTCAAGCCATGGCCTTTCTTTTGTTCAATTGAAGGGGTTGGATTTTGTTGTAGTTGATGACAATAGGTATGGAATTAAGTTTGTGTTGAGTTTAGTGAGTAACAATGACAGGTTTGGAGTAAAGAAACAGTATGTGAACTGCTAAGAAATCAAGGTTAGTACCTAACACATGATAACATGTGCCTACAAGTTTGCAAATCTTCATTCTGTTTTGGCACTTTTGATTTGCCAATTGGAACCATCAAATTGTAAGTAATATTGATTTTATTCATGCTAAAATGAAGATTTTTTTTTTAAACTGAACATATTTTTTTTTAGAAAAAACATTTAAATTGTTATTAAAATATTAAAAAATATATTCACTGAAAAATAAAAATGATATATAAAGGTTAAGTGTTTCTAAACTTGAGTGTACATGGTTAAATGGGGGGTGTAAAGAATTGTTTTTCGGGTATAAATAGAAGCACCCCACACATAATAAAAATAGAGAAGATAATAAAAACTCCAAAGAGATGAGAATAGTGAGGTCCGGTCTCAGAGTACCTGCACAATTTTGTTAGACTTGGCCTAGGCATTTAAAGCAGGCCCATCTCTACAAGAAACACTAAACGTGGTCATTGTATTGATTAGATTAAGTAATTAATAAATGTTTATTTTGAACCAAAAGGGAAAATCCAATGAAATCATATTGTTGATTAAGAGTGGTACGAAATATTGCAGGGAAGGAAAACAAACTAATAAAAAATAAGTTGTTTTTCCTAATCAATAACAGTAAGTAATCAATGAAAGTATGTTATTATTGGTTTGGGCATATTATCAAACACAAGGTGAGCAAAAGATAAAATTGTAGCAAAACAACAAAACAAAGACAATACATAGGCTAAGCCAAATATTAAATAGAATTGGGGCAATAACAAGCATCAATCTAATATAGAAGCATAGAAATCAAGTAATGACATCTCCATAGAAGACAAAGAAACAGCAAACCAAACTATTACATACCAGATTGTTTGGATTTACAGCTGGTTTGTGAAAGAAAAATGCATACAGAGTTCAGCCCAATGCAAACTGTAGAATAAAGGAAGATACAACACTCAAACGAACATTCATTGTAAGAAATTGAACAATTTCTTTGATAAACTAGAGAGTAATTTGTACCAAAGAAATTGAACAATTTACACCTGTTAATATCTCACGACTTGAGGAACAAGCTTGGGTGAAAAGCAGACTGCCTAATCTCTAGCGGCACATTAAGCTCATTTAAAGTTCAATCAAACTAGACCCTCCAAAACCAATAAACAAAACCCATCTGGTCAATGATAACTGATGCATTAACAGTTCCCAATTTAGCAAAGCAAATGCACAAAGATCACAATTTTCACATCTTAAATTTATCCCTCCTAAGCACCATCTTCTTAATCTTTAAGAGCACAACAACAACTTAAGAAACTAAATACATACTTTAGCGTAGGCCTTATATGCTAGATACACATTTCTATTTCCTTACAATTACCAAACCTCAAACTCAAAGGGCCTGAAACACGGAGGAAAGATTTTTTTACCTAAAGTATACCAACACAAGAACATGGCATAAACTCGGCCAGTGGCCAGCAATCAACCATCGCATTATTATGAAGTCACACAAGGCATCAAACATATCATCTCCCATCAATCATTCTTTTCAATAATATATTGCAAATGGTTACTAATCAGGGTCCATCAAACTCCCATCCAAGCCATCAATGCCATACTTGATAGGAAAATGGCTTTGAGAATTAGCTCTATCAAGTATAATGAGTAAAATGCCCACAAAATTAAGATCCTATCAATCAGTTATTCGACTTGATGGTGCATGCTCAAAAAATTAAGATAAACTCACAAATGTAATGAAGAAACAATATTTCTAGCTTCTGATGCATTCCTGAGTTAGTCCTAAGAATTCTTGCTACTGCTATTTTCATATTCTTCGAAATATAATTCCTAATCCCTAAACATTTCAATCCCAATTAATTTCTAGGTCACAAAAGAATAAAGAATGACACAAAGATGAAGGTGAATATGGTCTCACCGATGAAAATAATGAACTCCTCAAATGTACTCAAGAAAACAAGAGAAAATTATTTCACATCTTAACCATCTTAAACAATATAGGAGAAGAAAACCAAGAACAAAAACACAAAAGAGACAAAATAATACCAATTTACATCATATGAAAAGTAAAGCAATTTAAAAAGAACAATGTTTATCAAGCTGTTACTTTGACGTTGAAAATAAGAAACAAAAAAAAAAAAAAAAAAAACTTCCCTGCAACTAACAGAGTTTCCAAAAATGAAAGTTAAGCGGGAAGAGCCATTTCCTTTATTCAAATAACTACCCAATGAAAACTTGACATATATATGCTTTCACCCAATTCTCCTTCACTCCAATTCAACATACTTTTGCTGCATTCCTAAATCTTAAAATTAATAATTAATCAAAATTCTAAAACAGAATTAATATATTAAAATTAAAATCAAAGCATAAAGAATAAATTGTTTACGAACACATCCATAAATACATAGACATCAAGCATGGGGACAAAGGCTTGGATTTTTCAAAGAAGTGAATGAACCTTACCCGGGAGTTGACTGACTGAATCTACAGCAACCTTACCATCTTCAACCAATTTGGTCTTTGAACTACCCGCCTTAGTATGCCTTCGCCTCTTGAAATTCTGTTAATTTGGTCCCAATTTCATTTTGTTAATTGGCATGAAATTCTATTTGAAAGAGCTTTGATAGATGGGGATTTATCTATGTTTTGCAGGCGGTCTATCTGCCATATTAATTTGTCAAAATAAGGCCCTACACTACACAGGGTATTGGAATCTACTAGTAGAATGAATGTTTTACATTTTTTCTAATTAAATTCACTTGAGGAAGTGAAATATCTTATGGTAGATGTGGTATTACTTCCAGCTATGTAATTAAATAATCCTTTCTTCAATGAACCACATCATGGAATAATATAAAATTTGTTTTCACTTGTCTGTTTTGAACATAAAAATCATTGTGTTATGCAACTTGTTCCAAGGAAGATGATTTGCTGTTAATTTTGGTGACTGGTAGTTAGAATGCCTCTTTATTCATGGTTGAGACACCACTAGATTTTCTATTTTCTATTTTCGGGGACATATTAGAAAACAGTTGGTGTGTATAATTTACACATAAATTAAATTAAAGAAAAAGAACAACATAGAAACCACACACCGACACAACTTGTAGACATGGAAGCAGCTATCTACATACCAGATTGTCCGGTCATCTCAAATTAAAATACGAAGATGAACATAGTAAGGAATTTGGAACACCTGGCTGTCTGGTTGTGCACACATGGTGAGATAGAAAATCATGAGTCTATATATTTTTGTTTGAAATGACTTGCCCATTGCTTCTCAACAACGAAAGGAGCTATTGCATAGGCAGATCAAATAGCAAACATAGAGCACTATTTACAGAAACGATCAGTTGCAGTGGAACACCAATTAGCTTATATTATTTTACTATAAATTTTCTTTTACACATTACTCAGTTAAAATAAGTGTTTGTCTAGATTTTTTTACTTTATATGTATCTAATAAAAAATTGGATATGCCAAACTTAAAAATATATATATATATATATATTAATAAAAACTTAACAAAGTAATTTTGTAACTTACAAGCAAAGAAATTTTTTTTATATAAAAATTTACAATGTCAAAAATAAAAATAAAAACCTCGTTTAGATTTTTCGCTTTGGGTACAACAATAAGAAAAAAAAAAATAGTGGATATACAATGCCAGAGCAAAGTGAAAGCAATTAAAGGAATGTGAATATGACTAAGAACCGATATTAATTTTGAATGAGAACAAATATCAAATATTCATTCTTTACGGTTACGGTTTTGAAATCAAAGCCCCAATGGCACAACTATCTTGTGTGGCTATGGATATTAATTTTGACTAATAAAAAAAATTAATAACAGATATTCAATGGTTAGGGTTTTGAAATCAAAGCACCAATGGCACATTTAGATGAAGCTTAGAGTTAGCAACAAACCTGAACTACAAAAAAGAGTTCTCGGAAAAATTCGATTCGACTGGAAGGGAAGGGAAAAGACGATGACTAGGTCCTTGCTCACAAACCCATGGTGGAGACGTCCAAAGAGTGAGAGCTTGTGAAGAAGATGTCGACATGGCTGAAGCTCGAATCGCCGACGAGGCTGGTGGTCCTCGGAAGCTTCGGCTATGGCGGAAGAGAAGATGGACGAGAAGAGCCAACAAGAGGGCCAAACACGACTGATTCAATTTTGTTCCCCCTTGTAACTAGCTACACTGGTTGCCTATTTGAGAGTTAAATTATTTAAATAATTTAGTTATGACCGGGTTATGAGGTAATATGGTATAAATAAATAACTGAATATAACTAAGTTATGTGTAATGCCCTCAAAATAATAACATTAAACCCATCCATAGAGACATGCATTGAAACATAAAAGGTCCACATTCATCTATTCATCGGAGTATTTCATTTCAAAAGTATTACATATTAACAACGAAAACAAATGCCCTACGGGCTTACAGCTTTCCAAGTTAACACTTGGTTACAAAAGAGAGTGCTAACTCAATTACACATTAAGCTCTTGGCTTGAATCTACATGTAATACAATCAAGGAAAATAAGACAACCAAAGTATGTCCGCCTCTAGCCTCCCAAGCTATGTCCTTAGAGGTGGCATGCTACCTGTACCTGAAAATGATGTTCCCATATAGGGTGAGCCACATCCCAGTACAAATATACTAAACCAACTATAAACAATAACTAAGAGATTAGCAACTGATAGATGGTCAACACTAAACTTCCATTTACATCTTATTACAATTCCATGACGGTCAAGTCTATGTTACAATTCACTTTCCATTTCTTATTCAACTTTGAGTTTGAAAACAAGGCTCAGTACTCCGGCCAAAACATTTGATGAGATTTCAGTTCCTCACTAGAACACTTTCGAAATTCAAGGTGGATACACATTTTGGTGTTGTATCAATAACACATAAACCACTTCCATACTTCATAAATGATATACATTTTAGTGCTATATCAAATCAAACAAACATCTCAATAGATAAGCATATGAGCTATATCACTACTATCACAAATAAGCATATGAGCTATATCAACACTTCAATAGATAAGCATATGAGCTGTATCACTACTACCACAGATAAGCATATGAGCTATATCAACACTTCCATAGATAAGCATATGAGCTGTATCAACACTTCAATGGGAGAGCATATGAGCTGCATCCCTGGGTCCATCCCCCATCTTCCCTTAACCATTAACCGGTTTAGAGGTACATCCCCCATCTTCCCCTAAACCGTGGAGTACATCCCCCATCTCCTCCCATACACAAGCAATGCATATATAACACAGAATCATATACGCAATCAATCAATACATAAAGTTAATGTATTCTATCAACCGTGTACACATAATGCACATAAACACATTGGTCATATGCACAATCTATCAATACATGAAGTTAATGTATTCTATCAACCATCATACTCTATGACACATCCAATTGATTAGTTTTAGTTTGCTTAATCATCATGCATTGTCTACAGCAATCAATATTACCCTCCACCGGTAGTCCAAAGCAATTATTTCTAAACAGGAAATAAATGCACAAATGGATAATATATCAACATTTCAACTAGGTGAGCAATAAATGATTCAACTACACCCTTTAGTCCCATACATTCCCAATTTCAACATTCTCAATTCAACTCCTCATTTTCTTTAATTAATTATATACATTAATTAATTAAACCAATTAGGGCAACTTACCATAATTCACAAAACAACCCTAAGGTTCCATTTCCATCAATGTTCCAACATTAATTTCATTTCTCTATGCCTAACTTGCATATAGGTTTATATAATTAAAACCCCAACTTTTGTAAAATTACACAAAGGCCCAAACTTTCTCCAAAATTACCCAACAACCCCCAACATATCAAAATGCTAAAATTCAAAGACAAAGCTCATAAGATGGAGTAGGTTATCCCTACCTCGAATGATGGGACCCAACGAAGGAGATGAAGAAAACGGAAATGCTCCAAATCCCAAAATTTTCAGATTAAAAGATAGCCCTCGACGATCAACACAACTATTGTAAAGGCCCAATGTGAGAAAACAACTCCTACTAGATCAATCCTAAGAGAGAAGTTAGGGTTTTAGTGAGAGGAACTCTCAAAATAGCTTTTTGGAAAAGTAAGAGAGAGAAAGGATGTTGAAAAGTGAACAAAAAGGTCGGATCTCGGCTTTATATAAAAGCCTTCCCGCTCGAGCGGCAAAAGCCCCGCTCGAGCGTCACTCATGGATCCCCGCTCGAGCGTCCAATCCCACGCTCGAGCGGCGGATGCACGCTCCCAGAACTTTACACTGAACCAGGTCCCCGCTCGAGCATCCAACTCCCCGCTCGAGCGTCACACACAAACTCCCGCTCAAGCATCCACCACTGCAGGGAAAATACTGGATGGGTGATTATCCCGCTCGAGCGCCAAAACCCCCGCTCGAGCGGAGAAGCAACAACAAAGGCCCCGCTCGAGCGCCAAAAGATCCGCTCGAGCAGACCGGCCAAAATCTGGGCAACTAGTTTTGGTTTCTAAGCTCAACCAACCTGTTTCAAACCTGCCCGACACAACCCAAGACTCAAATACAAAGAGTAAAGGATGTAAACAAGATATACGCAACAACCAACTCCACGGAACCGAGTCCGGATACGATAAATAAAGAAAATGGAAACCCGGATCACTATAACCTCTCCCCCTTAAAGAATTTCGTCCCCGAAATTAAGGAAATGACAAAACACGAGACCAACCGAACACAAAGCTCACGATACAAAGATGCAAATCTCTCAACTGATTGTCCACTTACCCTCACACATGGGAAGGGCTTAACAAGGAAACATGATCCGAAAGAGAAACAACACCCCGGCATACGAAACTTCAACAAAACCAAACCCTCTCCGAGATAACTCATCAAAACAACCGACTAGCGCTCCAAGCTAAGTCACTACTCGAAATCACAATCCCGTATAGAACAACTAATGCAAGCTTTTGTATGAATGCAAAGAAAATTATTCTCTGGTTAAAAGGGCATTTTCTCAAAAATAATTAAGGTTTCAACGTTAACGTTCCGAAATAAATTTTTGCATTCCTCATGCGAAATCCAAGAGTTTTAAACACATAAACACGGTGTTATTCACAACACATAACCATTCTCATTTGATTTGGTCAAGTCCTCTCATTGAAATTTCTCATAACATTTGAATTAAATCAATTTCTCCACAATACACAATTTAGTATTCAACAACCTAACCCATTGCCGGTTATCCTATCTCTATTCAAGAGACAATTTACAATATATGCTATAACATGCATTATCGACATGCATTTCTTTCAAATTCAATAACTTCAAACATGCATGGTTCTCAATTCCGAAGCACATTCACTGTTAATGATACATTTGCATTTCCACATCACATTTAACATATATAATGCTAAATTAACTTCCATAATATTACCATAGACTGAAACACATGTAATATTCGTACAGTTCATCAATACAACTAGATATTCAATATACGTTCAAATACCTACCAATGGATCCAGATACCTCTCTCTCGGAACCGAAATTTACTTACCCAAGTGGTTTCCTCAACCCCATTACGTTTTCACAATATCTTAACGAATGGAAAAGTCCGGCTTATCCAGACTCGATAATAATGATAATAGTAAGACACATTCTAACACTACAGTGTTCCGAGACATCCACCACGTCCCGACTACCCACAATACTTAAACCGGTATTTGGTACTCAATAACCCCATAGAGGAAGCACGAAAACATTCGCACACAAAGCTTCCAGTCAACTTTCACACAACAGGTGTAAGACGAAACACGGGTAAAGAACAACATTACGGTACATTACTACCCCATAAATTCAAGGTCTTGAACAAAAATCATCCTAGTTTACGAGGAGTATCCAATGAACCCCAAGTGAAACACAACATAGCCATCCCACAAAACCCGTCATACTCACGTTGATGACGCTGTACTCAAAACAGAACTTTCATAAAAGAACTCTTAAACACCTGAAATTCCCAATATCGTAATGACACGACGGATAACATTGCACACCCCCGTGCTTTACAACATACTAACAAGGACCAAACGAATCAAACGATTCCAACTGAGTACCTCACTCACTCTTCACAACTCTCCTACTTCACTTGTGTCACCACTGTCCAAACTGGGCGACGGACACTTATGCCGAAGCGGCCTAACCTTACCAAACATCCAACCTCACGATTTCACTCGGAAACCATACGAACCACACACTGACACGCATCGCACTGTGCAAAACTCCCTCATCTAGAGATTTCACTCACCACCTCGACTGAACTCGAAGTAATAAAATTTGCATACCCTTTCCCTTGTACTAAGTTAACTGACAGAGTTTGCTACCCCGTGACATTCACCACTACCAAGTCACCGTTCGTACCGAACACAAACTAACATAGTACCTTCATCCGCCAACGACCTATAGGGTCCACCCTTCATTCCAAATCTTACTTGTCATTCACCCCGCGAGTACAATCAAGACACCCAGCTTCCGTGCCAAACCACTAGCCAATGCTACCGCTAGACAACCACCATGAACCAACCCCAACACCGTTGCATGTTGCCGATAAGGCTTTCAAAGATACACCATTCTAAATTCCCGGAGGAGTAAAAGTCCTCAACCTTCTCATTACCATCCCAAACCTGACTTCGCAAAAGACTTACTACAGTGGCTCGACTCACGGGTCACATCCCAACCACGGTTCATACACCCAATCAACCCTCACAACAGCATCTCCCGACCTAACCAGTGTTAAGGTACGAACCTATCACTTTCGATCAACGTAAGGAAGTCCAAAAACTTAGGAAACGTCCATAGGCTACTACCCGGGATATAACACCAGCTGCTCACAACGTACCACTCCCGATGTTAACAGCCACACCCTTATATAGGGACTAACACTCCCCCTATCGAACGACCAATCATAATACATGCCAATTCGGCAACGTTACCTACCACAAAAATACAAGTCTATTTCTAACAAGATTATGCGTCATGCCCTCGTAAAATACCACGTTAATTGCATACTATACCTAGTATTAATCTCACACTCCACATCCCCTCGAGGAGTTCCCGCGACAGTAGACTAACATCGCTTTCATACACATAAGAATCAATTAGATAGCACTTATGAAGTTTCGAGCATCCGGCAAGTATAACTGTTCTCGCCCCCTAGTAATTCTGATTAAGATACGCATTTCTCAGTGATCCTTCTAAATTTGAAAAACACGGCTCAACAGCCCTCACTTTTCCCAAACTAGAACACACGCAGAAGAATGCATTATTACCAAAAATTTTATGGTCTCACAACAACCTATTATATTAATAAAACTTTTAGAGCTACAGCATGTTCCAATCCACCCAATCTAAGGATATTAACAAGCCAAGCATATGTATATAGATAAACAAACAGTTTAGATGTTTCAACATTCCCAAAACACATTGGTTACACAACAGAACCCAACGGCCACAAAACGATAATTCACCGGTTACAAAACGGATTAGTCAACACAAAACCAACCCCTCGGTATTACCACCACTGCCGTCCCTCGCTGGACCGCCAAAGTTGGTCATCCCCAAATACAAGATAACCTATGAGCTTACAAGCCTCGGACAAGAACTACTGACGTGCCCCCTCTGTCCACACCTGGAACAACTACAAACTTCCCCAACTGGGGCTTGGGAACTCGACTCTACTGAGGCCCTCGAAATCTAGCCTGCTAGTCCCCCAAAACGATACTGTTCCTGTCTAGTTGAATAAAACTGAGCCTGACTAGGTTGCAAAACCCCTAAAGAAGCCCCCGGCTGAGTACAGAAACGTCGAATATGACCTGGCTGATTACACACCCAACAAGTAGGCGGTGCCTGAGCACGAGACTAGTTCAAAATCTGGGCTGATGAAGACCCCAACAACTGCCTCCCCACTGAGCATTTGATCGGCCCAGAACCCGGCTGGTTAAATGATCCTGGTGGTACAACTACTGGTTGAACTGCTAACTCTGCCCCCTTCCTCTGTGGGCAAACCGAAACCTTGTGGCCCAAAAGACCACATTTGAAACAAATGGCACCCCTCTGTTCACTTTCTCCAGAACCCAAATCCGACACTGGAAGGGTAGTTCTAGCCCGACCCCCCCGCTGCGGGTTTAAACCCCTCTGGCTCTTAAAAGGCCTATTAACACCCTGAGTCACGGGAGTCGCCGAGATGGCTTCCTCCCCACTCTGCCCCATTGCTAGCACCGCAGCCTCTACATGGGCAGCCGCCTTAACAAGCACACTATAACTTCTATGCCAAGACCTCGCTATTCTTACACGGATGTCGTCACGCAGCTTACTCTCAAACTCGAAACAACGCAATTCCTCCGTTTCCACCAATTCTGGGGCAAACCTCGACAGGTTAGCAAACCATCTTTCAAACCGCACCAAAGGTGTAGTACCTTGGCGTAACTCCACAAACTGTTTCCGCAACTCTTCCCGAGCGGAAGGAGGGAAATCACAACTTCATCGCCTAGGCATCCTAGTAAAAGTAACAAAGGATATTAGCATATTCATACATGTGCCGAAGCTAAACACTCACGTCCTAATATATGGACAACTGTAATTCACTCCACGTAAGCACATAAACACATAAGCACTTACGAATTTCGTTTCTGGATAATGATAGTCCCGAGGCGTCACTAGAGTTCTGGTTAGAAACAACATTGATCAAGTGCTTTTCCAACAGGACTCCCTGAAACCCAAGGATCCAATCAACATCCTAGAAACTAAATCCCATACCCAAATAGTCACATAAACATATTATCACATAAGTATATAACATTACATCTAAGTCTCTAACAAGCGAGACAAACCCATTGTGATCCTAATCACTTCCCACGTACCCAAAGTATTCGAACCCGGTACGCTCTGATACCAAGTTGTAACGCCCTCAAAATAATAATATTAAACCCATCCATAGAGACATGCATTGAAACATAAAAGGTCCACATTCATCTATTCATCGGAGTATTTCATTTCAAAAGTATTACATATTAACAACGAAAACAAATGCCCTACGGGCTTACAGCTTTCCAAGTTAACACTTGGTTACAAAAGAGAGTGCTAACTCAATTACACATTAAGCCCTTGGCTTGAATCTACATGTAATACAATCAAGGAAAATAAGACAACCAAAGTATGTCCGCCTCTAGCCTCCCAAGCTATGTCCTTAGAGGTGGCATGCTACCTGTACCTGAAAATGATGTTCCCATATAGGGTGAGCCACAGCCCAGTAGAAATATACTAAACCAACTATGAACAATAACTAAGAGATTAGCAACTGATAGATGGTCAACACTACACTTCCATTTACATCTTATTACAATTCCATGACGGTCAAGTCTATGTTATAATTCACTTTCCATTTCTTATTCAACTTTGAGTTTGAAAACAAGGCTCAATACTCCGGCCAAAACATTTGATGAGATTTCAGTTCCTCACTAGAACACTTTCGAAATTCAAGGTGGATACACATTTTGGTGTTGTATCAATAACACATAAATCACTTCCATACTTCATAAATGATATACATTTTAGTGCTATATCAAATCAAACAAACATCTCAATAGATAAGCATATGAGCTATATCACTACTACCACAGATAAGCATATGAGCTATATCAACACTTCAATAGATAAGCATATGAGCTGTATCACTGCTACCACAGATAAGCATATAAGCTATATCAACACTTCCATAGATAAGCATATGAGCTATATCAACACTTCAATGGGAGAGCATATGAGCTTCATCCCTGGGTCCATCCCCCATCTTCCCTTAACCATTAACCGGTTTAGAGGTACATCCCCCATCTTCCCCTAAACCGTGGAGTACATCCCCCATCTCCTCCCATACACAAGCAATGCATATAAACACAGAATCATATACGCAATCAATCAATACATAAAGTTAATGTATTCTATCAACCGTCTACACATAATGCACATAAACACATTGGTCATATGCACAATCTATCAATACATGAAGTTAATGTATTCTATCAACCGTCATACTCTATGACACATCCAATTGATTAGTTTTAGTTTGCCTAATCATCATGCATTGTCTACAGCAATCAATATTACCCTCCACCGGTAGTCCAAAGCAATTATTTCTAAACAGGAAATAAATGCACAAATGGATAATATATCAACATTTCAACTAGGTGAGCAAGAAATGATTCAACTACACCCTTTGGTCCCATACATTCCCAATTTCAACATTCTCAATTCAATTCCTCATTTTCTTTAATTAATTATATACATTAATTAATTAAACCAATTAGGGCAACTTACCATAATTCACAAAACAACCCTAAGGTTCCATTTCCATCAATGTTCCAACATTAATTTCATTTCTCTATGCCTAACTTGCATATAGGTTTATATAATTAAAACCCCAACTTTTGTAAAATTACACAAAGGCCCAAACTTTCTCCAAAATTACCCAACAACCCCCAACATATCAAAATGCTAAAATTCAAAGACAAAGCTCATAAGATGGAGTAGGTTATCCTTACCTCGAATGATGGGACCCAACGAAGGAGATGAAGAAAACGGAAATGCTCCAAATCCCAAAATTTTCAGATTAAAAGATAGCCCTCGACGATCAACACAACTATTGTAAAGGCCCAATGTGAGAAAACAACTCCTACTAGATCAATCCTAAGAGAGAAGTTAGGGTTTTAGTGAGAGGAACTCTCAAAATAGCTTTTTGGAAAAGTAAGAGAGAGAAAGGATGTTGAAAAGTGAACAAAAAGGTCGGATCTCGGCTTTATATAAAAGCCTTCCCGTTCGAGCGGCAAAAGCCCCGCTCGAGCGTCACTCACAGATCTCCGCTCGAGCGTCCAATCCCACGCTCAAGCGGCGGATGCACGCTCCCAGAACTTTACACTGAACCAGGTCCCTGCTCGAGCGTCACACACAAACTCCCGCTCGAGCATCCAAAATCCCGCTAGAGCGTCCACCACTGCAGGGAAAATACTGGATGGGTGATTATCCTGCTCGAGCGCCAAAACCCCCGCTCGAGCGGAGAAGCAACAACAATGGCCCCGCTCGAGCGCCAAAAGATCCGCTCGAGCGGACCGGCCAAAATCTGGGCAACTAGTTTTGGTTTCTAAGCTCAACCAACCTATTTCAAACCTGCCCGACACAACCCAAGACTCAAATACAAAGAGTAAAGGATGTAAACAAGATATACGCAACAACCAACTCCACGGAACCAAGTCCGGATACGATAAATAAACAAAATGGAAACCCGTATCGCTATATTATGAGTCAATATGAAAGTGGTTATGACTAATATAGTATTGGTTATGACATAAAATCATATAAGTTCATAACTAAATGTCTTGTACATCTAAATGTACCATAGCATCACCCGTGGTTTAATATATTATGAGTGTGATTTGAAAGTTCCAAGTGTGAAGTAGTGATAGTGTTGTTTTGATTTAGATACTCTATTATATGTGGCTGGAATGAAGATCATTATTTCAAAATGTTTCGGATTATAGCACATAATTCAAAATCCAAAATCGAAGTCTCTGATTTTTATGCCAATTTTGAATTTTAAAAGACATATGTCAATGCAATTCCTGCACAAACAAACACTGAATTATGAAATAAACATCTCCATCCTCTATGTAACGGAGAGGCATAATCATTACAATATTAACATTATAATAACGAACATGTCCAGTGAAAAAGCAAGAGAAAGGGGACAAACTCAAAGAAACTAATGTTTACACATAAAAGAGATCCAATACAAAATTGGAATTCATGCTTTCTTGGTCTATCATCTGAGAAATAGCTGGTGTTGATGGGATTGTTGCCGTTCTCCACATGGATGAGTTCAGTGAGGATGGTATTGAAAGATTTGGGGGTTTTACATTTATGTTGTGTTTGGTTTGAAGATTTGAAAAAAAAAAAATTAAAAAGGAAAAATAAAAAGATAGGTAAAATTTTATTTAATTTCACACAATTTTTTTTCATTTTTCTTTTTAAATTCCTTCACACAACGTTTTTGTGAAAATGAAAGTTTGGATTTGAAAATCGAGAAGATTTGAGATGTGTGTTGGAAAAATGGTTTAATATAGGCATATTTTTTAGCCCAAGTTTGAGTGGGCCTCAAACGTCTTTTGGGGTGGATCCGAAGAGGTGAAGTGTTTGGGGATGGGTCCGAAGAAATGAAGTGTTCCCTGCCACGTGGCAAGTCACACAGTGAAGACGGAACGTCAAAACCATCTTTGAGTGAATGTGAAGTTGACGTCGTTTTCGGGTCTACCATTAATTTTTTAGATAAAATTCATTTGAATTTCTTTCAATAAAAATTATTGTGGGATTTTAATTTAAATCTAAATTCAATTTTTGGGTTCCTTAGTTGTTTCCTAAAGATAGTACTTCTTCCTTTATTAATTAAACTATTCAAATAGTTTAATATATAAATTCCAAACAGTTTTATAATACTTTTCCACCATTAGCATTTTTTATTAAATTATTAAAATAGTTTAATAATAAAATATATCCCAATAGTTCCTTTGACTATTCCACCAACGATACTATTTTCAAACAATTTGAAAAAAAATGTTCCAAGATGCAACGGACAGATTCGGTTTTATAACTGCAATGAATCTGTTTGAATTTCAAACAGTATCTGTTGACACTTGTTGCACCTGTTCAGTCTAACAACACCTGTTCAAGGCTGTGTAATTTTTCCTATAAATACAGCCATGATTCCAGCAGTCTAGGGACCCCGAAATTCAGTCTGAAATTATTGTCTCATTGCTGTCCAGATTTTATTGTGTGCATTTTTCTTCATTCTAGTTTTAGAAAAAATAAAAGAGAGTATAGAACACAAGGTTTGGTTCGCCGTACAAATTTTTTTGGTGTGCTACAACAATTTTGTGAAGATCATTGTATCCTGGGAGATAGACGCCACTCAACCGTAGGCACCATAGCGGGGCGAATCTGTCATAAGGATGGAGTGTCACACACTTGACTTGGTCTTTTATTTTTTTTTTAATTCGGTTTGATAAATAAATTCGGTATGTTATTTATTTATTTGGTTTGAATTAGTTTCAATTTATTTTATTTACACAGAAGATTGTTCCAACAATCTTAAGACAGATTCGGATTATTTTGTTTACAGAATTTTTCGTTTGTTTCCTTCTCTTTCTTCTTTTAAGAAAATTATTTTTTGTGGATTTACAAAATAATATTCTGGTTGGAAAAACAAATAGTGATTATATGCTATTTGACAGATAGTAGTAATATACTGTCTATTTTCTTTGATAACTAGTAGTACGATACTGGTGTCATTAACAATTCAGAATATATTTTTGTGAAATTTTTTCAGAAATTAATTTTGGGTTTTAGAAATTATTTTCTGAGTTTTCATTACTTAAAATTCTGTTTTAGTATTTTAATTATTGAAGTGTTACAGAAATTAATTTCCTGTGTGGAATTAATTTGGTTAAATAAAATTTTATTTTATTTCCAAATAAATTGAAAAATAAAAGTTATTTTCTTATTTCTTTTATTTTACAGAATTTAATTTTCTGTGTGGAATTAATTTGGTTAAATAAAATTTTATTTTGTTTCCAAATTAATTGAAAAATAAAAGTTATTTTCTTATTTCTTTTATTTTACAGAATTTAATTTCCTATGTGGAATTAATTTGGTTGAATAAAATTTTATTTTATTTCTAAATTAATTGGAAAATAAAAGTTACATTATTGTTTCTTTTATTTTTACAGAATATAATTCTGTGAATTTGGTTTAATTTTTTGTGTAGTGTAAATTCTAATTATAATTTTGTTTTATAAATTAGAATTGATGGCTACTGAAACTAATGCCCAAACGAGTACTACTGTGGTGGCTGCAATGACGCCAACCCCCTCTCCTGTTGTAACAGTACTGGTAAATCACGGCAAAAAGTTAGAGAAGTTCTCAGGAACTGACTTTAAAAGATGGCAACAGAAAATGTTGTTCTATCTTACAACTTTGAACCTGACTCGTTTCTTCTGTGAGGATGCTCCTATTTTGAAAAAGGATGAAACCGACCGGCAAGTGGTTGCTGCGGTTGATGCCTGGAAACATGCTGATTTCCTTTGCCGGAACTATATCTTGAACGGACTTGACAACATATTATACAACGTCTACAGTCCTATCAAGACAGCAAAGGAACTTTGGGAGTCTTTGGAGAAAAAATACAAAACGGAAGATGCCGGCTCAAAGAAATTTGTGGTTGGCAGATTCCTGGATTTTGTAATGGTTGATTCAAAATCTGTGATCAGCCAAGTTCAAGATTTCCAACTCATTCTGCATGACATTTACGCAGAAGGCATGTTTCTCAGTGAATCCTTCCAAGTTGCAGCCTTAATTAAAAAATTACTAAAAGGCTGGAAGGAATTCAAGAACTACCTCAAACACAAGCGCAAAGAAATTTCTATGGAAAAATTAATTGTGCGTTTGAGGATTGAGGAGGACAACTGCAATTCTGAAAAGCGGGCTGGTAAGCATCCTATGGAGTCTAAGGCAAATGTGGTGGAACATGCTTCAAAGACCAAGAAACGAAAGTCTTCTAGAGAAAGTTCATCACAAGGCTCTAAAGGGGGAAAAAATAAAAGTACAAGTTTAATGGCAAATGTTACATCTGTGACAAAGAGGGACATCGGGCCAAAGATTGCCGTAGCAAAGGCAAAAGCAAAAGAAGAACAAGCAAGAAGCCTGCTCAAGTCCATATGACCGAAGTGGATAATATTTCCAATGGTATAGATGACATCAATCTTTCTGCAGTTGTTTCCGAGGCAAATCTTGTCGGAAATCCTAAAGAATGGTGGGTGGACACTGGTGCTACTCGCCATATTTGTGCCAACAAAAAGATGTTCACCTCTTATTCTACAGTGGAAAATGGTGAACAACTTTTTATGGGCAACTCCTCAACTTCCAAAGTTGAAGGACAAGGGAAGATTGTTCTCAAGATGACATCAGGAAAGGAACTCACTCTCAACAATGTGCTGCATGTACCGGACATTCGCAATAATCTTATTTCCGGATCTCTGCTGAGTAAGAATGGGTTTAGGCTAGTATTTGAGAGTGATAAATTTGTACTTACTAAGAATGGGATGTATGTAGGAAAATGTTACATGTCTGATGGCCTTTTTAAGTTAAATGTAATGACCGTTGTACCCTCAGTTATTAATAATAATACATCTTCTTCTTACTTGCTTGAGTCTTCAAATTTATGGCATGGTAGACTAGGACATGTTAATTATGGATCTTTGCGTAGATTAATTAATATGGAATGTTTACCTAAATTTCACATTGATTCAAATCATAAATGTGAAATTTGTGTTGAGGCAAAATTATCTAAAACTCCTTTTCATTCAATTGAAAGAAATACGGAACCACTTGAATTAATTCATAGTGACATTTGTGATTTTAAATCAATTCAAACTAAAGGTGGGAAAAAGTATTTTATCACTTTTATAGATGACTATACTAGATATAGTTATGTTTATTTAATTCGAAGCAATGATGAAGCTTTGGAAACTTTTATTTAATATAAGAATGAAGTTGAAAATCAGCTTGGTAAGAAAATCAAAAAACTAAGAAGTGATAGAGGTGGTGAGTATGAATCACCTTTTAGTGAATTTTGTAAAGAATATGGAATAATTCATCAAACCATCGCTCCTTACTCACCTCAGCAAAATGGAATTGCTGAAAGAAAAAATAGGACTTTAAAAGAAATGATGAATGCCATGTTAATAAGTTCTGGAATACCTCAGAACTTGTGGGGGGAAGCAATACTTTCTGCTAATTATATACTTAATAAAGTACCCCGAAAGAAAGTGAATCAAACACCTTATGAATTGTGGCATGGAAGAGTACCATCCTACAAATATTTAAAAGTGTGGGGGTGTTTGGCTAAAGTGGCTATTCCTAGTCCTAAAAAGACTAAGATATGTCATAAGACCATTGATTGCATTTTCATTGGTTATGCCAAGAATAGTAGTGCATATCGGTTTTTGATTCATAAATCAGAACATTCCGAAATGCATGTAAATACTATTATTGAATCTCGAAATGCATCTTTCTTTGAACATGTGTTTCCAAATAAGACTGGATAAGAGACTAGTAACAATAAAAGATCTCATGATGCTATTACTAATCAGGATCAAGAACATGATCAAGAACAAGAGTTAGATCAAAATGAGGAAGAGGAACTTAGGCGTAGTAAACGTGCTAGAACCTCAAAATCTTTTGGTCCAGATTTTCTAACATATTTGTTAGAAAATGAGCCTTTAACTTTTAAAGCGGCTATGTCCAGTCTTGAAGCTCCTTTATGGAAAGAAGCTATCAACAGTGAAGTTGAATCCATCTTGCAAAATCACACTTGGGAATTAGTGGACTTGCCACCAGGTTGTAAACCTCTTGGGTACAAGTGGATTTTCAAAAGGAAAATGAGAGCGGATGGATCAATTGACAAGTACAAGGCAAGACTTGTGGTCAAAGGATTTCGACAAAAAGAAGGTCTTGATTACTTTGACACATACTCACCGGTTACTAGAATAACATCCATTAGAATGCTAATTGCCATTGCATCTCTATACAATCTAGAAATTCATCAAATGGATGTGAAAACCGCTTTCTTAAATGGTGAGTTAAATGAAGAAATTTACATGGAACAACCAGAAGGTTTTTCTGTTCCAGGAAAAGAAAAGAAAGTGTGTAAATTGGTTAAATCATTATACGGTTTAAAACAAGCGCCAAATCAATGGCATGAGAAATTTGACAAGGCAATGATGTCAAATGGATTTAAAATTAATGAGTGTGACAAATGTGTTTATATTAAAAACACAGATAAAGGTTATGTCATTGTATGTCTTTATGTAGATGATATGCTCATCATTGGTAGTAATAATGACATGATTAAAACTACCAAGAAAATGTTGAATAAACATTTTGACATGAAGGACATGGGCATTGCTGATGTAATTCTTGGTATGAAAATTACTAAAACATCAGAAAGTTATGATTTGTCACAATCTCATTACATTGAGGAAATTCTTGACAAATTCAGCAAAGATGATGATCATCTTGCTAGAACACTTGTATATGTTAATTTGTAGGTTTCTAAGAATGTACAGGAAAGTATTTCTCAATTAGAGTATGCCCAAATTATTGGAAGCTTAATGTACTTGATGAACTGCACTCGCCCAGATATAGCTTATGCAGTAAGTAAATTAAGTAGATATACGAGTAATCCGGGAGTAGAACACTGGAAAGCAATTATAAGGGTTCTAAGATATCTCCGATTCACTCGTAACATTGGGCTGAATTATACTAGATATCTAGCAGTACTTGAAGGATACTGTGATGCAAATTGGATATCGGATACTAGAGACTCGAAGTCCACCAGTGGGTATGTCTTTACTCTTGGTGGGGTGGTTGTATCTTGGAAATCTTCCAAACAGACTTGTATTGTTAGGTCTACTATGGAATCAGAATTCATAGCTTTAGACAAAGCAGGGGAAGAGGCAGAATGGCTTCGCCACTTCCTTGAAGATATTCCAATATGGCCAAAATCGGTGCCTGCTATATGCATACATTGCGATAGTCAATCAGCAATAGGTAGAGCACAGAGTCATATGTATAACGGTAAGTCTAGACACATTCATCGTCGACATAACACCGTGAGACAACTACTCTCTAATGGAATTATTTCCATAGAATATGTTAAGTCTAAAGACAACATAGTGGATCCACTAACCAAAGGGTTAGCAAGAGAGTTAGTTGAGAATTCATCGAGGGGAATGGGACTTAAGCCTATTAAATAAGAGTTACCACAACGGCAACCCAACCTAGTTGACTGGAGATCCCAAGATCTAGGTTCAAAGGGACAACCGAGTTGTGAATGACTCAGAAGGATCACTGGGGACTCTAACTCTTACCTATTTCTTTGATGAAATAGTGATGTCTGCAGCGTGTTAGGTTAAGTAATACTTTTAATGATTCTTATATCTAGGTATACCTAGTGGAGTATGGCAGGATACTCTTCATACGAATCACCCATATGGCCAGTTCTATAAGAATTGTGAAGGGCTACAATTCTCTAGAGCACTCATGGAAGACCAGGTTGTTCAGGGCCAAAATGAACACAATAGTGAGAACCAAACTGTGTCTGGGGATATACTATGTGAGTTCTATTGTCTTGGTTTACACAAACGGCTGAATAGTTCAAGACATCATGTTCACTGGTTAGCTAGTAAATCCGATAGTGTCTCACAAGGGAAGATTCAAAGCCAAAAGTTACCTATCCTTTGCAGAATATTTCCAATTTCTGTACTCTCTGTAATTAGATTATGTTGTTGCATTTTCTCTCCGTCAGATTCCATTCATGTGGGGGATTGTTGGAAAAATGGTTTAATATAGGCATATTTTTTAGCCCAAGTTTGAGTGGGCCCCAAACGTCTTTTGGGGTGGGTTCGAAGAGGTGAAGTGTTTGGGGGTGGGTCCGAAGAAGTGAAGTGTTCCTTGCCGCGTGGCAAGTCACACGGTGAAGACAGAACGTCAAAACCATTTTTGAGTGAATGTGAAGTTGACGTCGTTTTCGTGTCTAACATTAATTTTTTAGATAAAATTCATTTGAATTTTTTTCAATAAAAATTATTGTGGGATTTTAATTTAAATCTAAATTCTATTTTTGGGTTCCTTAGTTGTTTCCTAAAGTTTGTACTTCTTCCTTTATTAATTAAACTATTCAAATAGTTTAATATATAAATTCCAAACAGTTTTATAATACTTTTCCACCATTAGCATTTTTTATTAAACTATTAAAATAGTTTAATAATAAAATATATCCCAACAGTTCCTTTGACTGTTCCACCAATGGTACTATTTTCAAACAATTTGGAAAAAAAAATGTTCCAAGATGCAACGGACAGATTCGGTTTTATAACTGCAATGAATCTGTTTGAATTTCAAACAGTATCTGTTGACACTTGTTGCACCTGTTCAGTCTAACAGCACCTGTTCGGGGCTGTGTAATTTTGCCTATAAATACAGCCATGATTCCAGCAATCTAGGGACCCCAAAATTCAGTCTGAAATTATTATCTCATTGCTGTCCAGATTTTATTGTGTGCGTTTTTCTTCATTCTAGTTTTAGGAAAAATCAAAGAGAGTATAGAACACAAGGTTCGGTTCGCCGTACAAATTTGTTTGGTGTGCTACAACAATTTTGTGAAGATCATTGTATCCTGGGAGATAGACGCCACTCAACCGTAAGCACCGTAGCGGGGCGAATCTGTCTTAAGGATAGAGTGTCACACACTCGACTTGGTCTTTTTTTTTTTTTAATTCGGTTCGATAAATAAATTCGGTATGTTATTTATTTATTTTGTTTAAATTAGTTTAAATTTATTTTATTTACACAGAAGATTGTTCCAACAATGTGTGTGTGTGTGTGTGTGTGTGTATGTGTGTGTGTGAGAGAGAAAGAGAGAGAGAGAAAGAGAAAGAGAACTGGATCAGAGGGGGACGAGAGTCGATGCGTTGGTATGAAGCTATGAATGGCAGATCAGGATTGTCAACAATAAATTATTGATAATGGTAGGTAGGGGTGCAATTTGGGTCGACTCAACCCGAGCAACTCGAATTCATTTTGAATTTTTTTAGGACTTGGATAAGATATTTTCAAATTTGGTACGGGTTGGACAAAATTCAAAAGTCCGAATTAAATTTGGACGGGTTTGGGCAAAAACATCAAACAATCCGAGTAACCCGAAACCCGAATTATACATATATAGATATATAAAAATATTAAATATATATATAAATTATTAGTTGTTACATGATATTAAAGTAATTTAGAATATTAAATCATATTGAATATATATTATATATACAAATAACATAAAATCTTCTTCTTCTTTTTTTCACTCATAAATTGTAAAGACTACTATAGTGATATCTCTCTTACATTATAAAAATTATTTGTTTTTAATGACTTTCTATATATAAAAAAAAAAGATTAAATAGAGTCAAATTTTAATAATTTGATAATGTAGCTGCCAAAAAAAATACAATTCGGGCAACTCGGGTTTAACTCGGGTCAAGCTTGGACAGGCGACCTCGGGTTACAATTCAGGCTTGGGCAGGCCTGGGCAGATTTCAGCACAACTTGGGCTGGGTTTGGACAACCTTCCAACCCGACCAAATTCGCCCAAATTGCACCCCTAATGGTAGGTGGGTTTGATATTATTATTATTTTTTTTTTGGTGATGCACCATTAAATCCTAAATTTCAATCTTGTGATCCATTTAGTTCTACTTTTAATCTGATGAACCAATAGGTCTCATCCCAGTGTAAAGGACATATTGCCCCATGTTTTATAACTTAAAGGAAGGGGTAATTGTGGGTTTTTGTTGATGTTGCATTTACATTTATGCCCCAAATCTTTCGTGAGGGAAAATTTGGTTTCCCTCCAAACCAATCGGAATGGAAGAGACGTAATAGGGGAAGTTCTGTTGTGTTCCAATGTTAATGGGATTTTGATTGTTGTGTTAGTGATCTATTTGCAACAAGCAACGTTGATTTGGTGTGGATTTGTATTGTAAGTTGAACATTCCTTTTGCTTCATAAACCCTAGAGGCAGATGAAGCCCCAATTCTGGTGAAGTTGGAGTGGCGGTGTGAGTGTGTGTTTGTTCTGCGACGACAAAACAACATCAATTCGTTGTCGCCAGTAATTGTGTCATCAACAAATGACGTTAGGTAAGTTGTTCCCTTATATATGTGCACTCATGATGTTCTCCCTAGTGTTTGTATTGGTCTGTGTTAGTGGTTGTGTGTGTGTTGTAATTTGTTGAATTGTGGTTATTGTTAATGTTGATGATGAGTGTTGGTGGTATGTTTAGGTTAATGTTGTTTGCATTTTTTGGGGGTTTTGATGCAGATATTTTTGAGAAATAGTGTTTTGATTTAGAATAATTACTTGAAGTGTGGGTTTTATGTGTGGGCAGTTAAGTGTTTGTTAGGGTTCATGTATGGTAGTAGTTTACATTATCTACAGATTTGGAATTTTTTTTACATTGAAATGAGAATGAAATAATCCCTCTGTTGCTAAGCCCACCTTACTAACTAATCAATTTCATAAACAATTTTACAAATAGCTTGAAACCCACATCTTCCTTTCTCGGGAGGCTTTACGTTAGCTAAGAATGTGAGCCTTCGTTGTCATTACAGTTAGATGAAGATATGAATTGTTTTTTGGAATTGAAATGAGAATGAAGTAGTTCCTTTGTTGCTAAACCCGGATACTAATCAATTAGGAGTTGTTAATGTTAGATGCAAATGTTGTGTGGTTTTTTACATTGAAAGGAAAATGAAATAATTCCTCTGTTGGTAAGCCCACCTTACGTTAGATGCGAATGCGAATGATGTGGATTGTTTTTTGGAATTGAAGGGAGAATGAAATAGTTGTCATAAACAATTTTCCCAAAAACTTAAAACCCACTTTGTTAAAAAAAAATCAGCTTCATCAAACGGGATTTATTTATGTTATATGCGAATGTGGTGTGGTTTTCTGTCATTGTAGGTACAAGGGTACAATTCCTATGTTTGTGACGGGGTACATTTTACATTATGTTCATTTGTATTGTAAAATGTAATTTTTAGGGTAAGGGTGTAGTTCCTCTACTTGTAGGTACAAGGGTAAAGGTCCTATGTTTGTGATGCGGTGTATATTACATTACGTTCCATTATGTATGTGCATTCATAATGTTACTGAATCAGAGTTGTTAACAAACGCGTGACGTAGACATTGTTAATATGAAATCAAAATTTATAACTACACAGAAGTTCAAACTTGTTAGACTGGTGGTATTTACCATTTTGAATGCCAATGTGGTGTTTTTTTCCCATATTAGGGACAAGGCGAATGTTCATCTGTTTCTGATTCAGTATAAAATACAATATGGTAATTAGCATTGCAAATTTCAATTGAATGGTAAGGAGGTTTTAATAAGTGTTTCTGATGTGTAATGTTTCTAAACCTAGGTTACTAACTATGTAAAAGAAGAATAATTGTTAACACAAAACTCAGAGCTGACTTGATTACACAGCTGTGAGAAGTTTGTGAAAATTGGGGCATTTACATTAGTTACCGGCTATCATGGTTGGGTGTGTTAGTTATCTATTCGCAGCAGGTAACGCTGTGATTGGTTGGTAGTGTGTGAGATGTCATCGGCTAGCAGATGATGTGATGTTTGGTATTATGTTTGTTATGTAGATGTGTTTGTACGGTAGTCGATGTGTTTGTACACTTGGTAATGCATGTTCGTCAGTAACGTAATGTAATTTTGGTTTTTAGATGTATGTAAGTGTGACATTATGCTTGGTGAGGCACTGGGTTTTCTTGAATTTTGTAATGATGGGTGTTTGAAACTGTTGGCAGGTAGCATTGGCCAGCAAAGTGAGAAACGGAATGCTAGTAGCATCCCGACATGTTACAGACAGTTGGACAACACGTCAACCAAGTTGGCCCGGAGAAGGCAAACCAGACTGCCATTCAAGAAGCAGAAGGTGGACAGTGGTACTGTTAAACATTCTAAAATTGACCTTGCAATACTAACGTACTGGTCCAACATTTCGGGAGTTATCAAGACCGTGCTTGAGTTGGAGTTGGGTGACAGGCATATACGGCAATTAGAGGAAACGCCGTTTTGGCTAATGGTTGACACTATTCCGGTCCACAGACTAGATCCCAGAGCATATATAAAGTGTGATACAACGGTATGTCGGATCATTCAAACGTACCATCCAGGAGATGAGAAGTTTTACATTGGCGGGGTTGGGCTCCCCCTCAGGAACAACGATATCCGTTTGATGTTTGGAATTCAATGTGGTAAAGACAATTTGGATTTGGAGCAAAGTGTAAAAGGTCCGTTAGATTTTATGTAGAGACGTTGTCCGAATGTAGGTCGGATGTCTTCGAAAGTCATTAAAGATTTACTGATGCAGGCTATTTGTGGTCGTACGGAAAGCAACGAAGAAGATGTAGCCAAGCTGCTTTGCCTTTATATCTGTACGAAATTATTTTTCGCAACTACGGGCGAGCATATAGGGTGGGCGTTTGTGAGCATCATTGACAAGCTGGAAACATTACGGATGTATGACTAGACTGCGGCAATCCGTAACACCTTGATAAGTTCACTGAATGAAACGCACAGCAGGCCAGAGAGGGTTACATGTTGTATCATGGCGTTGCTGGTACGTATTCTAAACATACTACTGCATCGCATTCTTGCTCCACATACGCAGGTATATGTTTTGTACGTGGTCGGCTAACGTGTGTGTGTCATTGTTAGTGTAGTTCCTTATTTGTGAGCATTCAAAAATTGTTAAGCTAGATCGCAGTAATGTGATGCCTCGCTTCTGCAAATGGAACCTTGGAACACTGATCGGGTGGTTAAAAGGGGTAAACTTGTCGACAATAGGCTCCATTAAGGTATGTCCCAAGACCAAATTTGTTTTTTTTTTTTTTTTGGTGTTCATAAGTTAATATTTATAATTGCGACACTGTTAAAATTTTGCAGGTTAAGTGTGATAAAATTGTTAGGACAAGTAATGAGTGTTACCAATTAAAACCGGCGCTAAATGGAATGGAGGCGGGCCAAAATGAGGAGATCGTGTTTGATGTTGATCCGGTGACTGTGTGGCGTAGGGAGGGGGCTGATGTTGGTGTAGAAGATGTGGCTATTGTGGAGCCAAGTTTTGATTGGTGGCGACCTGAATCGCCTAACAGTGGTAATGTTGAAATGAGTGGATTAAGTGAAACTGAGAACATAAATATTAGGACACCTGATGGGAAGAAAAAATGAATAGGAATATACTTGCAGGCGGGGAATCATGGCCGGTGTTGTTTCCGGATCTGTTACACCTATCATGCACAGCGAATATTGACACAGTTCACACTGACACATCCGGACAGAAGGATGAGTTGAAAAAGGCTAGGGAGAGGATTAACGATTTGAAAAAGGATGTAAAAACGAAGACAGCACGAGTATGTGAATTGGAATTTCGGGTCGAATCAATAGAGAAGTTGCTTGGGAAACAGGCTGCAAATTTGTTCATAGGTTTTGACAGCGTTATTGTTGAAAAAGGATGTTGAAATCGCACGTCTTGAAAACCTGGTTCAACAGCTGAATGGTACAATATCTAATTTAGAGGATAATCTTGACGATCGTGAGGTGCATGATGTGATGCAATCCGTCGCCAATGATGGATCCAATCCTCGAACACCTTCTAATAGCTGGTCTGGGGAAAAAAATGTTACAGGGGCCGACACAAGTGGGAAAATTGCACATCAACCTTCATCCCTTACTGTCTGAGACGAGGATGTCCCCAAACCTGCAATCGAGTTTATTGAAGATATGGATGAAGTTGAAGATCTGACTGTAGACGACGCAGATGGGTATGGTAGGGTTGATACAGACGTGATTCATGGTATTGCTGTTGGTATTGGTGCAGACACAACATGCGAAAGAAAAACCAATGGTGCAAGCCTAAGTTGTCATGTAACATCACTAGTTAGACGCGTAAAGAACAAGCCAAGATGCGAATTTAGGCTGATTGACTTCGAGTATCCTGCTGTGAGGAGACGGGCCAAACAGAGCAGCAAAGTGGTGATGCGTAAATCTGCAAAGCCCGAGGTGATTTACAGTGTTGAGGACGTTAAAGATGAGCGTAAAACGTGGAATGGTTTTGTTATGAGCAAACGACATGCCATGTGGAACATGCTGAAGGATGATGAGGTGAGACTGCTGGAGACAACATACAGTTTGGACAATGACGAGTAAGTTTTTTTTTTTTTTTAATTTGTTATAATATTTTTCTAGTATGAAGGAAACAATGTTGTAGTTATTGTGTTGTTAAATTTGAGGTATGGGTTGCAGGGCATTAGTATGGGATGATGGTGACAACGGAGTGCAAGTGCATTTTACGGATGTCCAAGACTTGATACAACAGAACTCAATCCATGGGAATGTAAGCACACATCGAATCATTGTCAAATGATGTCGTCATTCGGTTTGGTTGTGACTAATATGGCTGTTAATGTAATAATTTTAAATTTGCTATGTGAGCTGGTTGGGTTGGTAAGAAGGCATGATGTATTGATAGATAGGGTAATTTAAATTTAACAATTATGTTAATTTCTGGTCGTTACACATGAGTTTCAATATTGTTTACGTGTGGACAATATGGAAAATACCAATAGAAAACCATTATGTATTTGCAATGTCCAATAATTGTGTGCACTTAACGTGTACATTACATTAGGATGCGTGCAAACGCGATGGCATTGTGATAGTAATGTATTAGTTGCATGTAAATAGAAGAATGAAATCCTTATGGCTGGTATATGGTGTAGATAATTGATGCGTATGTCGCTGTACTAATGGAAGTATAGAGGAATGTGGCTTTTAGGATAGGACATGGGGGCACGACGTACGTATACAGTAGTGTGTGCGCCGTATGTAATGTGTTTTTTGTACCTAACCAATCCATATGGAATAGTAGGCGTTGAAAACATTGCAAAACAAGTGTATAAATTGACATATACTGTATGTGCAGGACATGATGAGGAACACTAGCGCACTATCGAGGGCTGCATACTTGAATGTGCAAGCAAAGGCATCAAGAGGGTGTAGATTCACAGTTTATCCGATATACCATGCGAACCACTAGACTGTCATGGTCCAAGATGCGGAATGCAATTTATGAAAACATTACAATTCCATGAGACATAGACGTGGGGTTCGGGATGTGCATTACAACGAGGTTCTAAAAATGGTATAAATGTGTTACGTGGATTGTTGTTTTCTGATTCGATTCGTGTAAGAAGGTTATGTAAATAATAAACATGTTGGATATAACGTGACTAAACTGACATGAAATTGCTCACTAGAAACAATGGGTGGCCGACCACCAAAAGTTGGAACGAAAGATGTGCGGACAGAGCAATTTGATGGACCCCTTGTGTCAGTTGTGGATTGCCCACAACAAGAGCCCAATTCGTAAGTGTTGTCTGTTCTATGGTTTTTTTTTTTTTTACATTAATGTTTACATTGTGACGTTGGAAATGGTACTGTGTATACAGGTCAGATTGCGCAATTATGGTATGTTTCATTATCTGTCAGTACATTCGCGGGATAAAAATCAACAGCACAATGGACGGGATCACTCTCATTGGTTTACGAGCTAAGGTAGTTAAGACGTTCTTGAATGAGCCAACAAGAGGACTACATGCAGGACAACATAGAATTTGTTTTTGATAAGCATCATCAGCAGCACCACTCATGCACCTGAATTGTCCGTTTTTTTTTTTCTGTTGGTACTTAGCTGGTTTTTGTTGGTAACAGGAAACATTGTGGACGTACGGGTGGTTGGTTTTTTGTTCTGTTAGACAATGTTCGTTAGTTTAATGGTGGTCTAAATTTTTTTCACATTTTGTAGTCGTCTGTCTGGTTTGAAAAACTTATGCCAACTTCCGAGTCTACATGATGTGTGTTGGTTAGTTTGGGAATTGTTCAACATTGATGTGCATAATTTGTATGCATTTTAAGCAGTTAATTGTTTTTTGGTACATTAATTGGTTTGGCAATATTGGCATAATGGTCTGTTTTAGTAACCGAATAAGCACATTGGCTGTTTTGTTATGCGTAAAGTGGAGTGCATGTTTGTTATGGTTGTTTTGGTTGTTGATGTTAGCATGTTTTGTGGCTGGAGTGAAGGTGGTCCATACGTTTATGTGATGAACAAATAATGGTTTGTGTGGTGATATGGTTAAATGTTAGTGTGAATAATGTTTGTTAAAGTCAAGAACAGTGTTTGCATATGTTAATTACATTGTATGATTATGAAATTGTTAAGTTTCTTATCTGGTGATTTATGTTCACGTTGTCCCCCATGCGATGTGAACAAATATTATCATAAGGGGGGTTCTTGGTGTGGTTGGCTTATTTAGTTTGTCGTCGTAAATTTTGTTCTGTGTTGGTGAGTGTTGTTGTCCAAATTTATTTTGCTCCAATCAATTACATTAAAAGGGTGCGTGGTGCTATTGCCTAATGTAATGCACAGCAACACACATAGAATATAATACAAATATGGTGGAAAATGCAAATGGGCAATAAGTATGCAGTGTATGGCATGGGGACAGTATGAAGGGAAATGATGTTTAGGGGACCGTTATATTTGTCGTAGCATGTGTTAAAAATGTAAAATCAGTCAATGCTTGACAATTGAAAAAAAAAAAACAAACGACATTGAAACAGAATAGTTTTTTTCACAAACCCAATTAGTGGAAAACGAATTAAACAACTAGCCTATATTGGCTCTTTACATGTCTTCCTATTGTGGTTGCCCAACTTTCCGCATCAACCACACCTGATGCGCTGTACTACTTCGCCTCTCGATGGAATCCTTTTTCACTTAGGCCTACCTGGTGGACGCTTCACTACTGGTGGCGTAATCGTGTAGTCGACTGGTGTGAAAGATGGCTTCCCCACAGTTGGAATAGGATATATTATTCCGTTGTACGTTTCTTTGAACGTGTCAATGTGGAATTCATGGTCTATCAATTCATGAATGTCCCTTCCACTATTACAAAACGCAACAACGGCATGGGAACATGGGAACCCGTTTATTTGCCACTGAAAACAAGAACACACTCGCCTGGCCATGTCCACCAAAACTGACGGATGAGAGTGGACCTCATATACATTGTCATTAGCCTAACTGACACACCAAGATCTACTGTCGTTGTATGCTGTTGCTAGTGTTTTTTCCATTTTAGGACATATCATGCTAGGCCATTTGGTGCATTTAACTCTACATTCTGCCATTTGCTCCATGATTTGCCCCCTTGTCATATCAACCAGTCTAGTAATAGGAAGATGACAAGCATCGCATACCCAATTGTTGAAAGATTCGGCAACTTTCGAACACATCTCTTCGTAACGTTGGCCCCTACAAAATACCCAATGTGAATCCAAAATGGAGGATAGAAATGATGACATCCCAAACAACTACTTAAAATGAACCATGATGGTTGACCAAGTACTGTGCACTCACGTAAAACATTGAGCTAAGTGTGTACTACCTGAAATACACGTTAGCCCAGTGTTTGGGATGTAAGTCTTTCATAAAATCCTCAATTACAACAGGGCTAGACTTCTTCAATACATCCAATTTCTCATTGAAACAAGCGACGGTAAGTGCGTAAGCACAATTCCATAACTTGCGCATCAAGCCAACCTTGTGCGATGCGTTAACGTACTTCATGCGGTCTCATAAATTCACTTGAAGATGAAACAAACAATATCTATGGTGTGCCGACGGGAATATGTTTAGCATAGATTGTAGCAGTCTAGCATGGCGGTCAGATATGAATGTCAACGTCCGACCATCACCAATAACTTCTTTCAAATTTCGAAGAAACCATTCCTAATTAGCTGAATTTTCAGAATCAACAATAGCAAATGCAACTGAAAACAATCCTACAAATACATAATGAAAGCACATGGTATAATAAAAAATGGTATAATAAATTGGATGGCATGGAAATGGTATAATCAAAAGTGGTATTACAATGTGTCATGTTGTATAACCATCTGTACAATGCATACATGAGAAACTGTAACAACCCTATAATAAGAATGGGAAGATGTTTTACATTACCATGTGTTTACTATTTCATGACAACATATTTGTACATGGGTTAAAATATACGAGCAAGTTGAATTGTAAAAATATCGGACGAAACACTATATGCATACTCATACATGGGAATAAAAAAAAAAAAGAACAGTTCGGTACCTTGATTGCCGTCTTTAGCGGTAACGGCAAGCAAATTACCCTTAAATCTGCCTTTCAGGAATGTTCCGTCTAGAAAGAGCAGAGGCCAACAATGATTGAATCCATCTATACAAGCACAAAACGATATGAAATACCGAACGAACCTCCCACTTTTTGATCAAATTCAAGATTAATGTAACTATTGGGATTTTTTTCCATAATGGACTCATTGTACCACCTTAGTTGGTCGAACGACATGGCATGATCCCCATAAACTTCACCCCTCGCTTTCTCAACACCCAACCATGCTACCCGCTAACTAATGTCCAACCCATAGTCATTTTTTAAATCAAACACCACATCCGTGGGGCGTACCAATGGTTGGCCACGCACCCAATCTGTGACAACAGCAAAAACCAACTCAGACCTCGTACATGGCTTCCTATAAGTCCGTACCACAGCTCCACAACTGTCGACACTATCGAACCTCTTAACACATAACACCCCACTCAATGGTAACACTCGTGCATGAATTGACCAAGTACATCCCGTGGACACTGTAAACTTGCACACTACAGTAATCTGAACCGAATCATTTTTAACATACTTGAATTGGAATCCACATTCCACTGCATAGTTACATAGAACTTCACGGAATTTGCAAGCTCCCTTGTTGAAACATTGACCCACATGGGTAATCCCATATGCCCATTGAGCGGACAAAAAAGTCTTTGACCTGTTAGGGCAATATGTTGGTAATAAATCCATTTGATCGTCATGGCCAAAAATTGGATTACCAAGGGGATTCACACCGTCCTCCACGCAATCCACCACCACATCATTGCCCCCCGCTCCAATGTTATGGGCCTGCATTAATGCATCAATGTGATTTAGCCCGAACAAATTAGCAAGACACAACATATTATGTATATCATCATCACTATCCACCTTAAACTTCTTATATCCGCGGACATCAAACAACATACACACCGCACCCGGCACCAACCCATCAAATTTCCCACAAATAACATCAACCAACTATGCAAATGTCAACCCGTATTGCAAACGAACCAAAACATTAGTCTGACCGTATGTGCACACCAACAATATACCATCACACATACCTGTAACGCCAACATTTCTGAACCTGTTATGGAAAACACAATACAACAAATCGAATTTAACGTGCATATAAGAAAACCCAACAATATATATGTGCTATTACTGTCAACGGTATGTGTTATTACCGTGAAATCGATTTTTTTTTTTTATTATAAACAACTGCTATTAACATTAACAACATTGGTGATGTTTTTTACAATCTCTGTTTTCTCTGTAATTCATTCGTATACTAATAACTGTGTACCAAAACACAAGAAAACAACACCACCCCCCTGTCATACGCATGTGCTATCATGGTCCCAACAGACCACACTGGCAATTACCACAAACAAACACAATACCACCCCTCCAACACACCAAACACACCCCCTCACGACACATCACCAACACCATCGAAAAAAAAAAAAAAAAAAAAAAAAAAAAAAAAACAACAACAACAACACAATCAAACTAATCTCCAACACCAATCTCCATTTTCTCTATAATTCATTCGTATACTAATAACTGTGTACCAAAACACAAGAAAACAACACCACTCCTTGTCATACATATGTGTTGTTACGGTCCCAACAAACCACAACGACAATTACCACTCAAACAAATGCAACACCACCGCCCCCAACACACCAAACACACCCCTCACGACACATCACCAACACCACCGAAAAAAAAAAAAAATAGCAACACAATCAAACTACTGACCTGTTACACTATGATGATTGTAGAACACGCCTGATGAATAGATCAAAAAACCACCGAAAATGAACACAAACCCGTAATACCGTCGCCGCCGGAATGCAAATGTCCAACATCCCAGACAATAGCCCTAAACAATAACTCCACAAAATAATGAGACCAATGTTAAAACAATTCAAAACAAACTCCCCCCACTATTTAGATGGGTTTCCTTATCCCCTCCGCATATCAAACAATTAATTATGGAAACACAAACACACCAAGGACAACAATGTAAAATCATAATAAATTCAAACCCATCTAAATAACAATTACCAAAAAATTAGGACTAATTGGGGTACAAGAAAAATCTCAGGACCAAATGGTTTAACTTTTCCCCATTTAGGATTTATGAGTAATTTTTCCTTTTTTTTAATGATTGTTATTTTTATTTTTATTTTAATGAGTTTTTAATTGTTAAAAAAAATAGGTAAATTACAAATATACCTCCTGAGATCTGATTAAAATACGAATCACCCCTGCAGTTTTAGAAATTATATTTCACCCCCTGAGATTTCTAATTTCATAACAAATCGCCCATTTTATTAATAAATTATCAAGTCAATTAATCGTTTTTAATGATGTTAGAAATATATTTCAATTAATAATTTAGGTAATTTTATTATTATATAAGAGAGCAATTATGAATTTCATTTTTTTTAGTTAATTTTGTTAAATAAAAAATTCTAGTAAGGGGTTTTTGTAATTTTCCAAACCATATGGGACAATTTATACTTTAAGTAAATCTCAGAGGGTTCACTAAATGGGTCGAAGCCAAGCCTTATAAGGCTGTGGATCAGACTGAGGTTTTTGGGTTTATGAAGGAATTAATTTACAGGTTTGGCATCCCACAGACCATAATTGTAGATAATAGGAATGTATTTGATGGAAAGATAGTAAAATCTTTCACAGCAGAATTTGAAATTAGTCTTGTTAATTCCACCCCTTATTATGAACAAGCAAATGGTCAAGCTGAATCATCTAACAAATCCTTGAAAAAAGGAATCGAAATGGTTGTCAAAGATAATCTTAGGGATTGGCATAACTTACTGTTAGATATGTTATGGGCCTATAAGACATCCCCAAGGTCAAGTACAGGGGTGACACCATATGCCTTAGTATATGGGCATGAAGCTGTGTTGCCTGTGGAAATCAACATCAAATCTTTGAGGATAAAATGCGAAGACCAGTTAACTTCTGAGCAGTACCATCAAAGCATGTTCTTAGAATTAGAAAATGTAGATGAAGTTAGAATTTTGGCATCAAATATTATTTTTTTCCAAAAGAAATGGGCAGCTAAAAGTTATAATAAGAAAGTCAAGCACATTGGCTTTGATAAAGGTGATTTGGTGTGGAAAACAATACTTCCAATAGGAATTAAAAGCCATAAATTTGTCAAATGGTCACATAATTGGGAAGGACCACACCAAATTCATAGAGTATTGTCTCAGGGAGCATACCATCTGAGAAATCTAAATGGATATGTACATCCTAAGAAAATCAATGGCAGATATTTGAAACCTTATTATCTAACTGTGTGGAAAACACAAGTGTGAGAAATGCTAAATAAAGATAGACAAAAGAGCATGAGACACTCAGTCAATAAATAAGGATTTCATTTCATAAGGAGTTAAGTATATGCAGCCACAAATTGGCCCAAAAATGAGTACAATGTTTCAATTGTTCCCTAATAATTAATTATCTACTCCTAAGGGATAGGAACAACTGAATGGTTATAGCCATGTCCTGTCTTCTGTCAGCCAGCCCTTATTAGTAATTTGCAACTTTTTAGCATTTCTATCTAAGGCTAGGTTGGCTGCTGCCAACTCTTCTTCTAGTTGGGCTTTTTTCTCTAATAGTTGGGTTCAAAACTGAGAGGCATAGGAATGTTGTCCCTTTAATTCAGACACCTCAACATGTATATAGGAGACAAACTCCTTGTCCCTCAGCAGCTCCTCTTTTGCAGCCTTGGCCAGATGGCAGTTATTGATGTAGAAATCTATAGTGGCTACTACTTGAGATAAGTGGCCTGAGAAGGCCATTTTGGACTGTTCAAAAACTTTACAGCATTTAAGGAAGCCATTTTTAATGATAGGCCTTTGTAAGACTTCAAATGGAATCCTTGAGAATGATTGCAACAGATCCAAGCAGGTGCCCAAGTCTATCTGAGGCAGGAAGGCTTCAGTAGCAGTAAAAGATCTCTCCATAATTTCCAAAAGAGAGTCAGCAAGGATTAATGGTTCAATCTCATTGCTAGGTGCTCGAACTAGTGAGGATATGCCAAATAAGCTGGCCAGCTGAGCTTCAAAGATTTCCATCTCCTCCTCTGACATCATTAGCACAGAGGAGTCACTGGTTGAAAGAAGAGATGGAAGCATGGGAATTGGAGATAGAGTAGAGGATTCCCCAGCAGTTCCATGGTCCTGGCTACCAGCAAGTCTAGAGAAGAAAGACTGGAGCTAGATGGTAGAGAAGGGATGGGTGAGCTACTAGTATTTTCTCTGGGAATACCAGTCATCACAAAAGTTGAAGTGACAATTGGGGTTTTCTCAGGTTGTAAAGGGGTAGCCAAGACTATAGGGGAAGTGTATTGAGATGAGGCAACAGACAGATGGGGCAGATATGGAGTCAAGCCTGGGCATAAGGAAATTGGGATTCTGGGCCTCCAAGAAGCCATAAAAGGTGTAGAGCTGGAAAGTGGAGGTATCATCTAGATAAGCTCTACACTCATTGGCTCTGCAGTGTTAATCTTCTTTTTCCTTTGTGAGGCAGTGTAACACCCCCAAAATAATATAATAAATATGATTCGAAGCATAATTAACAATTACATCAATCAGAGTGTAAAGTCCTTTCATTACATGAAGATAATAATGCAAAAGAGTTTAACATTAATAAATGCCCTTCAGGTTTACACCTTTCCAAGTCTTAGCTTGGTTACAACAAAAGGAGACTAGCTCATCCAAATTTTAGGCTATACAAAAATAAGACAAAACAAAAAGCTCTTGCTTCCCAAAGATTCCTCCAATCTATTGCCTTGGTAGAGGCATTCCATCATTAACTGAAAATGTTTTCCCAAACAGGGTGAGCCATAGCCCAATAGGAATAATCTAATACAATATATGAGATTTAACAAAGATATAAGTGCAATGTGCATATACAATGCCAAGGGTAAAACATTCACACTCTTATATATATATATATATATATTCATTAAAAAAACATCAAATCCACATTTCATTTCATTTTCCTTGAATTCATTTCAATACACCAATTTCATTATTTCTCAATAACCTAAATGAGACTACAACTCAAAGGTTCATCAATTTCACATTTAACACACAAACAATTCCAACTGCCATTTTACGGATATTTCATCAGCAGGATCGACACCCATGTATAAATTTCGGGACTTTCACCCAGGACACTCCGCCAACTTAAATATAATGGAGTCCATCTCCTTTCTCCTCCTAAACAGTGGAGTCCATCCCCTTTTTCCTTCCCAAACAATCATACATATGCAATGTATTTAGACACATAATCACACATTTGGAGTACATCCCCTTTCTCCTTCCAAATAATCATACATATACAATATATTCACAATATGATCATATCCAATGATAATTAACCATGGACTAGTTTCAATTTACCTAATCTACATGCAATTTCTACAACAATCAAACTTATCCTCCACCAATAGCCCAATACAGATATTTCTAAACAGATATGCAATCTCAAAATGGATAATTTAATCAAAATTTCCAAGGATGTGAAGCATTTCCTATTCAATTCCACCATCAATTCCAATACTCACTCAATCCCATGTTTATAACACCAATTTCAACTGTTTATACAAAATAGGTATGATAGTCCTTTTAGGACAAAAATCCCCTTTTTCAAAATATCAACCCAAGTACCAAAATCACCTATTTTGACACAACAAGACTTCATTTTCAAACTCCATGTTCATTTATTTCATTTCCACCAAAAACCCCTCTTTTACATTTCACCCAAACCCTAGGTTTGGCTCAAAATACTCCCAAGTCCCACCATTGTTACACATTCACAAATAACTAAGTTAAAAATCATAACAAAGTGTAGAAAATCCCTACCTTAAGTTAGAAGACCAAGCAAAGCAAAGGTGAAACTCCAACAATGCCGAAACCAACTTCCAATCGAATCAAAATGAAGATCTTAAGGAGTTCAATCTTTTTATCAAAGGAAGGAGGGTGGATAGATCACTAGATCTTGGTGGTAAAGTAGAGAGAATGTGAGTTTTAGAGAGAGTGGCTCTCAAATTTAGGGTTTAGGATGAAAAGATATGAAAAAGTGATGTAAAAAGTCATTTTTGTGATCTGATATACTCGCAGTCTGCTCAAGCGGAGAAGTTGACGCTCGAGCATCAGACACAACAATTAGTTCCGCTCGAGCGCAAAAGAGACCCCGCTCGAGTGCAGAATACACATACTCAGTACTTTTGCAGACAACAGACAAACTGCTCAAGTGCAAGAAGAGATACTCGAGCGTAGGAAATGCCGCTCGAGCGTGGAAAACACTCCTCCAGTATTTTGCAGACGTGCAAAGTACTGAGTGTTTGCAAACCCCGCTCGAGCACAAGAAGGCCCGCTCAAGTGAAAGACCAAAATTCTGGGCAACACATGATTTGAAAACTAAGTAACCAACCTGTTTTAAACACACAACCATAACCCGATAACCACAATAAAGGAGAACAAGGGAAACAAGATATGAATCACTATTCGAAACCATACTAACCCGAGTCCAGACTGCCCCAAGTGATGGTCAAAAGCGGAATCGCTATAACCTTCCCCCTTAAAAAATTTCGTCCCCGAAATTACAAATCAAGTTCAAAATCAACATTAGACCATTCATAACAATGTTATTCTCACAAATTCAATACCATGACCCATTCTCCGATCAACCATTTTTATGGACTTGATATACAAGTCCCATATTAAAATGAAATTTACAATTTCCCATAACATTTACAATGCATAACCAAAATTCGAGTTTTCAAGAAATTTACACCGCATATACAATGCTTCCAAAAGTGATATAATAAATATGATATTACATATTCTCAATCATATGCAATGTTTATAATAAATTCACGCTTCCAAAATGTAAACAACATATACAATGTTCTCACATACTACCAATCATAGTCGCAATACAACACATGTTCAAATATCAACAAATAAGTCTGGATACTTCTCTCGGACTTCTAATTCACGCTCCTAAGTTGCTTCCTCAACCCCGTGGTGTTTCCATAATACTTTAACTAAGAGAGTTGTCTTGCCTCGCAAGACTTGGTCCCGTTTATCCAAGACCGTCACTGGTCTCTCCTCATACGAGGCATCCTCATCTATCTTTAAGTCGGTCCAATCCAACACATGCAATGGATCTGGCTCATACTTCCGAAGCATACTAATATGGAACATGTCATGCACTCCGGAAAGTTGTTGCGGCAACGCCAAATGGTAAGCAACCACCCCAATTTGCTCAAGGATCTCAAAAGGACAAATAAACCAAGGGGAGAATTTCTCACTCTTCCAAAATCTCATCAAACCTCGCCTAGATGATATTTTTAGGAACACATGGTCTCCCACCTCAAAAGACAAGGGTCTCCTCCTGTGGTCGACATAACTCTTCTGGCGACTCTGGGTCATAACCAACCTTTTACGAATAAGTGCTACCTTCTCCTTTGTTTCCCGAACCAACTCTAGGCCCAACAAAGGTGCATCACCCACCTCGGCCCAACACACTAGAGATCTACACGGTCGACCATACAAGGCCTCAAACGGTGCCATGCCCATACTCGATTGGAAGCTATTGTTATAAACAAACTCCACCCAGGGCAGATACCTCTCCCATGAACCCTTGAAGTCAAGGACATACCCTCGAAGCATATCCTCAAGGATCTGAATAGTATGCTCGGACTGCCCGTCAGTCTAAGGATGATACGAAGTGCTAAAGGTCAATCTAGTGCCTAAGGCACTCTGCAAGCTCTGCCACAACAGAGCTGTAAAACGCGGATCTCTATCCGAGACAATCGTGACAGGGACCCCGTGCAACCTTACTATGTCCCTGATATACAAGTCGGCAAGATAGTCTACCGAATCACTCACGCGCATAGGTATGAAGTGCGCAAACTTGATTAATCGGTCAACTACCACACAAATGATATCACTACCCCGTTGAGTCCTTCGAAGCCCTGCAACAAAATCCATCGTGACATGCTCCCACTTCCACTCGGCTTGCAATAAGCTCGCTAGCCTCTAATGATTGGTCTTCACTTGCTAACAAGTAAGACATTTCGATACAAACACGGCTACATCCTTCTTTATACCTCTCCACTGAAACTGGCGACTAAGTTCGTGATACATCTTTGTGCCTCCCGGATGCACCGCAAGGCATGAATGGTGAAACTCTCGGAGTACTTCCTCTTGACAAGACTCCGGCAGAAACAAACGGTCACGATATCTCACACTCCGGTCGGGATACATATTCAAGCCCCTCTCCACTTTCCCACTGGAAATCTTCTCATGGAGGGTTTCTACTTCAAGATCACCCCTCTGAGCCTCTAACACTCAGTTCACAAGTGTAAGTTGTGCCACTACTGAAAACAAGGCCGCAGATTCAACGGACTCGCCAAGATGCAAGTCAAACTCCCTAAGAGTACCCAACATCTCCCACTCCCGGATGGCAATACAAGTTACACTGCTAATTGATTTCCTACTCAAGGCGTCAGCCACAACATTGGTCTTCCCCGGATGATAATGCAAGTAAAAATCATAATCCTCTATGAATTCCATCCACCTTCTCTGCCTCAAATTCAAATCTTTCTGTGTAAACAGATATTTCAGACTTTTGTGATCGGAAAACACCTTAAATTTCTCACCGTATAGATAATGCCTCCAAATCTTCAAGGCAAATATCACCGCTGCTAACTCTAGGTCATGGGTAGGGTAGTTCCTCTCGTGTGTTTTCAACTGCCGCGAGTCATAGGCTACTACCTTCCCTTCTTGCATCAAAACACAACCTAAACCTTCTCGTGGGGCATCACAATACACTGAATAACCCAATTCCCTCTCCGGAATAATCAAGATCGGAGCAATGGTGAGTTTAACCTTGAGTTCCTGGAATGACTTCTCACAAGCCTCATCCCACACAAATTTGACTCCCTTCCTCGTCAACCTAGTTAAAGGTGAAGCTAGTCTAGAGAAATCCTTCACAAATCTCTGATAATACCCAGCCAATCCCAAAAAACTACAGATCTCAAAAGCATTCTTAGGTTGTGCCCAATCTTGCACTGCCTCTATCTTGGATGAATCTACAGTTACTCCTTCCTCGACACCACATGGCCTAGGAACTTAACTTCTTTCAACTAGAATTCACACTTTCCCAACTTAGCATACAACTTATGGGCTCTTGGCAATTCAAGCACCACTCGCAAGTGTTCCTCATATTCCTCCTCAGAGAGTAAGTAAATCAAAATGTAGTCCACAAAGATAACCACGAAACAATCTAGGAACTCACGAAAGATTCGGTTCATCAAATCCATAAATACAGCTGGAGCATTGGTTAGCCCAAAAGGCATCACTAGGAACTAGTAATGGCCATACCACGTACGAAATGCCGTTTTCGAGATATCCTCCTCCCTTACCCTCAATTTATAGTAACCCAATCTTAGGTCTATCTTAGAAAAACAACAAGACCCCTTCAACTGATTAAATAGATCATCTATACAAGGCATTGGGTACTTGTTCTTAACAGTTACCCGGTTCAACTTTTGGTAATCAATACAAAGTCGCAACGCTTCATCTTTCCTTTTAGCAAAGAGAGCCAGTGCTCCCCAAGGTGAAGTACTAGGGCGGATAAAACCCTTATCTAACAATTCCTGGAGTTGAATCTTCAACTCACTCAACTCAACTCAACAAGTGCAAACCAATACGGTACCATAGAAATTGGTGTCGTGTCAGGCACTTAATCAATAGAGAACTCAATCTCTCGGTGAGGTGGCAAACTAGTAAGATCCTCGGGAAAAACATTGGGGTATTTACAAACCACCCTTGGCATTTTAACCCGACCTTCATCGCACTCACTTCTCAGAAAACTAGCAAGGAGACAACTAAGTTCACTCCGTCCACACGGATCACATATCGGTGATAAGACTTTATCCACCTAGTGACCGCTCAAAGTACATACAGTAACCCTCTGACGGTAGCAATCTATAGCAGCCCGATATGTCGATAACCAATCCATACCCAAAATAACATCAAAACTCGACATGTCAAGCAATACAAATGCAAATGGAAGTCGACGACCGGCGGCCTCTATGTCACAACCCCGACACCCTTGTTTCAGAATAACTTCACCACCAATAGGTGACTCTACACAAATAGGAGAAGCTAACTATGCCAACTCCAACCCCGAAACCGATGCAAATGCAGATGAGATAAAAGAATGGGATGCACCTATATCTGTCATGGCCCGAACCCGCCTCTATGGGTTAAGGACATAACCAGCCGGTAATCAAGGGATTACCTACGGCCTCAAACCAAACCAGACATAAACTCGTCAGAGTAAAGGGGCCAAACGAAAGCAACTTACAAATTGTCCATAGAGCTGTGCTTACATGGCACATCATAACAGTCTATATACATACATGTTAATAACTCACGTCAAAATAAGTAATAACAAAAAGTTCTGCACATACAGGATCATTAAGTCTAAGTCAGTCTAACCCAAAGTTTATATACAAAAGTAAACTGGTATTTTCGCCAATATAACAAAACCATATCAAAAGAACAAAAGAGGCGAAGACAAGTCTCGTGCATGAGACGTTTGGGTTGACTCTCCAAAACCTTGACTGTTTCTCACCTATTTCACCGAGGCTGGGTTTGGGCGTCCCTTGGCTCACCTACATAAACATGAATGAGCATGAGCGAAAGCCCAGTGAATAATATCAAATAAGGAAGATACATGAACAATCTTTGAAACAGTTACATCAGACAGCCTTAGGCCCAATTCATGTTTCTATTTAATACATCACTCGACTAAAGTTCCAGACGTGTCAAACGGCCTCGGGCCCAATTAACTCATACCCGACGGCCTTTGGCCCAACCGTTCCTGTCCGATGACCTTCGGCCCAATCATTTGTGTCAAACGGCCTCTGGACCATTCATTCATGTCACACGGCCTCTGGCCTATTCATTCATGTCACATGGCCTCTAGCCCATTCATTCATGTCACACGGCCTCTGGCCCATTCATTTCTGTCATACGACCTCTGGCCTGTTCATTCATATGTCAGACTATCATTCGTATCAGACGGCCTTTGGCCCAATTACACGGCATAACAAATATTTGTCCCCAATTCAATATAACAAATTTACAAGACTTATATGAAAATAAGCAGTTGGACAAATAACATACTTCAGATATCTTTGTTAAGATATTACTCACAGTGTTCTACCGGTAGATTCACCATTGAGCTTGACCCTACACATTACATAACACATATGGGTCACAAACGATTCAATCCGTTCTTAATTCATACATCCCTCTTAGGCTTTTTTCTTATCCTTTTAATTCATTCATAATGCTCAATGTACGCCTAAGAGTACTTAGAAGTGAAAGAGAACGGAAAACGAAACACAGAACATCTTTACAAGATTTCTGAAACAGGGGTCCCCGCTCGAGCGTGAACTTTCCCGCTCGAGCGGACCCATTAGGTCTGCAAAAGTACTGGTTGCCTCATTTTTACACTCAAGCGCGAATTCGGACGCTCGAGCTGAAAGTCTCACTACATGGCTTCCCGCTCAAGCGTGAATCTCCCCGCTCGAGCAGACATCCATGTCTGTAAAACTTCTGGGAGCTCGTATTTCCCGCTCGAGCGGTGCTTTCCCCGCTCGAGCGGACATGCCAAATTCTGGAAAATCCAGAATTGTTCTTGAGGCTCAAACTTGACCTTCAAAGGTCCAAAACTCATAATTTCGGTCCAAAACATGCAAATACATTATATAGCATATGGATGTAAGCAACATGAGGCCAATCATTCAAAATCATGGTCCGATTCTTCAAAATTAATCAACATTCCTTTGTATAATCATAGCTCATGCATTCAAACCTCATATAAGCTCCATATCTTTAATAATCAAACATGCATGCCAATTTTGACTTCATTTCTATTTCAAATGATGCAAATGGTGTTCATTCTCATGAAACTCAACAAAAACATGCTTGCATGTATGATCCAACTCTCAATCTTTCATAATTGACATGCTACATGTTAGATTATGCAAATTTGTGGCAATTCATAGCAATTCTATGCATGCATGTGCATATCTCATCTAAGTCAACACAACTCATGATCTAACTCACCATTTAATCTTCAATTCACAAAATCACAACTCAAACTCATGAGTTAAGGGTTGATTACTCACCTAGGAGCTTTAATCTTCCAAACTTATGCTTAATTCTTGAGTTGGCCTTCAAATCATTCAAGTTCAAGATCAAAACTTCAATTGTCCCCCTTTCTCTCTCTCTCTCTAGCCGACCCTCACTCTCTTTCCTTAGAGCAATTTTTGACTTTGAGCTCAAAATAGATGAATAAGTATAATAAAGCTCCTTTTATAGCCTCTCACTAATCACATTTGATTAGACTTAAATAATAAAGCTTAATTAATCGTTCTGAATCTAATTATTTTGATCCAAATCAATTTTCAATTAAATTTCACCGTAGGCTCTAAAAATTACGCCAATCACAATGGCGTAGTCAATTTCGGTTTCTGTGGCCGATAAGGCCTTCGATTTAAATTCCAAAGCAGGTAATCAAACAGATATTCCTACGGTGAACAGATAGAAATTCAAAACCACATATATTAGTATACATGGCATTCAAAATCATATCAAACACATTGTCATATTCATAACAAAGATTAATTAGCATAATACATAATTACGGATCAGGGTTATCACAATATCAATCAACACATTAGCAACTGAAATACAAAACAAAAAGGTACCTCTTACTGCAGATGGAGCCGATACAAGGTCCGGCACGACAACCGCATACACATGCCCTGTTGGCCTCTGGTCTATCTGCTCACCCCTCGAAGCATAAGCCTGCTGTACAAATTGAGCTGAAGAGGCTCCCTGATTGGCTCTCGAGGCTTGTGCTAACTGTATAGGTTGGTGACTCTATGACTGCCTCAAACCAGAAGCACCAGATGTGCCACCCAACTGTGGGCAAAACCTCTTCAAGTGCCCTACCTGACCACACTGATAACAAGTGGGCAGCTGCCCTCCACTTTGACTTTGGCCCTGAGAACGAGCTGAAGATGAAACTGCTCGCTGTCCTCCTCCTCTCTACGGGCAAGTTGGAGACTTGTGGCCTAACTAGCCACATTTAAAACAAGTCACATCCCTCAGACCACCTCTCCCAAACCTGAACTCAGCACTGGAAAAGTGAACCTCGACTGAGCTCCTCGGAACGACTGGGGGTTAGAACCCCTCTGTCCCTTACCATCCCCTTGACTATCCTGACTCCTTCTGGAGCCCCTCATCCTCTACTCCTCTGCCTGTATAATGGTCTCAAGATGGGCCATTGTCTCAACAAGATGCCCATAGTCTCTAATCATGGACCCGGCCACTCAGAACATAAGACCGATCTTTAATCTCTTCTCAAACTCCAAACACCGGCGCTCCTTTATCGCCACCAACTTAGGTGCAAACCTAGACAAGCTAGTAAATGTGGCTTCAAACTTGGCCATTGGTGTATTCAACTGCACCAGCTTGAAAAACTAGTCCCTCAACTTCTCCCTAACCATGGAAGGTAGAAACTTGTCCTAGAAGGCGCTGACAAAAGCCTCCCAAGTCACTCCAATGCGCCCACGCGCATACTTTCACCACTGACCCGCATCCCCCTTCAGCTAGAAAGATGCTAAGGTCACCCTCAACTGGTCGCCCTCGATGCCAAGCATTTCGAATGTCTTCACTATCTGTTCAAGCCACTCATTTGCCTTCAGTGGCTCCTTAGGGTCACCCAAAAACTCATTCAAATTTGAACGGAAAAACTCCTTCTTTAGTAAAGATGGCCCTGCCTCAACTACTTGGGCCTGGATTTGATTCTCAACCCTGAGAATGTCCATGGATTCCCTCAAAGCTCCGGCCATTTCACAGCTAAGGCGCCCATGGCCTGTTGACCAACTAGTTCGGCCACATTGGCTTGACCAACCCCTTCTTCCTGTGCTGGAATTTCATCCAGTATAGGCATCTTGTGCCTCCTAGGCCTACCATGCCTACCACCACCATGTCCACATCCTAACATCCTAATGAAGGTAACAAAAAAGTTAGCACATTTACAAATGTGCCGAAGCTAACTCACTCGCGTCCTAATACGTTGGTGTAGACACCCCATTTTTGACCGACCTTAAGACTCAGACGTCATCGTTTGTGCACGCGATGATTGCTCATGTTTGTGCTCGTTGCGAGTTTTCGGGGGTTTTGGCTGAGCGCCTTGTCTCGGGACCTCTTAACTCTCTTCTTCTTTGTTTGTTTTTGGACCGTGCTTTGGTGCTTTTGACTAGAGGGAGAGAGAGGCCTGTAGGCCACTTTTTGTAGCTATAGGCTACTTTTCCTCTTGTAGGCCACTTGTAGTGGCTCGTAGGCTAGTTTTTGGGGCTTCCGGCTGAGTGCCTTGCCTTGTGGCCTCTTGGATCTCTCTCTTTTGGCTTGTTTTTGTGCCATACCTTGTTACTCCTTGCCTAGAGAGAGGGAAGAGGCTGTCGGCCACTTTTGGTGGTTGTGGGCCACTTTTTCTCCCTATAGGCCACTTTAAGTGGCCTACGGCCATTTTTCTTCTTTTGTAGATATTTTTGGTGCCAGCTATGCCAGTTGGTGAGCACAAAATGCATCCTCTATACACGTGTATGGAGGGATTACACCAAGCTTCTAGCTTCTCCAAGAAGCTTGAAGCTTAGAATTCTATAAGAGGGAGGCTCTCTCTCCCTTTTCCAGGTTCAGAAAATTTTGAAGAGCAAAAGCTTACTCTCTCTCTCTCTCTCTCTCTCTCTCTCTCTCTCTCTCTCTCTCTCTATATTTGTGCCTTAAAGTGTTGTTTCTTCATACTTTTGCACACAAACACCTACTCAAACACCTTCCTCTTGTTGCTGAGGTACTTGGAAGCTTTATTTGAGTGGTTTTAAGCTGGTTTTTGCCTCAGAGTTTGCTGTTTTGCAGTGGTTCTTCAAGGGTGAGTAATTACCTTCTTTAAGCTTTGTTTTTCTTAAGTATTTGGCCATCCTTGCATGCTCTTTTAGGCCTTACTCTCAACTGTAAAAACTCTTGTTTCTAAGTGTTTAAGATGTTTGTTTGAGGCCTTGTTTGAGTTAGGGGTTGTCTACCCCTTTTTGTGCCTTTTTTTGCTTTGTTTTGAGCTATCCTTTAAGGCCTTTGAGATCATCTTTATTTGGCCTTTTCACCACTGAATTCTAGAGGAATTTTAGTGGTGGAAAATGTGTTTTGAGACCTAAAATGGATGGGGGTGGTCCCTCCCTTTTGTGCTTTGTTTGCATGTATTGTTGGCTTAACACTTTGGCATGTTTTTCTACCTTCTTGAGGCTCTATCTTAGCATGTTTTAGGCCTTATTCTAACATGATATAAATCTATTTTGGGTTGGTTTGGTTGCCTCTTGCATGCTTCACACACTTGTAGTGCAATCTTGCATGCTAGCCTAGCTCACTTGGTGTTTTGGCCTATCATTTTAGCATGTTTTGGCTCTACTCCAGCAAGCTTTTACTCATGTTTGCCATGCTTAAGCTCTATTTTAAGTGGTTTTGGTCATGCATGCCTTGCTTTGTATAGCCATAGTGCAATCTTGCTCACTAGCTTTGAGTTTCAAAGTCTCTAGCATGCTTTACTTGAGTTGTTTGCATGCTTTGGCCTCATCTCTCACATGATTTCAGTGCATGTAGTGTAGACATACTCTCACATGTTTCCCTCTTTCAATGCTTTTGGAGAGTTGTGCCTTATATCTTGATAATGGGCGAATTTGTATGTATGCTTGCCTAAGCTTTTGGGCTACCATCTCAACATGTTTTTTACTTTATTTTGCCATGTTACAACTCTAATTTTGGTTGATGGAGTCACCTCTTGCTTGGTTTTGGTACTTGTGGTGTAATCTCACTCATTAGCCTTGCATGCTTAGTGTTTTGGCTTACCATTCTAGCTTGCTTTGGCTACACTCCATCATGTTTCTAGCATTGTTTTGACATCCCTTAGGACTGTTTTGAGTGATCTTGGTCCTTTGGGGCTTGCTTGATATGTCTATGGTGCAAGTGCCTTAGCTAGTCTTGAGTTTTGAGCACCTTAGCATGCTATATTTGTGATGGTTGCATGTTTTGGCATCATTTAGCATGTAATTTTAGAGCATATACACGTGTCATGTTCTCACTTCTTTCACTCCTTGAGAGCTTTTAAGAGTTGTGCCTTTGTGCCTTATTTGTGAGCTGCCAAAGGAGCATGATTTGCTACTCTTGTGAGCCTTAGTTTGAGCATGTTCTTGCCACTGTCTTGGCATGCATGAGATCTATTTAGGGTTGGTTTGGTTGTTTGTGCATAGCATTGCATAGTCCTAGCATTGTGTACTTCACTAGCCTTATGCTTTGAGTCCTCTAAGCATGCCATACTCGTGTTGTTTGCATGATATAGCATCTTTTGGTATGCAATTTCAGTGCCTACATCTCTACCATACCCTCTTGTTTATCACTCCTTCATTGTGTTTGAAAGTTGTGTTTAATGCCTAGTTTGCGAGCCAATGCATGAGTATGTTGTTGTAACTTTCGGTGCTTCATTTCCAGCATGACTTTGCCACTATTTTGGCATGATGTAGGTCTGTCCATGTGTGGTTTGACCGTTTGAGCATTGTAGTGCATGCCTCATGTGTAATACACTTCACTAGCTTTGATGCCTTAGCTTCTAAACATGCCATGCATGCATTGCTTATATGATAGAGCCTTGTGCATACCACTCTAGCATTGATAGATAAGCATGTTGTTTGCATGTGTGATGCATTATATGTGTTCGGATCGGACGTTAATCCAAACACGAGAAACGAGGGACGTTTCGTACTTGAAGTGACGAAACGTGCCTCATTTCTTAGTCGCCGTCCCCCTTGATTGCGCATGATAGGGTGGAGGCCTCTTGAGTCTTGTGTGTTACTTGTGCATTCATTAACTTGTACAAACTCGACTTCTCGGCCATCGTGCATTGCGATGCTCGATTGGTGGCCCGAGAGCCGAGTACCACACTCCTTTGAGCTTGAGAAATGATAAGGAGGGTGGTTATACACACATGCCCTGCAAATGCCTTGCTTTGCGCTTGTTGAACTCTATTTGCAACAAAATGGAAGTGTGCAGAAGCAACTAGCCGACCGGCCAAAGGAAGTGGCCTACAGTCTACTTAAGTAGCCGACAGGTGGCCTACAGCCTCCCCCGGTGGCCGGCAGTCCACCATCTTGAAGATAGTTCAAAGTTGTTCTGGTTCTGGAGCAGAAGCAGTCTGGGAATTGGTTTGGTGTTCAGAATCAAAACGAACACAAACAGAGGCAATCGGTGGCAAGGCGACGGGATTTCGAGAAGAAGCAACCGAGCATGCATGCGTTCCTTGCCCCGAGGCTCCTTTTAATTGCTTTGATTAACTAGTTAATTCGTCGACTCTGTACTTAATTAGTTAACGTGCTTAGCTGATCGATTTGTGTTGTAATAAGTAGCTTAGCTTAGCGTAGCTTAGCCTATTTATTCGGACCCTCCGTCGAGAGGGAAAACGTTGTAATAAGGGTGCGTGTGTGTGTGCATGTCTTCCAACCCCTATTGCTTTCTCCCTTTTACTTATCAGCTTTCGATGGTTAGTTTAGGGCATGTTTCAATTAGCATACTTATACTTTACATGCGTGCATCATTCATTCATATTGCATACACCGGGCTTGGTGCATCATTCAAACTGCATTATATTTCAATTCCTATGTGAATACATATATCAAGTGTTGCATTCATATGCCGTTCTAGGTAGCCGAGCCTATTTTAGTTGCATTTTTGCATGTGTTGCATTAGGCATCTTAACATAGCTAGGATCATGCATGATTTCTAACTAGCTTTTGTTTTGGCTCGGAGTACACTATGAGTGTTTACGCTTTAGCATCCTTGCATGTGTGTAAGTGACTGCCATGATAACATGCTTGCCATGAGGCTATTTGCTTAATTGCTATAACTGTATGAATGCCTGTGGATGAAGGCTTCATTGTTTGAGTTGGAACAATTCATCGAAATGTGAGTTTTAAGCCCACTTGAAGTGGCAAATCATCATGTTTTAAGCCCACCTTGTTTGGTGGCAAATCCGCACTTTAGCTTACTTGCGAGTAGCAATTCCAAACCATTTTCGAAAAACAAGCATGAGATGTTTTGTTCCAAATTGAGTGATTTAGTCTATACTTGTGTGTTGTGCGCATCACATAATAAAGTTAGCTAATAAACCGGAATAAGAACACATGTGTTTTCAAAAACAACATATCATGTTAGTAGATGCCGATCTTTGATCGGGCGAGCGGGGGTACTCATTTCAGGACCTTCCCCTCTCGTACCCAAGTTCCCAAGCCGAGGCAACTTTGGTGATGACGGACACACGGCCTTTGGCACGAGTCAGGGTTTCCTAAATTTCCCAAAACAAAATATTTATGTGACGAATCTAAAATCTGGCAAAGCAGTCCATGTTTAGCATTTTTGATTCAAAATTGATTTTTCAAAACGATTTGCCGGATTTGGACTCTTTGGTGATTTATCAGTCTTACATTGCACTTTGTGAGATTAGATTCAGAACCATGACAGGAGTTCGAACTGTAATAGCTAGAACCCAATTCGCACCCTCACGCGCGGAGCGGAGTTCGGGCGGTCTACAGTTGGACAACAGTAATTCACTCCACATAAGCACATAATCACGTAAACACATACAAATTTCATTCCTAGATAATGACTGTCCCACAGCGTTGCTAGAGTTCCAATTAGAAACAGCAGTGATCAAGTGCTCTTCTAATAGGACTTCCAGAAACCCGTAGACCCAATCAACATCTTAGAAACTAAATCCCATACCCACTTAATCATATAAGCATGTTATCACATAAGCATACAATGCATACTAAGGTCTCAACTAAGTGAGACAAACCCATTGTGGTACTAATCACTTCTCACGTCCCCAAAATATTCAAACCCGGTACGCTCTGATACCAAGTTGTAACGCCCCCAAAATAATACAATAAATATGATTCAAAGGATAATTAACAATTACATCAATCAAAGTGTAAAGTCCTTTCATTACATGAAGATAATAATACAAAAGAGTTTAACATTAATAAATGCCCTTCGGGCTTACACCTTTCCAAGTCTTGGCTTGTTTACAACAAAAGGAGACTAGCTCATCCAAATTTAGCCCTAGGCTATACAAAAATAAGACAAAACAAGAAGCTCTTGCTTCCCAAAGGTTCCTCCAATGCTATTGCCTTGGTGGAGGCATTCTATCATTACTTGAAAATGTTTTCCCAAACAGGGTGAGCCACAGCCTAGTAGGAATAATCTAACACAATATATGAGATTTAACAAAGATATAAGTGCAATGTGTATATGTAATGATGAGGGTAAAACAATCATACTCATATATAGATATTCATAAATAAAAATAAAATAAAATAAAATAAATAAAAACATCAAATCCACATTTCATTTCATTTTTCTTCAATTCATTTCAATACATGAGCCAATTTCATTATTTCTCAATAACCCAAATGAGACTACAACTCAAAGGTTCATCAATTTCATATTTAACACACAAACACTTCCAACTGCCAATTTATGGATATTTCATTCGTAGGATCGACACCCATTTATAAATTTTGGGACTTTCACCCAGGACACTCCGACCAACTTAATTATAATGGAGTTCATCCCCTTTCTCCTCCCAAACAATCATACATATGCAATGTATTTAGACACATAATCACTCATCCTCTTTCTCCTCCCAAATAATCATACATATAAAATGTATTCACAACATGATCATATCCAATGATAATCAACCATGGATTAGTTTCAATTTACCTAATCTACATCCAATTTCTACAACAATCTAAGTTATCCTCCACCGATAGCCCAATACAGATATTTCTAAACAGATATGTAATCTCAAAATGGATAATTTAATCAAAACTTCCTAGGATATGAAGCATTTCCTATTCAATTCCACCATCAATTCCAATACTCACTCAATCCCATGTTTACAACACCAATTTCAACTGTTTATACAAAATAGGTATGATAGTCCTTTTAGGGAAAAAAAAAAAAAAACCCTTTTTCAAAATATCAACCCAAGTACTAAAATCACCCATTTTGACACAATAAGACTTCATTTTCAAACTCCATGTTCATTTATTTCATTTCCACCAAAAATCCCTCTTTTACATTTCACCCAAACCCTAGGTTTGGCTCAAAATACTCCCAAGTCCCACCACTGTTACACATTCACAAATAACTAAGTTAAAAATCATAACAAAGTGTAGAAAATCCCTACCTCAAGTTAGAAGACCAATCAAAGAAAAGGTGAAACTCCAATAATGCCAAAACCAACTTCTAATCAGATGAAAATGAAGATCTTGAGGAGCTCAATCTTTTTATCAAAGGAATGAGAGTGGATAGATCACTAGATCTTGGTGGAAAAGTAGAGAGAATGTGAGTTTTAGAGAGAGAGGCTCTCAACTTTAGGGTTTAAGATGAAAAGATATGAAAAGGGGATGTAAAAAGTCGTTTTCGCAATCTGATATACATGCAGTCCGCTCGAGTGGAGAAGTTGACGCTCGAGCGTCAAACACAACAATTAGACAAACCGCTTGAGCGCAAGAAGAGACGCTCAAGCGCCCACCCTCTCGAGCGCGGGAAATACCGCTCGAGCGTGGAAAACACTCCTCCAGTATTTTGCAGACGTGCAAAGTACTGATTGTTTGCAAACCCCGCTCGAGCGCAAGAAGGCCCGCTCGAGTGGAAGACCAAAATTCTAAGCAACACAAGATTCGAAAACTAAGTAACCAACATGTTTCAAACACACAACCACAACCCGATAACCACAATAAAAGGGAACAAGGGAAACATGATATGAATCACTATTCGAAACCATACTAACTTGAGTCCGGACTGCCACAAGTGACGGTCAAAACCGGAATCGCTATAGGCAGCCTCTAATAACTGTGCATCAATGAGCAAAACAAAGGAAGCTAGTATCGAAGGAAAGAGTGTTGGAATAACTCCTGCTGCGTGGCAATAAGGAGGAATTGTTAATTTAGTACTGAAATCCTGATAAAGGAAATTATCAAAAAGGGACTAAAGGAAATTACCAGCTTTAGAGGTGGTAGTGGTGCTAGTAGGAAAGCTACGAAGGGAATAATGTTCAGCGGTCTACTTCTTCCTTGTAGTTTCCTTTTGCAATGCATCATCAGCAGCAGCTTCATCCCTTAGCATCTATTGCTACCTACTTTTTTCAGACCTTTGGAAAACAATAATTTATTTCAAGTGCTCCTTCTCCACTGCATTGGCAGCTGCTTCATGGATAGGATCCTCAGCCAGGTCAGAGAGGAAGACTGTCATTTTCTTTCTCCTTTTAATGGTATCACTTTATGTTTTTTCTATCTCTCCTTTTTCCATATTAGCCTTAGGTAAATCCTCCTCAGGGTCGAGTAAAAGTCTTCTTTTCTTCTGTTGTTGCTACTTACCCTTAAGGATGTTCAAAGCTTGACCTCTCTGAGGAGAATCATCCTGTGGAGCTCCTGCACCAAGAATAAAAGTTATAAACAAATGAACAAGACACCATACAGGGAAAGAGAAAGGGAAAGCAGAAGTGCATACATTTCTTCAAAGTAGCTCTAGTGACTCTAGGAGAAGGAGATGAAGCAACAGGAGTCTCTGTAGCAACAGGAGCAGGAGCTGGGATAGTAGAAGCAGTAGAAGAAGTAATGATCCCAATCCCCTTGGGCTTGAACTGAGAAGGCATGTCTAGCGCCACCAACAAATCTTGAGGAGGAATAGCCAAGTGCACCTCCATATTAGTTGTCCACCAATTCTGGTTCCTCTTTAATGTTGTGCCTTGTGGAATGAAGGAGATGAATTGAAATTCAATAAAGTCTTGTATAAACTTAGAGGTTGCCTCCTCCAGCCTAGTTCTCGGAATTTTCAGCTCTCTGCTTGCAAGGTTTGGGTTAGTTTGCCTGCAGAGAGGGATAAGGATCCCTTGAGTAAGCCCAAATTGCCTAGCAAATTAAGTAGGGCAGTAGGCTTCGGCTATGCACTTTTAAGCTCGAAGGTGTAAGGTGCAAAGAAAAAGCTCCCTTGGAGTTAAGATAGAGGCCCACATATCCCTATGTTGAGGTTGGGAGCAAGTTCTGTCAGACAAGAAGTTCTTCAACCATGTTAGCCTTATATTGGCCGCAAACGCAAAGGGGCAAAAGAAGGAGGCAAGGGGAGAAATAGGGAGTTGGTGGAAGAAAGTCAATTAATAAGAAAAGCTGGAAGGGTAAAGTGAAACTCTAGCATATTTTACTCCATAAGTAGTAGGGTCTGTTACCAAAAATCTCAGACATCTGGAGTGTAAAGCAGTAAAGTAAGCAAAAAGCCAGAATTGTAATATCCAGAGTGGCCCTCCTTAGTTGGCATCCAAAGGTTTCTCACAGAATTGAGAGCAGACTCTACATACATGGCCCAGAACATATGGGGCTAAGGCTATCTTCTTCGCCGAAGCAAGGGCCTTGGCAAGAGGGACAAACTCAAACATAATCCTCTGAGAAGAAGTACAAAATAAAAATTTGCAAAGCCAGTATAGAAGAAAAGAGAAGAACTCTCGGTCTGATACAGGGCCATTGAAGGAGGAGTTCAAAGGGGAAATGGAAAAAGGCACATTAAGGTCAGGATAATCAGGACCAAAAGGGGCGCCAATAAGAGATAGCCCTAAGAGATGGCATATATCAAGAACAGTAGGGGCCATCATGCCACATTGAAATTGAAAAAATCAAAAGATGGATTCCAAAAACAGAGTGCAGCAGGTATAAGGAAAGGGTATTCAGAAATAAAAAACCTAGCTAGTCAAAAGGCATCGAGGAGACAGAGTTCTTGAAGGTCCAACATCCTGGAAGGAACAACTCGATCATACCATTCCTCCCATTCAGGCCTTAGTATGGGCCAGTAGCGATGGGGTCGGTTTAACCTCCAGCTCCCCCATTCAAGGCCACCCTCATAAAGAAGGCAGTGATCTTCTAGACGCGGATATAATGCAGGAAGCTGAGCAGGGGCTTCCTTGAAAATGGGTCCGAGCACGTACTCTCCTTGAACATGGTGATAGGGAATGAGAATGCATCCATCAGCAGTGCTTCGTTCACCGGCTCTATACTTCTCAAATTCTTCGTTAATAACTCTCCTTAGAGCTACAGAAGGGCTCACATGCTCAACAACTGGTACTTTCAAAGAGGAAGAAGCCATTGGTGAGAGAATGAAAGGAAAACAAGGAGGTTGAGTATGAAAAGAGTAAGAAAGGGCAGTCGAGAGCAATAGCAGAGAAAAGGGATTTTTTGGACAAGTGAGTAAGTAAGTTAAAAGCGTGAGGAGAAAGGGTTTTTAAACCTTTCTGTCCAAAAGGATACCTAGTCATCCTAAATAGATCAAATGGCTTCAAGATAATTACCTATTTATGTTGGACCCATATGAAGTTAAAACATTTAGCTAAAAACACAAAGGGTCCTGAAAACACATCATAGAGGGTTTCTTCGAGAGTGAGTTTTGGGGAACAAAGCATATTCCAAGTACTCAGCTTGGCTTCAAAAACCAATAGTTGGCTTCAAAAACCAGTAGTTGGCTTCGAAGCTAGTTTTCCCCAAGACCTTTCAAACACACTCAGCTGAGCTTCGAAAACCGATAGTTGGCTTCGAAAGCCAGTCTTCCCCCAAGACCTTTCAAACTTTTGCCTTAAAACTCAAGAATAGTTAAGGCCTGCTTTATTCGAAGGTTTTTAAAGTATACTCTTAGAGTATCTTTATAAAGTAATGTCTTTCGAAAGAATTTTTGAAGTACTTGTCCTGCCCAATCTTTTTGGGATCCAAGACAAATAAGCACTATGAAACCAGCACTTGACCAAGTAGTGCAAAAAAAAAATGTCAAAACCCAAAAGGACTTGTCTTTACGTGAAAATTCATTCTTGGATTTTCTGTTAAAGAGAAGCATTGTGACAACTAAGAGCTTCAAAGCACTCAGACTTGATTTCAAAGTAAGATGGGTTAATTCAAAGTTGTTAGTATGTGAACAAGGTAAGGAATAAGGGCACATTAACCATACAATCATGCAATTGGAACATAAAACCAGATCATGCAAAATTTAGGAAACCTAGTCTTATTGATATATAAATATTTACATTGAAAAGCCTACTTGGCTACAAATTCAATTTCATAATAATAAGGAATAGAAAAAGTAATAAGTTCATTAAATTTGACACAACAGTGCTCTATGAACTTGTGTTCTTTCTTTATTCTATCTTCTGTTCTCTCTAAACTAGGTTGTTGCAACTGATATGCTCTTATTTGGTGAAAAAGTTGCTTAGCCTTCACCTCAAACTCTGTCTCCTTCAAGCCTTGCCCCATCTCTTCCATGTCTAAATCATCCCAGTATGATGAGTCCTTGTTCTTGAAGGCATCATATTCTTCAAGAAGGTTCTCTGCCTTGTACAAAGCTTGAATTCGATTGGTTGAGATTTTATCCAAGGAGTCACTGGTGGCCAAAGAATTTTCATACCAATGGATGAGGAGAGGAAGTTGGTCCAAAAAGGTTTGGAGCTCTATCTGGGCTATAGGGTTGAGAACATGACCTCGGGTCATAATGTCACAAGCCCATTTGAAGTTCTTGAGAGAGGTCTCATCTCCAAGAACTTTGAAAGACGTATAAGAGGAGGCGGCAAGCAAAAACTGAGCTTTGTATCACTCAAATGTAGTCGAAGGAGCTGGAGGTTGATAGGAAGAGAAATGCTGACCCTCGAAAAGTGTAAGTTTCAATTCCTCCACCCAGTGAGGATTCTGAGGAAGATGAGGTGCAGAAGGGTCCATTCCAAAGGAGGGAGAGAATTAAGGGTCTTTCACACATTTGAGCTAGTTAAAGGAACAAAGCCTGGCCTTCTTGGCCAAAAATGAGAGGCTGAACCCCAGTGCTTCGATAGGATGGGGAGTTTTCTGCACTATCTTTGTTGGTAAGGAGGAGGTGTACCACGTTGAAAGTAGGTTGTCCTCCAGACAACGACGGCAATCAATAGGTACGTATGGGTATACCACTAAGCTTCGAGAAGAAGGGGGAACTAAAAGTGGATCATCGAATTCAACGAATCTGTGATGAATCCGCTCCCTTATTTGAGGTTGAGTTGGTGGTAACCAAGTACCCCAGTCAGTACTTTTGGAAGAAGAAAAAGCAGCTTCATTTCATGTAGACAATTTTGGGACAGAATGGGGCTTCCAAGGTCCATTTTTGCAAGTTCTTGGTCCAGAGGTTTGTAGTTGGCAAATTTTTGGTCCAAAGATTGGTAATTTGCAAAAGCTTCCACAATTTGTATAAATGGGGGCGGATAAGTGTGATCAATAAATGCATGCAAGTTCTTTCAAGACTGGTCATCATTGTCCAAGGTCTCCTCATATGCTTGATCAATGTAAGAGAAGGTTTGATTGGCCATTGGAGATGTATCAGTCTCTTCGTATGCGCAGATGGTAGAAGAAAGGTTCAAATGCAAGGAAGAATTTAATGAGGTTTAGTGCTTCATTATTCAAAGACGGTTACACTTCCAAGATGGAACACAGTTCATGCACGTCCTAGGACATGGGTAATATGCACTAGTCCACTAATATCACCAAGTATTGGGTATATTAGTGCAGGAGGTAATGTTGGCTGTATATTTTGTAAAATCCAATCACAGCTTGACACGCGGCACATGAAAGGCATTTTAGGAAGTTAATACGAGTCTCCAGTCAAAGACTGACATGTGTCAGGTCATATTGGTTATAATGGATCTGCGCAGCACTAGAATGGCTAAAAGGCGCAAGATGACGTGGCCCAATGGTTACTCACAGATTTAAATTAAAATTCAAGAAGGAAGCCTAAACCGCAAGAATGGCATAGTAGGGTGAACTGTGAAAGAGCATGATCAGCAATCATGGGAGGACATTTCGACAGTTTGAAACCCACTTCAACAGATATCATTAGAGAGTATAAATAGAAGAGCCAGAATGAAGGGGACTCAGATCTAGAAACCAGTTTATTTACTTCATATTTAATTCTAGTTTTTTCATTTCCAGCACTTCAATTCCTGTACTACACTTCATTTTCTAGGAGTAATTTCAAGTAGTCATTGCTGTAAACCTCTTCGAGGCTGGATCATTGCATTGTAAGTTCTCATTCTTAATGAAATTCAGTTTCTAAATTGTTCTCTAATTGTTGTTATTATCAATTTCTCCTAAACAAGCCACTGGTAAAAATCATCTTCATTGAGGTTCAAAGAACTTCAACAAAATCGCTTAATAATTGGTTGGCAATTATAATTTCTATAAGGGCTTATTGATCCTTACTAGCACACTTAAAATTACATAATTAACCTTCGAAAGCCAAAAAAGCCAACACCCACCAAAACCAAACTCACCTAATAATGATCCAATATATTATAGTCGCTGCTACTGTGCCTTCGAAAAATACAAAACAATACAAAATATATATTGTAAACTTTTGGGCTTTTTATCAAAACCCTAATTACTACCAAACAGGTTATTAAATATCCATTGGGCCTCTAAAAGTTAGATATAATATATTAAAATATATTATAACCAACACCAAACCAAACCAAATTAAATTCTTTTAATAAACCAATTGGATCCCATACTCCAATAAGGAGATATACCCAACAATTCTCCCCCTACCAACTTAGTTGGAGATATCAACCATACCCGCCAAAGTTTGACACTTTAAATATTTGTCCCTCGACAAAGTCTTAGTTAACATATCCGAAGTATTATCATCTGTGTGAACTTTTTCGAGTTGCAACAACTTCGAATCTAACACATCTCGAATCCAATGGTATCTCACATCAATGTGTTTCGATCTCGAATGAAAAATAGAATTTTTACTCAAAAGAATAGCACTTTGACTATCACAATAAAGCACATATCTTTTCTTGCTTTAAACCCAATTTTTGCAAAAATTTCTTTAACCATAACTCTTCTTTGCAAGCTTTCGTAATAGCAATAATTTTAGCTTCGGTATTTGAGAGAGAAACACATTTTTGTAATTTAGATTTCCATGCCACAGCTCCACCTGCAAATGTCATCACGTACCCCGAAGTAGATTTCCTAGAATCAACATCACCGGCCATGTTGAAATCTGTGACCCCATCAAGCATCGGTTTACCATCCCCAAAACACAAACACACCTTCAAAATCCCTCGAAGATATCTTAGAATCCATTTCGCCGCTGCCCAACGTTCTTTACTCGGATTAGAGAGAAAATGACTCACCACACCAACGGCGTGAGTAATATCCGGTCTTGTACAAACCATGGCGTATATCAAGGAACCAATCGCTGAAGCATAAGGAATTTTCAACATCTCTTCCTTGTCTTTCTCACTTGTAGGACATTGATTTGAACTAAACTTGAAGTGACCCGCAAGTGGACAACCAACCAAATTTTCTTTATCCATGTTGAATCTCTTAAGAACTTTTTCAATGTAGCTTTCTTAAGACAAACAAATCAACCCCTTTTTGCGATCACGAACAATTTTCATACCAAGTATTTGCTTTGCCGACCCCAAATCTTTCATAGCAAAAGATTTGCTCAACTCTAACTTTAACTTATTAATCATGGTAGAATCTTGACCCATAATTAACATGTCATCAACATAAAGCACAAGAATAATAAATTTGCTATCCGAAATTTTTTTCACAAACACACAATGATCCGAAGTGATTTTAGAAAAATCATTATTCATCACGAAAGAGTCAAATTTTTTGTACCATTGTCGTGGGGCTTGCTTGAGGCCATACAAACTTTTCTTCAATTTGCAAACAAATTTCTCTTTCCCTTTCTCTACAAAACCTTTCGGTTGCTCCATGTAAATTTCTTCTTCAAGGTCACAATGAAGAAATGCGATCTTCACATCAAGTTGCTCAACTTCAAGGTTCATACTTGCGGCCATGCCAAGTACAACTCGAATCGAAGACATCTTCACAACCGGCGAGAAAATCTCATCAAAGTCAATACATTTCTTTTACCTAAAGCCTTTCATAACAAAACGTGCCTTGTATCTCAGATTTTTGCCATCATTCTTCAATTTGAAAACCCACTTATTTTTTAGAATTTTCCTCCTCTTAGGCAACTTCACTAAATCATAAGTGTGATTTTTAAGCAAGGAATTTATTTCTTCTTCTATGGCCTTTTTCCAATCACCTTTATTTGCATGCTCAATTGCTTCTTGGTAGCTCTTGGGCTCCCCTTGATCGGATAGCAATACCAATTCATTAAGAGGATACTTTTTTGAAGGTTTCTGGTCCCTTATAGATTTCCCCAACTCAAGTTGTGATGGCGATTCTTGAGTTGGACGCTCTTCCTCAATTTCTGACTCAACATTTGGAGTAGCATCATCATCTACATCTTCAATAGGTGGCTGCATATCTCCCCCATTTTCATCATCAACTGAAGATGAAGGAGACGGATCCATGTCAATGAGATCACTAGTTTTTGGCTCCGGTTGATCACCTTTGCCAAAGTCTTCAATTGTTTGGTCTTCAAGAAACGCAACATCATGGCTTCGAATAACTTTCTTATTCACCGGATCATATAATCTATAGCCAAATTTATCACGCCCATAGCCAAGAAAAATACATTGTCTTGACTTACTATCAAGCTTAGACCTCTCATCCTTTGGAATGTGAACAAAAGCTCGGCAACCAAACACTCTCAAGTGCTCATAAGACATATCTTTGCCGGTCCAAACTCTTTCTAGAACATCACCATTCAAAGGATAGAAAGGAGACAAATTGATCACATCAACCGCTATTCTCATTGCCTCACCCCAAAAAGATCTTGGCAATTTAGCATGTGAAAGCAAACACCTTGTTCTTTCCACAATGGTGCGGTTCATCCTCTCGGCAACGCCATTTTGTTGAGGAGTCTTCTTAACTGTCTTTTGGTGCCGAATACCTTGGCTGCGACAATACTCATCAAATGGCCCAATGTATTCACCACCATTGTCTGTTCGGATGCACTTCAATTTATGCTTTGTATCTCTTACAACCATGGCCTGAAAATGCTTAAATACATCTAGAACTTGATTTTTAGTTTTTAGTATAAAAGCCCAAACTTTTCTTGAATAATCATCAATAAAAGTAACAAAATAAAGTGCACCACTATGTGTTCTAAC